>CM062813.1:370157728-370757728 GCA_031772625.1 Pinus tabuliformis | reverse complement strand
TTTTGGCTTGTCCTTGCAGAGCTTACAACCAATATTGTTAATGCACAATAGAAAGGTAACAAGGGCCATGGATGAGGCATGATGAGGTCACTAAGTTTCTCAGAGGATGAAAAACACTTTCAAATGGGGGATATGATGGGCCTCTAAATTAGACATAAATTAAGGCCCATGCTTCTAATTTAAAACATAAATTAAGGCCAAAGACCATCCTTTAGCACATTAAAGCTCTCTTTTTCTTTAGATAATTTTTTTTTAACTTTAATATATTCATTAGGAGGGTTTATGAATAATTGAATATTTTTGTGTAATATTATTTATTTTTTGTGGAATATTATGAGAATATTGGGCAGATTATGAAGAGTTGGAGGAGGATACAATTTAGGGACTTTTTCCCTACTACTGGTGGATCAATAATAATTAATAAGTCAACAAGATATGATTGAATTATGGCACAAATCATGGAACTCCAATCATTGAGAAAATCTAGGAATGTGTTCCACTAATCAAGGGAGCATATTGATGAGCCCCAAATTTTGGTAACATTTTGGGCTCATTTGGCCTACTCACCTTGCTCAACCCTTCATTTTTTATCACTTATGCATCATTTCTTAGTATATTCATGTTATTTGTAGGAAGGAGGGTAGTCATTATGCCTATGTGGCTAATACACGTTTATTTCAGGTTTTTTGATATTAAATGGATCAAAGACCACGCAGATGGAGGCAAGGAGACAACCAAGGTGGCATTGCGGGTTTATAGGAAGGTTATCCACAGTCTTGAATGACCTTCCTCGTGATCTCCACCCCAACTCCGAGCTCCAACAACTATCACCACTGAGCTAGAAGGCAGCCAACGGATTCTATAGGAACAACAGTTTACTTTTAGTTGGAGAGCCAAGCCCCACTAATTTAGGAGGCCAGCTTGGCCCTCATAATGTATAAATATTGAGGCTATAGCCTTCGATGGGAACTTTTGAACCTTTGTTGCAGATTTTGAATCACGAGCTATAGCTCTGTTTTGCTCTTTCTAAGCCATTTTTGGCATGATGTTAGACTTATGATAATGATCTTTTAATAAAAGGCAGGCAGATTTGAGTTCAATCCTGAGTTCTTAGAGGATCTATAGCTCTTAGGTTTGGGCCCAACCTGAGAGCAATAGGCCTCCTTTCTTTGTATTGTTACTTGTCTTTCCTTTCAGCATTTCGTTTCTTTGCTTTGACATGCATTTGGAAAACACAGTCTGCTGATTTGAATTTCTTGAAGTGATTAAGTAGGTTAGTCTTAGGGATAAAATGCTTTCAGCAGTTTAGATTAGAATAGGAGGATTAGAATTCATCAGAGTTCCAAGAAAAGGTTGATCGTACACTCACTTCCACCTCTGTTTAGAGATTGGAAGTGTAGACCGTGCCAACCACCCAAAAACGCAGTTTTACATATTCATGCATGCTTTAAAGTCATATTTCCATTAGTAGAAGTGTCCATGCATTTAGATCTTGAGCAATAACTCCTTGTTTCAGCACCATGCACGATTTCTATCTTAACTTCCATCATTGTTCTTTGGTTTAATACAACAGTTAGAATAGGTTGATGAATTCTCGGTTTTGTGCAAGACAGAGGTGATTTGTTCCATTTACACTGCGCAACACCACTCTATCACGTCCTTATCCTTCTCAGCCATGCCTAAGCCATCCCCTTACCTCCCAGTTAGATCACTTGGCCACCATCTCTTCTGTTATCCACGTTGCTTTATCTTTTTGGCCTTCCATTTGCCTCTACCTTTCTATCGACCAACCAGCTTGACACACCCCTTCTCCATATCATTTCTCTGTCCATAGGCCATCACAAGCTCCTCTCTCATCCTACCTATCCACCCATATAGCTCATTCACTCCTCCATCACCCAAAACTCCAACTGCAGAACATCCTGTAGAAGTTAGCAGACTTCCTGTAGAAATCCTGAGCTTCCTGTAGGATCCCCTGCAGACATCATGTAGAAGCTTGCAAACACGGTTGCCAGGCACCTGAACGTTGTGAACTTCTGTGGAATGATGTTAGGGATCCCCTAGAACCTCTCAGAGTCCTCCTGACCTTTCCCAAGCCTTCCTCCCCTTGAACTACCCCTGCACAGTCAAGACCCAGTAAGAAGCACAGTCATAATAACTCCAACCATTTGAGCAAAAATACAAAAACATGTTCTCTTCAGATGAAAGTAGTTTAAACGCATGCATCTCATCTCACTAGAAGTAATGGCATCATTTTTAGAAGTTGCATTCCCACCATTGCATCATAAGGATTAAGCTAGTCAGATTAGGGTTTACTAGGGTTTCCATGCTTTGTTGGCTTTCAGTTCATTATTGCAAAGTAGGTTGATTTCCTTTGAGATAGCTTTCGTTCATCACTTAAAAAGCTTCTTCTGAGAACATATAGAAGTTGGCTTGAGCCCTAGCGGACTTGTGCTAGCTGACTAAGTGACAGCTGCGACAAGAGCTAGTACTTGTGCATACAGCACCGTCGCTTCCAAGTTTGTTACGAACTACCGGGATGATAAAAATTAGAGAAGGAAGCTCCAGGAGTTGTAGCATTATTGCTACAATACTAGAGCCCACCATATTTTTGGCGCTGTTTCCGGGGAAGTGTCAGAGTATTGGTGATTGCCGCTTTTCTTCTATTTTCCACTACAATCTTCTGCTAAGTAGTTTATTTCATTTCCATTATGCAATTTCGTTTATGAAAAAGTAGATTAGCATTTCCCGCTTTCATAGATTAGCATTTCTCGCTTTCATAGATTCGCATTTCAATTCTGCAATTTCATTTCTGCAAGCGTAGATTAGCATTTCAATTCTGCAAGCGTAGCCTAGCATTTCATTCCTGCAATTTCATTTGAGCAAAATAGATTAGTCCTTTCCTGCTTTCATTTCAATTCTAAATTTTTATTTCAGCAAGATAGTTAGTTGTAGATCAATCTGTTTCAGTTTTGCAGGTACCAAAGAAAAAAAAACAAAAGCAATCAAAAAAGTCTTTCCATTTCATGCCTCGTAGGAATCGAGATAAAACAGGCAAATTCTTACCCAACACCCCCACCACATCACTGAGTCACCCTTCTCTCTTATTCGGTGACAGTGATCCAGAAGAACCTATAGGTGAACCTCCTGAGATATACGAAGATCCTATAGCAGAAGAAGAATTAGAGACCATCCCATCTGAAGCTATGGCTAACCATAGAGGAGAAGATGAGGGAATAGAAGGTGCTTTCCCCATCCGAGAAACCAATGGAGACATGAAAATGAAAAACATTAGCCCCTTCGCTCTACCTCACTTCCATGGACTGACTACTAAAGATCCTGATACCTTCCTATTTGAGTTTGTTGTCCTTTGTCGAACCTATGACTATACTGAAGATGAGCAGAAGCTGAAACTCTTCCCTTCGACTCTTAAGGATGCAGCATTACGCTGGTTCATGGGCTTACCTGGGAATAGTATCACCACTTGGGCTCAGATGCAGCAAGCTTTCAATACCAAATATTGAGACTACTGTAGGTCCAAGGAAAGCAAGGGAGAAATCTTTCGGATGACCATGGGAAATGATGAGTCCTTAGAGGATTATGAGGAGAGGTTCCAACTTAGCTATAAACGGGCCATGTGCACACTTGACCCTGAATCCCTCAAATTGGTCCTGCTCCGAGGAGTCCCTAAAGACCTCTTAGATACCCTTCACATGTTAGCTGGGGGAGATATTTACCAACTGCCTTATGAGGACATCAAGACTGTGTTTAGAAACCACTCTACGGTAGCCCGAAAATGAGGTAGAGGAAACCTTCTCTCAGCTGGTATTCCTTTCTCCAAGCATGAGTTTGAAAATCAATTAGAAGATCTTAAGAGTGAGGTGAGACAGACCATTGCCATGCAACTTGACACATTCAGGATCCAGCAGAAGAAGGAAGAAGCTGAGAGGGCCTTGGCTATCTTTTGCCCTAGATGTACAAGGAGTCACCCTAAGAACGAATTCCCATTGCATTCAGTTGAAGTGTGCTTCGTTTGTGAGGAGGAACATCCCACAAATCAATGCCCAACTTTACCTAGACTTAAAGCCATGTACCAAGGGACAGAAGCCCCCACTGAACCTCTCTATTTCCTCAACCAAAGGAGGCCACAAGGACCTAGACCTTACCAGCAGGCGATGCAAGGGGCACCCCAAGCTTATTACAGCCCCAACCAATCGACTCCTATGCCTTCCTGGGGTCCCCCTACTCATCCTTCCTGGTCCATGCCTCCTCCACGGTCTTATCCACCCCAGTACCCTACTCAGTCTACTACTCATTCATATCACTCACATGCCCAACCACAACCTCAGTGGAATGCACCTCAGTCGGGGTGGAGGCCCCAGTACAACACTCCTCCCGCCATTTTGCCTCCACCACCAGTTCAACCTCAACCATTACCTCCTGCTCCTCCAAGGCAACCTCAAATGCCTGCTCAACCGAACCCGAATCCCAACAATATAGAGGCCCAGTAGGTATACACTGGGGAAACATCATGCCCTACCTATGCTGTGGAGATCCAGGAGATTAATCTTCGATCTGGAAAGACTCTTCCGGATCGCCAACCTCCTCCCCCAGAGGACGAGGAAGACAAACAGAAAAGTGAACCAAAGGCTATTCCACCCTTTCCTGAGAGACTAACAGCCAGCACACAACCCAACCCAGAGGAGGATGAGCTTCTGGGAGAGCTCAAGCAGTTGTGTGTGAAAATACCACTTCTCCAAGCCATCAAGGATGTGCCAATATACAACAAACTGGTTAAGGAAAAGTGTTTCAAACACCCAGGCAGGCGAAAGAGAGATGCTTCAACCATCAATGTCTTAGGACAACTGTCTGACCTCATGTTAGGACAAGTCATCTGCCCAAAGTACCTAGATCCTGGGAGTCCTGTAGTAGATGTCCACATCAATGGCACCATCATACCTCACACCTTGATTGATCTGGGGGCTGCCATTAATGTGATGACCAGGGATACCATGCTCAAACTCAATCTTCAGGGTTCCTTGAGGAAGACCTCGACAGTCCTGCAACTAGCAGATCGCTCCACTGTGACTCCCGAAGGGATTGTGGAGGATGTCTTGGTCTCTGTCGACTCTTGGGAATACCCTGCAGATTTCTTGGTTCTGCAACCCAAGGCAAAGCTTACTGGATATCCTCTTATTTAGGGAAGGCCTTGGTTAGCCACTGCAGATGCCTACATAAGTTGTCGTGCAGGAAACATGACCATAAAAAATGGTCCTATGTCCAAGCAACTAGTCTTATACCCTCCTGCCCAACCCTCCTTAGAGCATGACTTACCACTATGGTTGGAGGAAGGAGAAGAGGATGAGGTGTACTCAACACCTTTGTGCACCCTAGACACCACTAGAAGAGACCCCCCAACCGAGGATGACATGATTGAGACCTTGATCCAGAATCCACCTTCCAGTGCACTATCCTTAGAGAAATTGGTGGAGGATGCCCAAGCCAGCACCTTAGTGGACCTTTGTGCCACCAACCCTGTCACTCCCAGAATCAAAAATGTGGAGTTCGGCCCTGAGAGAATGTTAAAGATCAGCTCCTACCTATCTCCTTCCCAGGAAAAGGAGTTGTGTAGCCTCTTGGCCAGTCACCTAGATGCTTTTGCTTGGAGCTATAAGGAGATGAAAGGGGTCCATCCTTCAGTCTGTACCCATCACATATACATCAAAGAGGATTGTAAACTGGTTAGGCAACCTCAGAGGAGAATGAATCCAACCCTTAAGGACATTGTCAAGGAAGAGTTGCAAAAATTGTTGGATGCCGGATTCATTTACCCCATCTCAGATAGTGAATGGGTGTCCCCTCTGGTGTTGGTTCCCAAGAAAAATGGGAAGTGGAGAATCTGTGTAGACTACCGAGAACTGAACAAAGCGACCAAGAAAGACAATTTCCCTCTACCTTTCATAGATCAAGTGTTGGATGGATTGGCAGGAAAGAAGTTCTTCTCTTTCCTGGATGGGTTTAGCCGGTACAACCAAATCCAAATCAGCCCGGAAGACCAAGATAAGACCACCTTCACTTGTCCTTGGGGTACCTTTGCCTACCAAGTTCTTCCCTTTGGACTATGCAATGCTCCTGCTACCTTCCAGAGAGCTGTCTTGAGCATCTTCTCGAAGCTTGTCCATGATGCAGTGGAAATCTATATGGATGACTTCACTCCTTATGGGTCCAACTTCCAGGAAGCATTGTCCAATCTGGGAAAGGTCCTAACCAAATGCATTGAGATGAACCTATCCCTTAGTCCTGAAAAATGTGAATTCCCGATGACTGAAGGGACCATGCTAGGCCATACCATTTCTTGCCAAGGATTACAAGTGGATCCTAACAAAATTGCTCTCATCAAGAAGGTTCCACCTCCCCAAAAGGTAAGGGATGTCCGGAGTTTCTTAGGATTAGCAGGGTATTACTGGAGATTCATTAAAGACTTTAGCGTGCTAGCCTCGCCATTGTTTGGCCTGTTGGCAAAAGATGTGGAGTTCAAATGGACTGACGATTGTCAGAGGGCTTTGAATGAATTAAAGGAGAAGTTGGTGTCAGCCCCAATCTTGAGAGGTCCAAACTGGGCCCTACCTTTCCACATCCACACTGATGCCTCGAACAAAGCCATAGGGGCAGCTTTAGGACAAGTTGAACAAAAAATTCCATATGCCATTTACTTTGTTAGCAAAAACTTGTTCAAAGCTGAGCTGAATTACACTGTAACCGAGAAAGAATTCTTGGCTGTGGTCCATGCACTGAACAAGTTCTGACATTATATCACTGGCTATCAAACCTTTGTACATACGAATCATGCTGCAATTATATATTTAATGAATAAACCAAATGTGAATGCTCGTATTATTAGATGGTTACTTTTGTTGCAGCAGTTTGATTTGACCATTGTTTACAAACCAGGTAAAGAAAATGTTGTTGCTGACTTTTTATCTAGATTGGATTTGTCTGCAGATGAGGATGGAACAGTGGATGACCAGATGCCCAATGAAAATCTGTTTGCTATCTCAGTACTCTCTCCATGGTTTGCTGATATAGCAAACTACCTTGTTTCAGCACAGTTCCCTCCGCACCTATCCTCAAGAGAGAAGAGTAGAATCATCAGAAAAAGTGCCTCATTTACTTGGATCGGCGGCAATTTGTACAAGCTTGGCCCTGATCAGATCTTAAGGCATTGTGTAAGGGAGGAGGAAGTCTTTGATATCCTCCTCACCTGTCATGATGGGCCCTGTGGTGGACATTTTGTAGCAAAGAGGACTGCCTTCAAAATCCTGCATGCAGGCTACTATTGGCCCACACTTCATCAAGATGTCAGAAGATATATCAGCCAATGTGACCGATGCCAAATAATGGGGAAACCAACTCAAAGGGATGAGATGCCTCTCCAACCTCAAGTGACTCTTGAGCCATTTGAGAAGTGGGGTTTGGATTTTGTGGGTCCAATCAACCCTCCTTCGAGGCAAAGGTCTTACATCATTGTGTGCACTAAATACCTGACAAAGTGGGCAGAGACTAAAGCAATCAAGGAAGCAACAGAAGAAAAGGTGGTTGAGTTCTTAAGGGAGAACATCTTCTACAAATTTGGCTACCGAAGAGAGCTGGTCACCAATCAAGGGAGCCAGTTCACATCCTACTTGATCGAAGACCTACTAGCTCACCACAAAATCAAGCATAGGACTTCCACCCCCTGTCATCCATAGGAAAATGGGCAGGTGGAAGTCACCAACAGAGCATTGGAAGGGATTTTGACTAAGGTGGTGAGCACAGTAGGAAAGATTGGGCAGATCACCTGGTTGAGGCCACATGGGCTTACAACACCACCTGAAAGACCACCACCGGCTTCACACCTTATGAGCTGGTCTATGGGAAGAAAGCTTTGTTGTCCATTGAATTTGAATACAACACTTTGAGGATGGCAGCTCAGCTAGTGTTACACTAAAAAATGTCACCATGGCTATTTACAGTTAGTATGGCTCCATCAACAGTCATGCTATCCTCCTGGGCAAGTCTCATGCCTCTGCTCTCCATGTCAAACTTCAAGAAAGAGAGAAAGTCTTTGTAAATATGTTTATCTCTGGGTACGCAGGTTCTCTCAACCTTACCTGCGGATACACACCTAATGTTCAGAAAAGTTGCGTACTTGTACGCTCTGTATGTAAAGGGGCAGGTGCGTACCCCTGTAAAGGTCAAAATGAGCAAGCTTTATCTTTAAAAAGTTACCTGTGCTCATTTCTAGAGCATTCTAGAAGGTTGTTCGACGTGTATTGAGCGCCTCCAGATGGTTCATGTACCCCTACTAAAGAGGAACTTATCCCATCAATAAGGGAGCTATCCCATCCAAAGAGGGGACTATCCCATTGATGGTGGACCTGAATAACTTCCTCTAGAGCACTATAAATACAGGCATTGGGCCAGAAGGAGGAGAGGTTGGAAGCTAAACATTTCTAAGGGTAGATGCTGCTGGAATTAGGACTCCCATTTAGAAGCTTGTGAGGAGAGATTGCCATCTTTGCTTGTTCTATTTGGAAGAGGGTGAGCTTTGTCAAAGTAAAGGAGAACTCTTGATGGACCTTGGGAGGGACTTGCACAACACCAAGGCTCAGGTTGTAATTGTTCCTTTTGTTTCCTATTGATGCAAATGAGTCCATCATTCTCAATAACTTGTTATTTATGAGTTGTTTCATGTACTCCTTGGTCTATGTGTTAAACATGTTTTATTTTATGAGATTATCAAGTGCTATTTAATCGTTTGATTGTTAGTGAATGCAAGTTTCGAAGTGAAGGAGGAGCTCATCCGGATCAGCGAGGCTGGACTACTGCAACAGCGTTGGATTACAGGTAGGATCTAAACACTTGATTTCTTATATAGTAAATGCATGTTTAGAGAAGGATTGCTCTTGTTTGTGTTGTTTGTCACTAGAGAGTCTTAGGCTCCTAGGGAGGTTGGTTGTGTCCGCACTATCGACTCTTTCCTCCTGACAAAATGGCGACTTCACTGGGGACTCCATTAATGTGAAAGTCTTTTCCTTTCTATGCAACTTTGATCTGAGAAAAGTCATTGATTTTCTGGTTTTTGGCTCTGTGACTTTGTATTTGGGTGGGTTAGCTTAGGGTTAGATTGAATTTAGTTTTTCTTGGTTTTTTCAGTAGTACGCACCCTCTGAGTATTGCACAGTGCGTACCTGTACGCACTGTTGCTGTGTGCACAGAGCGGGCCCGCACCTGGCTTAACAGGTTGCCTGCGTACCCTGCTAAAAATTAAGAAATTTCCACTTTTTCATTTTTCCTCTTAGATTTTGCTTTTTCTTAGTTTTTACTGCCCAGATCCATTAGCCTCTTGTCAAAGATCTTCACCTGAACTTGTTTCGATAGCATTGAGTGTTTTAGTGGATTTCATAGAAGTTTAAGCCCTAGGGTTTGATTTTTGAGTAGGTCCTGTAGTGACTTTGGCGGTAGAAGTTTTCAAGCCTTAGATCTCTATGGTTTTGTCAGCCTTCTTAGAAGTCAGACCTGTCGTAAAATCTACCTATGAGAGCAACTTACCTTTGAGTTGTCTCTTTGGCAAATTTCGAAGTACTTGTTGATTGAGTATTGAATTCCATTTTACAAAAAGAACAACAAGATTTGAGTTTTGTTTTGACTGGTCTTTTGATTCTGCATTAGCTGGTCCTTGGCTTGATTGTGGTCAAGTAAAACAACCTACAATCATCCTTGTAGGCTTTTGCCTCATTAGGTTTGCTTAGAGTAAATTTCTTTTTGATTTGCTTGTGAGTCAATTTTTCATAGACTTTATAGCTTTTGAGATTGATTTTCGTTAAAATAGATTTATATGCTTTATTAAATAAGAGAAAATACAAAAACATCTCCTTTGAAAAGTTTTGTTTCAAGTAGCTTTGAGCGATTTTGAAAGAAAAAGAATTATTCGTGCATGTAAGGAGTGGTCATGTTTGTATGCTTGAAAAGATAAAGAGAATTGTTTCTTTGATTGTCTTTACTAAAAAAGTTTTTTTGATGGATTGTAGATCTCCGTGGTTAGGTTTTTTAGTATTTTCACTCGGATATTCCACAGTTTTCATTTTTGCTTTGTCGACGTTTCGAGTCTAGACCAAGACTCATCATCAGGACTTGATTTACAAAAGAGAGAGCCAACAGTGATAAATAAGGTTAAGGTTGAGATGTCAAGTATGTGAGCCGACCAACTTACTGATTTGAATTAACTAGAATTTATTTTATTATGTATTTATTTATTTATTTATTTATTTTTAGCATACTTGGTTATTTATTATAGTTATTATTAATTGTTTTAAGTGAAATAGTTTATGTAATAAGTTATTTATTATATTTTATTTAATAAATTAATTTACCAAATTGTGATTTAGTTTTTTATTATGTTTATTCATATATATATATATATATATATTAAGGAGGATAATTTATTATTAATGGTGTGATAGCTTAAATGTTTGTTAATGTATTATAATAATTTTCTGATATATTAATTTTATTTATTATTTATGTAATTTATTATAGTTTGTTTATTAATTGCTTGAATTGAATTGTTTATGTTTTAATATTGTTTATTATATTCTATTTAATAAATTAATTTATCCTAAAGATTTTGTTTTAATTAATTTATTATTATAGTTATTTAATTACTTGTATTAAGTAAATGTATATGAAATAAGTTATTTATTATATTCTGTTTGATAAATTAATTTATCCTATGATTTTACTTTGATTATGTTTAATTTATTTATATATTATGTTTATATATTTATTTATTATTTTTATTATGATTTGATATATTAATTTTATTTATTATTTTTATTATTTTTATTAATTATGTTTATTTATTTATATATTATGTTTATTTATTTATATATTATGTTTATATATTTATTTATTATTTTTATTATGATTTGATATATTAAGGAGGATAATTTATTATTAATGTTGTGATAGCTTACATGTTTGTTAATGTATTATAATAATTTTCTGATATATTAATTTTATTTATTATTTATGTAATTTATTATAGTTGTTTATTAGTTGCTTGAATTGAATTGTTTATGTTTTAATATTGTTTATTATATTCTATTTAATAAATTAATTTATCCTAAAGATTTTGTTTTAATTAATTTATTATTATGGTTATTTAATTACTTGTATTAAGTAAATGTATATGAAATAAGTCATTTATTATATTCTGTTTGATAAATTAATTTATCCTATGATTTTACTTTGATTATGTTTATTTATTTATATATTATGTTTATTTATTTATATATTATGCTTATATATTTATTTATTATTTTTATTATTTTTATTTATTATGTTTATTTATTTATATATTATGTTTATTTATTTATATATTATGTTTATATATTTATTTATTATTATTGTGATTTGATATATTAATTTTATTTTATCTATTGTTCATGTAAATTATTATGGTTGTTTATTAATTATTTGAGTTGAATGATTATTAATATTTTTATAATCTTATAATTTTTTATTTTTTTTTTTTTATTTTTTTTTTTTTATTATTATTGCACATGCTTATTAGTTGCTTGAGAATTGTTTAAGTTTGATTATTATATTTTATTTATTAAATAAATTTGTCATAAATATTTTGTATTAACTAATTGCAATTTTACCCTAATTTAGATTATTTATTTATCTATATATTTTTTTTGGAGGATTATACTAGGATTATTGAGGATAGGAGAGGAGCCGATTTGATCAAAGAGGGCAACTCAATCTAAGGGCGTGAGGATTGAGGTCCAATTCCTACTAACTTCCAAGCCTCCATCCCTATTTAGGTTATGAGGGTGTTTCACAATCTCAAGAGCTTCTCGGACTTTACGCTTGAAATAGTGTCTTTCATTAGCAATTGTGTTTTCAAGGCATATATGATGGTTTGTCTTTCCTACATGTTCTGCCAAGGCTGAGGACCGGGTTCTTTCCCTACGGATATCTGCGCTATGCTCTTTCAACCTGATACTAACCGATCTACCAGTTTCCCCAATGTATTGTTCACCACAGGAACAGCTGATAATATAAACACCTTTTTGTTGAAGATATTCTGGGCTATCTTTCACAGATTTCATTTTTTTGTCTAATAGTTGTCAAGGGTTTGAATGAGGTTTTTATATTCTTTTTTAGGAGGATCTTGGCAAGTTTGTCAGTTACGCCATGGATATAAGGTAGGTAGGCGCTAGCGGCTGGGGAATTGTTAGTTTTGTTATTATTATTGCCAGATTTGGCTTTTTGAATGACTTTGAAGATGTCTTTTTTATTGTATCCAAGCTTGGAAAAAGCTTTTTTCAAGTAGGTGATTTCCTCATCAGTATGGTTCTCATCTGAAATTCTACAGGCTCTGGTGAAGAGGGTTTGAAGAACCCCCATTTTTTGGGCTGGGTGGTGGTGGGAGTCTGCGTGGAGATAGTTATCAGTATGAGCCTTTTTCCTGAACACTTTGTGACCTATAGAACCATCCTCGTTTCTAATGAGGAGGATGTCCAGGAAAGAGATGCAATTATTCTCCTCAATTTCCATTGTAAATTTGATGTCCTTGGAAATGCTATTGAGATGGTTCAAGAAGTTTTTAAGTTCGTCTTCTCCATGGGGCCAATCCACACTGGTGTCGTCCACAAACCTGAGCCAAAACTTAGGTTTTAAAGGGTAGGTGTCAAGAGCCTTCTTTTCAAACTTTTCCATGAAGAGATTGGCTACAATAGGTGAAAGGGGTGATCCCATAGCCACTCCTGATGTTTGCTCAAAAATCTCGCCTTGGAAGGTGAAGAAGGTGGACCGTAGACAGATTTCAGCTAATCTAGCAGTTTGTGGGTCCGCCACTTCTTTCACTACTTGCACTGCTTCATCTAATGGAATTTTAGTGAACAATTGCACAACATCAAAACTGACGATTTTATCACCTGGATCTATCTTGGCATTTTTGATGAATTCCACATATTGGCTGGAGTCTTTTATGTAAGAACTGGTTTTTCCAACCAGTGGAGCTAATTTTCTAGCGACATACTTTGCTAATTCGTATGTGGGAGATCCTATAGTATTCACTATAGGTCTCAAGGGGACATCTGTTTTATGAATTTTGGGGGCTCCATAAATACGAGGGGTAATTTCACTGTCAGGGGTAAGCTGTTTTTTCAGTTTATCATCTAGATTAGTTTCTTTTATGGCTTTCTTGACTAGTCTGGTGATTTTGGAGATGGGGTTCTTCTCTAGTTTCTTGTAGCTACCATTGTTGTATAAATGTTCCTTCATTTTGTTTATGTAATCATCATGGTTCATTACAACAGTGGCACCTCCCTTGTCAGCTTTTAAAATGACAATATCATTGTTATTCCTTAGATTTTTTAGGGCTATGAGCTGCTCTTGGTTCAGATTCTTTTTAGGCGGTCTGGCTTTCTTAAGGATAACTGCACATTCTTGTCTGACCAGTTCTTTTTCTTCTTCTTTTAGAGATTTGATTCCATCTTCAAGGCCACAGATAATTTCCTCTACAGGGATTTGCTTGGGGGCTAGGGCAAAATTGAGACCTTTATCTAGGATTTCGATTTCTTCTTTTTTCAACTCATAAGATGAAATATTTATAACCTTGTTGTTGCTGGTTGTTTTATTGTGATTTTTAGATGTAATGTTTGTATTATTTATATTATTAAATACCTCATTACTATCATTTAATATGTTCTTGCATTTACCTAAGGAGTTTCATTGAAAGAGGAAAGTAGCGTAAATCATCTTAGGTGCATCTTTGTAGTGGTTTGAGTCGAGTCTACGCACCATTGGTTTCATTTCCGCTACCTTTTGTCTTTAAGAAAAACCATAAAATTAATGCTTAAAGTAAAATCAACGTAGTAACTTTTATTTACTAGGGCTCTGAAACACCAATTTAGATCAGGCTAGTGTCTTGGAGTGGGAGAGTAATTAACTCTCCAAGACAACAAAACCAAACAAGTAGCTTATCTTGTGATAGAATAAATCCAATTGTCTCATTTGTACTCTGGGAAAGCTCCTCTTAATGGAGAAGCACGAGCTCGTGTCCGAACCAGTGAGGGGATCAATCCTCCCTCGTTGGGAATGACACCAGACACGCACGTATTACAAACAGTAAACCTAGGATTAACCATTGTCGTGGAGCCAGGGGTCACTTGTCGGTAAACCTTGGATTATTGTCAAGGAACCGGCAAGGGGATTGAGCTTGATACTCTGCCCTTGCGTGCTGTCGGAGTGTAGATTGTTCCCCCAGGTGCATTTGTTGCGGTTGGTAACCTTAGTGACCATTATCTTTAGGATTCTACCGAGGTGACGGTGGAGGGAAGATCCCACTGTACCTGGAGCAGACATCGACTAGAATCACTTGGATTTTCCGGGGGGTTCACTTCACTCGAGACGGTTAAAGTGGAGGAACTTGTGCCGGTCTATTCATTAAGCAGGTTGCCGAGGTAACTGTTCCACCCGCCACTTTTGTACTGAATCCGGCGATGTTGGGTTTCATCTCCAACTAGCGTTTTCGGTCTGGAAGGCTACTGTTTGTTCTTGGTTTGACGCCCTAGATTCTTTAGGTGTGTGCTTCAAATTTGTTTTGTTCTTTAGAGACTTTAGGTGGTTTAATTTGAGATTTTACTTTGTTTTCGTGTGTAGTAGTTAAAAGTTTTTAGCTGTGGCGGAATTACCGAGACAGTCCCGTAGACTTCGGGGTGAACCTCCTCGAGACGACCCGAGTAATATAGAAGGTTTGAAGGTCCTTGTAACTCCTAGTGGTAGTAGAGTAGGTTCACCTGAAGAAGGAGAATCTTCCTTGGTAGTCCATCCATATTACCAAAGTCTAGAGATAGGTTATAATCCCGAAGCTGTTACAGTTTCTGAGCTTGTCGGTAGTTTTTCGTCTACTAGTGATACAGGCGAAGAACCTGAAATATCTGAACCTGTTACTCCAACTTCTAATGTTCCAGATTCACCAAGAGTAGAACGAGTTATCACCGAAAATCTTCCTACTGGTCTGATTGCTATCGAAGAACTTGCTCCAGAGGAAGAAATAGGCGTCTCTAACCTTGAAGATCAACTTACTATTGAGCTCAGGGAGCGTGAATCTATCTTTTACAGTCCTCCTAGAAGTACTACTTGGTACCTTTCGTTAACCAATTATTTAGACAACTCAGGGGTAGGTTTTTCTACACCTCGTACTCCCTTTCCACCTGGAGGTATTTATACTCCTGTAAATATGTCTGGTCAGTCATCCGTGTTTACTCAAACTCCTAAATCTTTCTTACATGGCGGTCCTTCTGTTCCCACCGGGTATCAATCACTTTCTGGTACCTTTGCAGGGGCATGTCCTCAACCCATTGATCATGGGTTATTAGCTGGAAACAATGGTAATATACCATTGGGTGTAGGAGACATTTACATGATGTCAGGTTCAGTTCCCGTTTCCCAACCTCAAGGTGGCCAATTACCGCCTGGGGGGCAGCCTCAGTTAACGCCTGGGGGGCAACCTCAAGGTACACAAATCGTGTCTGGGGGGCAACCTAAAGGTCAGTATGTACCTATGGTGCAATACATGCCTCAAGGTCAACCCCAGCCTCAATATGTACCCCAGGGTCAACCTCAGTATCAATATTTACCTCAAGGGTATCAACCCCAAGGGTATCAACCCCAAGGGTATCAACCTCAAGGGTATCAACCTCAAGGTCAAGGTCAACCCCAGTATTCGTATTTACCTCAAGGCTATCAACCTCAAGGTCAATACTCGAGTCAAGGTTATCAACCACCTCAAGGTCAGTCATATGTTCAAGGTATGGGAACTGTACCTTTCAATTATCAATCCCATCCTCAATCCGGTTATGGATCTCAGTATCCTCAACCTCTTACGGGTCAATAGCCCGGAATGATAGTGTGGGATCCATCACAGGGTGAACAGTTGTTGCAGCCAAGTAGACAGTTGGTACCTCAAGCTGGACAACCCGTAGTTTCTGGTCCACCCCAGCAACCGCAACCCGTCCAGTCAAATGTTCAAACTTCTGTAACTTCGGTAGTTACTCAGCCGCCAATTTCACCTAGTACTCCATCTCAAACGACTGTTGTAACTACCGCTACATCTGCCGCACTTACTTTTGGAGTATTGACAGCTCCGGTTTCTACTGTCTCTGCAACCACTCCTCAGACATCTTTACCGTTGTCTGGATCTACGATTCAAACCACGGTCCAGATGCCTATAGGTCAGCCTGGTATAAGTACAGTTGTCACTACTCAACCTCAATTTGTTCAACAACCTTACCAGGGACAGTACCAACATGGGCAAGTTGTCCAATAGCCGGTTTACCAGTATCAACCGTATCCTGGGTACACTTATCAAAAACCTCAACAACCCCAGTACGGTCCGGTTAATCCTGGTTTTCCAGGAGGATATAATATCCCTAATGCGATTCCTGTTCCTAGTTATCCTGGATATCCTCCTCCTGGGACTGGTCTTGTGACCCAGAGTTTTAGAGATCCGAACCGACAATTACGGTTTATCGCAACTTTGGATTTACCAGCCTTGACGCGCCTAACGAACGATCCAATTCAATATCTTCCGTTCTGGCCGCCAATGCCAAATAAGTTGCCCAGTGATATACCCAAGTTCGAAGGTAAGTCTGGAGAGGATCCATCCAATCATGTGATGACTTACCATCTCTGGTGTGCTTCAAATTCTATCTCGGATGATTCGATCCGCTTACGTCTTTTCCAGCGTACACTCATTGGTCTCGCGGCCAAGTGGTACATTGAGTTACTACAGGCCTCTTCTTACAATTTTAGCCAGTTAGCTACCTCGTTCTTAACTCACTTTCAGTTGCCGGTCAGATACGATAACGGCACGGAGTTATTAACTTCACTAAAACATTCAACGTCCATGTATATTTCTGATCACATTCATGAGTGGAGACGTCGAAGAAGGTTAGTGAAAGTTTTTATTCTGGACCAAATCTTAGCTGAATGGTTTGTTAAATCATTATTACCGAAGATTACTGAAGATGTATCTAAGGCCGGAGTAGTTACTGAGGAGCAAGTCATTGCTCAGGCGCAGTACCTTGACTTAGTTTATACTCAGTCGGGTACGTTACACGAGAAGATTCCAGATCTTCCAAAATCGAATCAAATCGCTGCTGCTCCTTTGGGATCTCATGCCACTGATGGTATGATTGGTATCGTGAATACAAGGAGTAAGAAGAAGTCTTCCAAGGCTTCAACTACTCCTATAATCACTTTGCCCGATTCCCCGACAGCAGAGTCTTCTCTTGAACTTTCCACCGATATTCACGCTGTAGAGTCATCTACGGCCAAATCAAAAAACAGTGGAAAGAAAAAAGGAAAGAAGAAGGCTAAAGCAGACAAGGCTCCGAAGGAGAAAATGGAAAAGTCGGAAACCAATGACGAAAAGCGCAAACCTCGATATCCTTGTCTTATTTGTGAAGAGGATCATTTTACAAGAGATTTCCCTCATCAGGCCGAGGTTGTGAAAATAGTCAAAGGTTCTCCCATTCCTGCTCTATTAAAAGATCCATTTCCAAAGCAGGAAAGTAACATGATAGGTTCTTCCTCGACTGCGAGTGAAGAACCCATTTTGATGATGTCTCATGTGAGGATTGCGACTCGATCACAAGATTATGGTAGTAAGAATCCTGTTGATGGTAAGGAAGCAGAATCTTCTCATTCTAATCCATCAACCTCAGCTCCCGGTTCCGATCCACTACAGATCGAAAAACCTAACCCGGACTTAGTAATCAAACCGCCCGCCAAGGGTGTACTTCGAAGGTCTGCTTTCAATCGACATGCGAGAGCAGCCCAGAATTTTAACATTGTTGAGGACTTAGCTGTTTCACCCTCAGCAATGTCGGCTTTAGAAGTGCTGCAATCATGCCCAACACAACGAAAATTACATTTGTCGGCTATCGGAGCTGTTGATGTTCAGGACCTGAATCTGATAATCTTCGATCTAGAAAACAGTACACCACATCTACCCCATCAAATTTCTTTCCAAATTCCAGTGATAGTCAAAAACAGGCCTATTCATCGGACTGTGATTGATGAGGGAGCTTCTACGTGAATTATGTCGATTCAATGTTGGAGATCGCTTGGTTCTCCTTCGTTAAACCAATCCCCGACCATCCTTAAGGCCTTTGATGGTCGTGGGTTCCGTCCGTTTGGTATTCTACAAGAATTGCCTATAGGGGTAGAAGGTAAAACCGTTAGTCTGGATGTGGAAGTGGTTGATGCCCCTCTAGACTACAACCTTCTTTTGGGTCGAAGTTGGTCATATGCTATGACAGCGGTCGTTTCATCGGTATTCAGAGTAATAAAGTTTCCACATAACGGTAAGATCGTGACAATTGATCAACTGACATACTTTTCATCCGACCCAGCCTCTTCAGAGAGTATCCAGCATGCCGGTAAGACGACAATCCCTTATAGGGACGTTGGCGTAGGTTTAGTTAAAGATTCTGGTTTACTGGGAACTTTTCCTTTCCCTCCAATCAACGCAGACCCTTCATTTGCATCAATTCATATGATTACATCAGACAACATTATTTATGATGATCCTTGGATTGTCCCATCTGAATCTGAGATAGACTCATTCGGTGATGCTATGCCTTTGAGTCCATATGAAATTTCTTATGAAGCCGTCATGTCTTTTACCGACTCGCGTTCAATCCAAATCGACCAAATGAATGTGGTCAGTGAAGGATCACTTTTCACATCAACCTTAGAACGGATAGCGTTTCCCGAAGTCGTGTCATCTGACGAGCAACTTCGCGAAATCCTAAGTGTAGACGATCTACCATGGGAAGATCTCCATCACAGATCTTCGTTTTTACCTAAGGATGATGCTTTTGAAAATGATTTTTCATCTATCTTTACCGCTGAATATGTAAAAAACGCTCAGAATCCCACGAAACATTCTGATTCAGAGCTAGATTTAGGGAATATTTCTCGCACTATTCCCATTGATATTTCATTGAAGCCCGGAATTGACGAAAACATTCATATAGGTGCCTCATGTACAGAAGATGAAATCCAAACTTACAAGGCCCTATTCCATGAATTCCGCGTTGTGCTTGCCTGGTCTTACGAGGAAATGCCAGGAATCGACCGGGCCATTATTGTTCATGAAATAAAGACCTACCCGAACGCTAAACCCGTCTGGCAACGGTTGCTTCAGATTCACCCTCGGAAAGCGGCTGCGATTAAAGCAGAATTCGAGAAGCTGTTGAAATCAGGTTTCATTTATCCAATCCCGTTAACGGATTGGGTATCGAATATTGTTCCAGTCAACAAGAAACAAGGAACAATAAGAATATGTATCGACTATAGGGATATAAATCGAGCTTGTCCAAAAGACAACTATTCTACACCTTATATCGATCAAATTATTGATGATTGTGCCGGAAGTGAAATCTTTTCCTTTATGGATGGTTTTTCGGGCAATAATCAAATCAATATTCTACCTGCCGACCAACCAAAAACGGCATTCATTTGTCCATGGGGGACATTTGCTTATTGAAAATTACCTTTTGGGCTTAAAAATGCTGGGGCCACTTTTCAACGGGGGATGTCTTACGCATTTCATGACATCAAGTACGTTGTGCAACCGTACCTCGATGATTTGCCTGCTCATTCTTTACATCGAGCTGATCACCTTGTCCACTTACGAGCAATCTTTATGAGGTGTCGGCATTATCGAATTCGGTTGAATCCCCGCAAGTGTGTGTTCTGTATAGAGACGGGTCGATTGCTGGGATTTGTTTTTTCAAAAGCCGGCATTCGCGTCGATCCCTCGAAGGTCGAAGCTATCATCAAATTGCCGCCTCCTTCAAGTTTGCGCCAACTCCAAAGTTTGCAAGGGAAAGTGAACTTTTTACGCTGATTCATTCCAAATTACGCCGAGGTCACTAAAGGTTTTACACGGTTGTTGAAACAGAATGCTCAATTCCTTTGGGACGAGATTGCCCAACAATCTTTTGATGCACTTAAGCACGCATTGACCCATGCACCGTTGTTGCATCCTCCCAACTACAACCAGGACTACTTCTTATACCTCGCAGCTTCGCATTCCACCATTGGAATGGTGTTAGTTCAAGAAGATGAATTCGAAGCAGAACATGTGATATATTATCTTAGTAGGACATTAAACCCCACTGAGCTAAAATATTCGCATGTGGAGAAATTGGCCCTGGCAGCCGTTCAAGCTGTCCAGCGTTTTCGTCACTACATTCTTCTCCGTAAAACTACAGTCATTTCGGATTGCAACCCCATGATTTATATTTTGACAAAACAACTGCCAGGGGGAAAGTACTCTAAATGAATCGTTATCCTGCAAGAGTTCGACTTGGAGTTTGAGAAGTCCAAGTCTAAGAAATCCTTAGTTTTTGCGGAATTGATGTGTGATTTCCCGTGTGCTGACACAGAAACTATGGCAGAGGAGTCCATTGCGGACGAATCTTTGTTTCTTATCAGTACTTTAGATCCGTGGTACGGGGATATAATCATCTATCTCCAAACCCAAACCTTTTGGCCTGAAGCTTCAAAGGCGGAACGTCGAAAAATTTGATTTCAATCCCAACAATACAAGATTATTGGAGATACACTTTATCGCCGGGGGGCAGACTTAGTTTTTCGACGTTGCTTAACTCACGAAGAAGTTGAGAGGGTTTTGAATGATTGTCACTCTGGAGCATGTGGCGGTCATATGTTTGGGTATACCAGAGCTCAGAAGGTGTTGCACGCTGGCTATTTCTGGCTGTCCATGTTTAAAGATTGTATCCTTGCGGTCCAAAAATGCCACAACTGTCAAGTGTTTGATCGCAAGATGCATGCACCACTAGCTCCTCTCCATCCTATAATTGTCGTTGGTCCTTTCGCCAAATGGGGTATCGATTTTATTACTTGTAACCCTCACTCGGCCGGGGGGCATGCGTATATCATCCTCGCGATTGATTATTTTACTAAATGGGCCGAGGCGATGCCTACATTCGACGCAAGCGGCAAAACAACTGTAGTTTTCATATTCAATCACATTATAACTAGGTTTGGTGTCCCACAAGCAATCATCACTGACCATGGGAGCCATTTTCGAAACATCATGATGACTGAGCTTACAAGCCATCTTGGTTTGCACCACAATAGCTCTACTCCTTATTATCCGCAAGCCAACGGTTTGGTTGAGTCCATCAACAAAGTTTTGGTTATCATGATCCGACGAACCATTGGTATTCATCGGTTGAATTGGCACAACATGTTATTTTCAGCGCTATGGGCATACCGAACTTCAGTGAAAACTTCAACAGGGTTCACTCCTTTCCAGCTAGTTTATGGCTTAGAAGCTGTGTTACCCATTGAATGCGAGATCCCATCACTTCAAATGGCTGTCGAATTACTCCCAGCCACTTCCAAAGAGGAGAATCGTTTATTATACTTAGCTCAATTAGATGAGACTCGACGCGACGCTGTATTCGCAATCGAGACTCACGCGAAGCGAATGAAAGCTCAGTATGATAGAAATGTGACCCCTCGGAGTTTTTCGGAGGGAGACCTAGTGCTGTTATATGATCAAGCTAAAGATAAGCTAGGTTCTGGAAAATTCGTTCCTATGTGGCATGGACCCTACATTGTAAAGCCAAAGCTAGCAAAAGGGGCCTACGAGCTGGTAGATTTTGATGGGGACTCTTTGTGTAAACCCAGAAATGGACTTTACCTAAAGAGGTATTATGCTTAAATGGTGGGTATGGAGAATTTTAGCTAGGTTAGGTTTTCTTTCTAGCTAGTATGTTTGTTAGTTAAGATAGTGTGCTTAGCTTAGAAAGTGTGTTTCTCGCCGTTATTCTGGCTTATCTTGGTTTTACTCTTGATATTGCAGATGTCGACGCCTCTCCAAACGTACATTGGATTTTCCGATGGTGCTTGTCGTAGTACACGGAATATCTCTTCCGCAGCTTGGGTTATCTATTTGCCCTCTGACTAGTTAGTTTCTATGCATGGGGTGAGCCTCGGTCAAACGAAGAACAACATTGCAGAATACAGTGCAGTGGTTGAATTATTGTCTGAATCTATTTCATTTGGAATTCGACGTTTGATAGTGAGGTTAGATTCTGAACTCGTTGTATTACAGCTTAATAGAGTATATGCCATTAGAAATCCTGTGTTATTAAGGTTGTTTTTGAGAGTGCGTCTCTTGGAACGTGAATTTGATTACATTGAATATCAGCATATTCCAAGGTCTTTAAATACATTAGCAAATGCAATTGCTTCTCGAATGTTGGACAGACATTTGCGATAATAATACAAGTAAATTTAAAAACATTTCATCACATATGTTAAACAAGATAAGCCGGTAATAATGATATATATATATAGATAGGAGTGTGTCAAAAATATACATTGTCTTCGATCATAGGTTGAAAAACACCTTATGATCGGCAAAAATGATAACTACAAAAAGCCAAAATTTCATATGTGTCTACAAAAGTGACTAGTCAATTACTGGTGGTGCTCTCTATACTAGACCACTGCCCGTGCTACCCTACATAAGAACCTCCTAAAAGGTCCTGGGACTGCAACCACATAGCGCTGAAGTCGAATAGGAATATCATCTATGGTGGTCTCTGGTATATCCGCCGTCAGACGCTCTAGATCCTGTTCCAGCTCGGCTAAGGTCTCTGCTGCCGCATCCTGTGGGGCTGGTGCTGGTATAGCTGGTACTCTCCTCTCAAAAGCCCGGAGGTTGGCTGGACGCCGCGGACCTACATCTGCATTTTGAAAATTTGTGCTGTCAGTTTTGAGGCGTTATATAAAAACAAAAAAAATTACATAATTTGAAAACTCGTGGAAAATGAAATACCTTTGTCATCCCACTGTTCTCCCTGTGGAAGAACCATGTCTAGATCATTCCGAAAATCCATTCCGGCATAAGGAAAGTCTTGAATAGGAAAGACCTGGCTCTCTAGCCAGTGAAAGTAACCATCAGGAAATCGAACAACTGTTGCGCCCTCATTAGGATGCCGGGCCATTACCGCAACCCATCTCGTCAACTTAGGCTCTCGAGGTGCCCCAACTGGAACTGTAAGATGCTGGGGGACCAGCATTGGAACTCTCTCTAGGGCAAAGCTTAGAACTATAGGCCCATATCCAAAGGTCTTCAGTTGTCCACTCTTTGCCCTAGTTAGTTGGCCCTTCAAATTAGCCAACACAGCATCACACCAGTTGAAAATGGTGCCATGGAAACAGTCTATAGCCATTCGCATTTGGGACCCGGTGGCTTGGTCCAAAGCGGCCGTGCCGCAAATTCTGGTAACAGTAAAGGCTATTACCATAAGTTCAGGTCGGGATATGTACTTGATTTCTATCCCCTTCTCATGGTTTTGGTTGTTGCACCACTCTAGTCGGAGACTAGCAAGGGATTGGCCACCCGGCCTAGTCCCGAATAGAGAAAGTTGCTCGCCCCTGTTAGGCAAGCCAGTGAGAAAATATATGTCGGAGGGCTCTATCTCGAGCTGGTGCTCTTCGATGTAGAAGCATTGCTGCTGAATGTTCCACCTTTCGACCAGCCACTCAAGAAAAGGCACTTGGCCCCTCATGCCAGGTATGGCCCAGTATTTGTACAGTCTGCATGCTTTTAATGCATCAATGGAAGGTTGATGACCTATCGCGGCCAAATCAACATCCTCATGCTCTCTTTCACGCCAATCAAGCATGGCGTGCTCCCTGCACATCATAAAACATCAGTGAGAATCCATAAAATTTAAAAATTTTGGTCTATTTTGGAGGGCCAAGGGTTTCAATTTGTGTTTTGCGGGGTACACACCCCGGCCTTTAGGGACAGAGCGCCCGGACGCAGGTTCCCTTAAGGCCGGGTGCGTACACCCCGTAATTTTCCTATTGGGAAAATATCGGGGTACGCAGGTCAGCAGTGCATGACCTACGTACCCCGAAGGGCGCATTTTGAAACCCCAATGCCCCCAAAAAATCAAATAAAAGCTTAAAAATGAATTCTAAATGGATGGAAAACAAGAGAGGGGTGTTGTAGAATACCTGGTGAAATGGCGTTCGATTCTGACGGTCAGATTCTCCGCAATCTTCACGGGAAGTTTCTTGTCAAAAGCCCTTTTCTCAACCTCAACAGTAAAATGGTAAAAATGACATGGTAAGAAGTATTTTTATAGGTTTTTTGGATAAATAAATGCTAGATTTGTTTATTTTTCACAATGAAAGGACATTTTCGATGAATTTTTGCCCATCTTAAACAGGTATGAGTAATGTGTTGTTTCTGTGCAGGACAAAGGGACTTTAGGGTAAATTATCATTTTTCACGTCAGAGTCATCTTTTAAGCTCTTTTCTGACTCCTAAAACATGAATAGATCGTCGAGCGTTTCTTTTACACTCGTTAAAATGGAATTAAAAGACGGTCCCCTTATAGCTCTTTTCTGACCGTAAAATCAAGAAAAGATTGCCGGGTTTTTGTCGTTTCAAACTCGATAAGGAAATAAAACGACGTGTCCTTGATCACTTTTTACTTTTCAGGTCAGAGACACTAATCATGAAAGTACTCCTTGGTCGCAAGATCAAGCGGTTCTCCCAGGTATTATTTTATACTTTTTTCGGGCTTGGGGGACACAAATTTACGAAAAAGTTCAACCTGGAGTCTTCTTAAGTTTTTCAGACTCTCTAAAATTGAAAAACGCCGAGTTTCTCCTATACTGGGCTCGTTAAAATTTCATAGTAAAGGACCTGCTCAATTACAAACAGGAACGAATCACTCCTTCCTAGGGTTCGAATCAAAACTAGGTTGGACTCATCCGAAGGATGAGCTTATAATCAAGCTTATGTTATCCTCCTCAAGCTTGTTAAAAATAAAGAGGTACTTGCCAGAAATGGTGGGGGAAAAGAGAGAAGAATGAGCCTATTTGTTATCCTTTGTCTCAGAAGAAACCTTATTACCACTCTTGAACACGACACTTTTCATTCACCTGGGTTGGGAAATCCTTTACCTCACAGTTGGTAAAACCACTTTGAAAGGTTCCGGGGATTAACTTTGAGTCGTTCATCACCAAGCCATCTGTCGTGTCGTTATGTGTTCAAGAGGTCTGCAAGCAAAACTTTCATCTGCAAAATACTTGTCATCCATTTGACCATCCCTGAGTCAGTCCTTACAGCAACATTTCTTCAACTTGATCAATGATTTCGTGTTGTGGGCTTGCCTGCAACGGGTCGCTTTCTATCGACATCAGCACATTATCTAGAGAGATGACTTAGAAATCATCAGTACCTTGAAGTCTGCATGCATCAATGGCAAGTTTCTTGCCTTTGACGCCAGTTTACATCATTGACTCTCGATCGAGGATTCCGTGAAATGTTCGACATCAACTCATTCATTCACATCTCATGGATTGTACTGGGTACTTTGAGAACCATTGACATTACTGGTGGTCTCTCTCACACTTGTTAACAATTTACATCATGGACTGGTAATCAAGTGGTTTCTACCATGTTCGACATCAACTCATTTATTCGCATGGCTAGAATCGTACTAATACGAGAAGTAGAAATGAAGACCCTGGATCTAGTTTCCACCATCCAGGCTGCGAGGAGTTTTGTATTCATTATCTAAGTAGACTAATCATAAACAGATGGATGTGCCCATACTGTGTCTACAAAAGTCTATGATTATGATGTACTGCAAGATCATTCCTGTATCAGAGTAGTTAGTCTGTTAGTTAAAGTTTTGATCTGAGTATGGGAATGCCTACCTCAGCGATGATATAATCTTATACATGTATTTTGTGTTGAAAATTGCAAGTTCTGACCAGGCTCTCCACGAGATAATCCTTGAAATGATAAAGCGATTCACCTTTCCTAGATAATACAAAACCCTAATCTACTACAGGCTTTGCACTTTAGGGGGCAATTTGTTACACTAAAAAATGTCACCATGGCTATTTACAGTTAGTATGGCTCCATCAACAGTCATGCTATCCTCCTGGGCAAGTCTCATGCCTCTGCTCTCCATGTCAAACTTCAAGAAAGAGAGAAAGTCTTTGTAAATATGTTTATCTCTGGGTACGCAGGTTCTCTCAACCTTACCTGTGGATACGCACCTAATGTTCACAAAAGCTGCGTACTCGTATGCTCTGTATGTAAAGGGGCAAGTGCGTACCCCTGTAAAGGTCAAAATGCGCAAGTTTTATCTTTAAAAAGTTACTTGTGCTCATTTCTAGAGCATTCTAGAAGGTTGTTCGACGTGTATTGAGCGCCTCCAGATGGTTCATGTACCCCTACTAAAGAGGAACTTATCCCATCAATAAGGGAGCTATCCCATCCAAAGAGGGGATTATCCCATTGATGATGGACCTGAATAACTTCCTCTAGAGCACCATAAATACAGGCATTGGGCCAGAAGGAGGAGAGGTTGGAAGCTAAAAATTTCTAAGGGTAGATGATGCTGGAATTAGGACTCCCATTTAGAATCTTGTGAGGAGAGATTGCCATCTTTGCTTGTTCTATTTGGAAGTGGGTGAGCTTTGTCAAAGTAAAGGAGAACTCTTGATGGACCTTGGGAGGGACTTGCACAGCACCAAGGCTCAGGTTGTAATTGTTCCTTTTGTTTCCTATTGATGCAAATGAGTCCATTCTTCTCAATAACTTGTTATTTATGAGTTGTTTCATGTACTCCTTGGTCTATGTGTTAAACATGTTTTATTTTATGAGATTATCAAGTGCTATTTAATCGTTTGATTGTTAGTGAATGCAGGTTTCGAAGTGAAGGAGGAGCTCATCCGGATCAGCGAGGCTGGACTATTGCAACAGCGTTGGATTACAGGTAGGATCTAAACACTGGATTTCTTATATAGTAAATGCATGTTTAGAGAAGGATTGCTCTTGTTTGTCTTGTTTGCCACTAGAGAGTCTTAGGCTCCTAGGGAGGTTGGTTGTGTCCGCACTATCGACTCTTTCCGCCTGACAGCTAGACCTAGATCTCAGCCATGCACAACAAGAAAGGTTGTTGCAGCTGAATGGACTGGATGAGCACCGGATGCAAGCCCTCCTTCACTCAGAATTGGTTCAACTTTAGAGAAAGGTGTGGCATGACCAACACCTCCATGACAAGCAATTTCAGCCAGGAGATTGGGCCTTGTTATATGACTCCAGGTACAAAGATTTCAAGGGGAAGCTAAGAACCAGATGGCTAGGACCATATGCAGTGGAAAAATGCCATGACAATGGATCTGTTCTTATTCAGACCATTGATGAGGAAGCCATCCCCATGCTTGTCAATGGGCATCAACTGAAGATCTACAAGAAACCTCTCTCAAGACAAGAGTTCATCAAAACTATGGAGAAATCAGTGTTGGTCATAGAGAAGGGTTCTCCCTCTGCTTTGGGCATACCCTGAAAGATCTAAAAAAAAAAGAAAAAAAAAATAATAAATATCCTTGGGTGAAAACCTTTCTGAGGCTCCCAAGGCAGATGGTAGGGGTGAAAACCTCATTGAGGCGCCCCTATTGTCTTTCAAAAAAAAAAAGAGATTTAAAAAAAAAGATCCTTGAGTGAAAACCTCTCTGAGGCGCTTAAGGCAGATGGCAAGGGTGAAAACCTCATTGAGGCGCCCCTGCTATCTTTCAAAAAAAAAAAAAAAAAAGAGAAAAGAAAAAAGAAAACAATAAGCAAAAAGACAGGGACAACAAGTTTATAATGTGAAAATGCATGCAGGTTGCAGGTGTTCTATGGAGGAGAGGAGGCCTCTCAACTCAAAGCCAAGGATCCTTATCATGCTGCCAGGAGACCTCACCAGCACCTCCTCCAAGAGTACTCATCTTCTCCAAGGTATGGGCACGATTGCATCACAGCTTAAATCTTCTACAGGAAGGTGCAGACTTTCTATAGGAAGGTGCAAACTTTCTACAGGAAGTTCTATATTTCTACAGGAAACTTCCTGTAGAAGTTCGGGACGGCACAGAATTCATTGTATGAGGAGATCTAACGACCAAGGATTGGTTTGGACGCATGCAAGCTACTGTCGCCACCCCTACACATTGCTGTCACCTCTTTCTACCACCCCTGTTGACATGCAATGAAGATACCTGCACCATCAAAGTCGATCATTGAGTTTTCAAGAGAAAGCAATTTATAAGATGAAAAAATGCTGAGATGTCATACCATATCCATCCCAGCCATCCATGAGCTCTGTGAGCGTGACCGTGAGGCCACTACCTTCGTCGTGCAGCATGCACCCGAGGAGGAAAAACTGTTACAGGACATCCTGCAGGAGTCCCGTAACAGTTAAGCCCGCTAGAGTATACGCCATTCACAGCGCTTGCCACATGTAATAAAAACGCGGGCACGTGCAACCGAAGCATCCAATTCATCGTTATTGGCCTGTGAATATGAACCTCCGGACCTGTACAAATCCACCAGCAGCCAATGAATCCACTCATCGTCGTCCAAAAACCGAAAAATCGTGTTGCAGCCGCACAGGTAAGTGCCTCGACCCTTTCTTCCATCGAATTGCATGAATTTTACTTTGAAAATGTTTGCAAGTGTGAAGTGAATGGGTTGAGTGGTTGGATGGCAATTCAACTGGCCACGTCGACCAGTTAGTGGTCTAGTCAAACGTTTGGGCGGTGGTCGTGGCAAAAAGGAATGGGCAGTGCACACGTGAGAGCCATCTCGTTGGGAAAAACGAGTTTTAAACAGAAGAGACGGCGGCGGATCTGCGGGGAATGATGCGGTAGTAAGGGAACTCGCAGACGAATGATGGAATGACGTCGTCCAACGGTCCGGCAGGGACAGCTCACCCCCGCGCCATGGATTCCGCCGAATTCAAATCTAATTGGCTAGATTTCCACCCCATGCATTTATCATTCACCGTTCGAAACTCGAGTGATTATCTGGATCCCTCTACATCTCGACACTCCAAGTCTTTGGCCATTCGAACGCCTGTGAAGCAACACCAAGAGCACAGACCCACTGCAGTATCCTCCAGAATCCGCGCGCTGCTCCTATAGGAAAGTTGTATCTACAGGAAACCGGGTTCCTCACGTCAGAAAGTGGCGGATTAAAAAGGTAAGCCTGAACTCTCCATGCAATTGGTTTTGAGGGTGGCAGAATCGACGTCTACGGTCTGGTCGTAGAATTTTTTTGCAAATGTTGTCTGTTGTTGCATGGATTGTCATCCTACAGGATGTCAGTGTAATTAAGTTGTGTTAAGGTTCTCAGGGGATAAGCTTTGTGAATTATATGCATGACAGAGGCGTAATCCTACGCTCTATCCCAGTAGACCAAATTTCTTCCGCATTCGCCACCTCCAGCTAACGCAACAATTTTTCACCATGCCGGGTGGGTTCATCAGAAGGGAACCAACTGATTCAACGAAGTTAAGAGAAAATCCTGAGGTGGTGGAGCTCTTCACGCGAGCGCAATGGATATCCTTCTGTGATAAATTGCAGGGCTATGACGACGAGGTGGTAGAGGAGTTTTTGCAAGCTCTGAGGCCGAAATCCAAAACATTGGCCACCGTTAACTTCAGGGGATTGAGTCTCAGACTCACCCCACAATTCATCAGCCGGGTTACTGAGCTCCCAATGGGATTACCATGGGATAAAGAAGAAAGGAAATTGGGCCAACAAGCTAAGAAATAATTCTTTCCACCAGAGGAGGAATTCTCAGAAGATAAAAATGGGTTCTGTAGAACAAGTCTACTGCCACCATGGAATGAGGTTAGCCTGCAGATAATGAAGTACATCACCTGCGAAGGCCGTTTTAGCATTGTATATGGGTATCATTTTCAGTTACTCACTGAATTACAGTACCAGATGGATCTACCTGTAGAAAACAAACTCAGTCTCCCTTACTTTTTACTACAGTCTCTGATTGAGTGCGCAACCAAGTTGAAAGAAGGCACACCAAACCAGGTAGCCCACCATGGACTCATCAAACTCCTCGTGGAGGATGCGCTCCACACATACAAGGTTCCTCTCTCATGGGAAGCCTTCAGGAATTTGACCAAGGATGGTGATATAAAGATGCTGACCGAAGAACTCGGTTCATCTAGCAGTGAGGAGAAAGAGTCAGTGCCCGCAGTGAAGAAATAGAAAGGCCTGAAGACCCTGACCACAGAGCACAAGAAAAAGCAAGAGAAGAAACAAGAGAAGAAAAAGGGTGAGAAGGAGAAAGAGGACACACCCGTTTTGATGGCAAGAGAGAAAAGATTTCAAAGCAGAGTGGATAAGACTGAGAAGGTCCACATCAGAAAAAGTGCCTGGACAGCAACTGCAACCAAATCAAAAAGCAAAACCCATGCAGCAAAACAAACCAAAGCGGTGACACCTGTTTCTACAGGAAAACCGAAACAGGCTTCTATAGGAAGCCCGAAATTAACTGATAAAGGGTCTTCTACAGGAAGCCCGAAATTAACTAAAACAGGTTCTTCTACAGGAAGCCCTGAAAAAGTGAAACCCAAGGCGAAGAATGCTGACATTCTTGCAAGGGAAGCAGCAGCTGTGCTGGCCGCCCTCAGCACACCTCCTAAGCCAAAGGAGAAGAGAAAGAGGGAGACCCCCCTATATTTTAAAGCTAGAAGAAGTGTGAGAATAAAGACGGGCAAGCCACAGCCTCCGTCCAGCAGCCCAATCATTATTGAAGATGCCCCTATTTCGCCCAAGGAAAGGTCCCCCTCGAGGATATCAGTAACCTATGAGAGGGGGAGCCCGAAGAAAACTACGCGGCAAGAAAAGTTAGACCAATTGACTACAAAATCTCGACTACAGGATGCTGAAGATGCTCTACAGGAAACCTTAGCCAAACTTAAAGAAACTAAGAGAATGGAGGGAGAAGCGCCCTTATCACCACCAAGGGAGGAAGAGGTAGAGCCACCAAAAGAAGTGGAGACAGAGCATATACCAGAGCCCAGCCCTCAGCCTAGTCTGAGTTCATATTACAACTTTTTAGAGGCTGGCAAAATTATACCTCAGAAATTTACTGTGCCACTGTTTTTTGCATTAGAGGAAGAAAGAGTCCATACACACACGTGGATGAAAATAGCAAAGTCAAAAGGTGTGGCGGACATAGGTCCCTTGTAGGAGCAGCTCAAGGAAGCCAGAAGTGAATTGTCCATGGCTAAACACGTGGCAAATTTCCAATGAGTGTTCCTACAAGAAGAAAACCAAAAGCTGAGATTGCAGCTACAGGAGCTGAGGGCAGGGACAGGCACATCCTCCAAGGACACCACAGCAGAACAACAGGGCAAAGAGGAGCTGAACACAGGTCTTGGAGAGCCCACTACACATCTACAGGAAGCAGAACAGCAAGCACAAATTGAGGTGCAATCCCTCAGAGAACAGCTACAGCAGAAAGAGGCACAATTGGCTTGCATGGCCAGCTGGGCCATGGATTCTATCCAATGCAGACAGCCAGCCAAATCCTATGGCTTGTACTTGAAAGACCAATGGCTGCAATTTCAAATCAATACCTTGGCGCAAAGAGGTATCTCTCAGCTCCAAGGCCCACAGCAATTCACTGAAGTATGCAGCACTAGTTCATCAGAGGATAGGGCCAAATTAGCGGAGTTCTACCTCCATAATCTGGCCCTGCCTAATGTAGTTTCATGGGATCCCAATACGGCCTTGGGAGATATGCAATTAATGGCATTTGCCTCATGGCTGAACCATGAGGACAAAAGAGCTGCGGAAGCCAAATTGATCATGAACCGAGAGCTGAATGAGCCATTTCTCATCAGACCAGAACCAAGGGATCCAGTTTCACTAATCTCGGCACACCAACATTTGTCCACTGATCCTCAAGCTTCATTAAGATATATGGATCAACAGGCCCAAGCCATAGCTCATTTTGAGGACATGGAAAGACTGTTAGGAGACAACGTTGTCCAAGCATGCACCCGTAGATGGAATACATTGGCTCACAGTCTGAAAATCCGAGAGTACCATACCCCAACTCTGATGAAGGAATCTTTGGTACGGGTGGCCCTCTATAAGAAGTCCATGCAAAACCTCCAGGCAAGCTGGATTGGCCTTAAACTCAGCCCACCACTACTGCTAGGATTGATGGAAGGCAGCACAGAGATAGATGATAATAAACAGTGGGAAGAGGTAAACAGAAGGGCTGGGTTTCATATCAGCAAGGAGGACACTACTACAGAGGCTTGGGATGTAAGGGTAGCAATAAAGGCAATGAAGGATGAAGAGTTGGACTAGTTGCTCAAGGATGAGCAAATATTTTAGCTGGGGGGTGATGATGAGCCCCAAATTTTGGTAACATTTTGGGCTCATTTGGCCTACTCTCCTTGCTCAACCCTTCATTTTTTTTATCACTTATGCATCATTTCTTAGTATATTCATGTTATTTGTAGGAAGGAGGGCAGTCATTATGCCTATGTGGCTAATACACGTTTATTTCAGGTTTTTTGACATTAAATGGATCAAAGACCACGCAGATGGAGGCAAGGAGACAGCCAAGGTGGCATTGCGGGTTTATAGGAAGGTTGTCCACAGTCTTGAATGACCTTCCTCGTGATCTCCACCCCAACTCCGAGCTCCAATAACTATCACCACTGAGCTAGAAGGCAGCCAACGGATTCTACAGGAACAACAGTTTACTTTTAGTTGGATAGCCAAGCCCCACTAATTTAGGAGGCCAGCTTGGCCCTCATAATGTATAAATATTGAGGCTATAGCCTTCGATGGGAACTTTTGAACCTTTGTCGCAGATTTTGAATCACGAGCTATAGCTCTGTTTTGCTCTTTGTAAGCCATTTTTGGCATGATGTTAGACTTATGATTATGATCTTTTAATAAAAGGCAGGCAGATTTGAGTTTAATCCTGAGTTCTTAGAGGAGCTATAGCTCTCAGGGCTGGGCCCAACCTGAGAGCAATAGGCCTCCTTTCTTTGTATTGTTACTTGTCTTTCCTTTCAGCATTTCGTTTCTTTGCTTTGACATGCATTTGGAAAACACAGTCTGTCGATTTGAATTTCTTGAAGTGATTAAGTAGGTTAGTCTTAGGGATAAAATGCTTTCAGAAGTTTAGATTAGAATAGGAGGATTAGAATTCATCAGAGTTCCAAGAAAAGGTTGATCGTACACTCACTTCCACCTCTGTTTAGAGATTGGGAGTGTAGACCGTGCCAACCACCAAAAAACGCAGTTTTACATATTCATGCATGCTTTAAAGTCTTATTCCCATTAGTAGAAGTGTCTATGCATTTAGATCTTGAGCAATAACTCCTTGTTTCAGCACCATGCATGATTTCTATCTTAACTTCCATCGTTGTTCTTTGGTTTAATACAATAGTTAGAATAGGTTGATGAATTCTCGGTTTTGTGCAAGACAGAGGTGATTTGTTCCATTTACACTGCGCAGCACCACTCTATCACGTCCTTATCCTTCTCAGCCATGCCTAAGCCATCCCCTTACCTCCCAGTTAGATCACTTGGCCACCATCTCTTCTGTTATCCACGTTGCTTTATCTTTTCGGCTCTCCATTTGCCTCTACCTTTCTATCGACCAACCAGCTTGACACACCCCTTCTCCATATCATTTCTCTATCCATAGGCCATCACAAGCTCCTCTCTCATCCTACCTATCCACCCATATAGCTCATTCACTCCTCCATCACCCAAAACTCCGACTGCAGAACATCCTATAGAAGTTAGCAGACTTCCTGAAGAAATCCCGAGCTTCTTGTAGGATCCCCTGCAGACATCTTGTATAAGCTTGCAAACACGGTTGCCAGGCACCTGAACATTGTGAACTTCTGTGGAATGATGTTAGGGATCCCCTGGAACCTCTCAGAGTCCTCCTGACCTTTCCCAAGTCTTCCTCCCCTTGAACTACCCCTGCACAGTCAAGACCCAGTAAGAAGCACAGTCATAATAACTCCAACCATTTGAGCAAAAATACAAAAACATGTTCTCTTCAGATGAAAGTAGTTTAAACTCATGCATCTCATCTCACTAGAAGTAATGGCATCATTTTTAGAAGTTGCATTCCCACCATTGCATCATAAGGATTAAGCTAGTCAGATTAGGGTTTACTAGGGTTTCCATGCTTTGTTGGCTTTCAGTTCATTCTTGCAAAGTAGGTTGATTTCCTTTGAGATAGCTTTCATTCATCACTTAAAAAGCTTCTTCTGAGAACATATAGAAGTTGGCTTGAGCCCTAGCGGACTTGTGCCAGTTGACCAAGTGACAACTGCGACAAGAGCTAGTACTTGTGCATACAACACCGTCGCTTCCAAGTTTGTTACGAACTACCGGGTTGATAAAAATTAGAGAAGGAAGCTCTAGGAGTTGTAGCATTATTGCTACAATACTGGAGCCAACCACATATCCACCAATCAAGGGAACAATTCAACTAATCAAGGGATTTCGGTGGGGAAAGATTTCTCCATCCATGTGGAATCATTATTAATCATTTTGTATAAGTACCAAGTCAAATTTTCCTCTAGAGAACGATTGAGAAAATCTAGGAATGTGTTCCATACCATTTAATGGATAATCCTAGTACTGGGGACTAGATCCACTAGTCAATGGATTTTGGTGGGGAAAGCTTCCTCCAGTCATGGGGAATGATTCCTAATCATATTGTATAAGTACCAAGTCGAATTTTCCTTTGGGGGGGGTTTCATTACTATTGTTGTGGATAGAGCTTGTATTGTTGCAGCTCCAATGTATTTTTTTTGTAGGGATGTAATTCTATTGATGAAAATAATGAAGATTAGTGTCATGTTCAACTTCTAAATCTTATTATTCTCTATAGTTCTTTGAGTTTCGATGGACTTGGCCATCCCAAGAACCTCAGAGCCCTTTTTTTATCATTTTCTTTCCCTCCTTTCGTTTCTTATTCACATGCATCTCTAGTTTTTATTTCTCTCTATTTTTGCATTTAGTATTAATGATTTCTTATTGTAGGATTGAGTTAAATGGTTGATGTAAGTTATTTTCAGGATCACAAGCATTGTTTCATCCTTTGACAGGATTTGTAATTTCATAATAGTCATTTAGTTGCTTGTATTAGTCTTCTTATTCCAAAATCTAGATTGTTGGACCTTCTTTTTAGCAAAAAACAGTAAATTTCTGCTATTTTTTAGAGAATTCTAACAAGCTTCAATCGACTTGATTCCACTTAAATTAGATCACGAAAAAATTCTAGTTCATAAAAAAAATCACCCCACTACATTTTCACTTGATTTGGTTAGGCATTTTTTAGATTTACTAGCTCAGTGGTTCTTGAATTTCTATATTTTCGACTAGTAATGATTTTTTATCTTTTTAGAATGTGTTAGCAGAGGTATTTTTGAGTGATTCCACTTGGAATAAGGAATTAAGACATTATAGCTAGTAAAAAAAAATTCCCATCCAATTTGAATTTGATTTGCTTGGTCATTAAACCCTCACCAATCTCATCAATTCACAAGGAAACTTCTCCAAACTTTTGAATCGAATCCATCCATCTCCCAACTTTGGTTTTGAGTTCTAAGTGATCCTAGGAATTTTCCCACTCCATTCCACCTATCCCATAACTTTCGTAAGCCTCCCATCACCTCCAACACCTCACATTTTGCTATCAGTTGTGTCCTGTAGTTTTCTTGTAATTCGTACAGGATCATCTTGTAGGTTTCTAGTACATCCTATAGGTTTTCCTGAAACAACCTGTTTTTAGGCAAAATTGATGGAAAACCTCTAGGAAGCCACCAAAAGCCTTCCAAGGGTCTCCCACACCACCCAACCATCTCCTAAGCCTTCCATCCAACCCTCAACATCCTTAAATTCACTTGCCACATCACCAAAGGAAATCAGTTCGCATACTTGATTTTGCATGAAAAGACAAAAAGACAAAAATAAATTTATTTTAGTCCCTTTACTTGCACATTAGTGATGTTTGATGCTTATTACTTCCATGCTTACATAGTAGCATTTGGTTCATGAAAATTTATCATTATTGCAAAGCATAGTTTCTTGGTAGTTAGCTAGAAAATAGTTTGTTTTAGCATTTGATTTCAATTTCTTTCCTTGTACTTTCTTTCTTGCAATAGGTTAAGGTTCCATTTCAAACATTTCTTTTTCTGTAATTAGTTTAGGATTTGACATCAATACATGCACTCAATAACATCATGATAGCAAAGGAAGGAAACATTGTATGCCACACATATGGTGCCGATATCTCTTAAGTTTTTACGAACACCCAGGTTGATAATTAAATTCGGTAGCCTTGAGAGTTCTAACATTCTTGTTGCAATACCAAGGCTAATCACTTTTTGGCACCGTTGTCAGAGAGGTGTCAAAGTTTTCATTTTTTTCCTCCCTAGTTGATTCATTTCTTTTAAATTTTTTCAAAAAAAATAAAAAATCATTAGGCATATTTAATTTCAAAAGTAGAAAATTACATTGCATTATAGTTTTCATTCAATCATAAAAACAAAAACAAAATTCTCCAACACCAACCCAGCCCCCAATTTGATCACATGGTGCAATAAGAGTCATATCACCATTCACTTTTGCAGGTAGAAGAAGAAGATGGTGAATAATGTAGAAGAAATTGATGGCGATGATGACAATGAGGAAGATCCTATCAGATTTCCCATTCAAGATACTGATGGAAGTGTGCACATGAAGAACATCCCTCCATCTTTTCTTCCAAAATTTCATGGTCTAAGGTCAGAGGATCGGGAAACCTTTCTCTTCGACTTTTAGATTGTTTGTAGATCTTATCGTTACTTATTAAAAACTCAAAAATTGAGATTATTTTCGGCAACATAGAAGCATAGAGCTCTTAAATGGTTCATGAGTTTAGGGACTAATTCAATAAGATCATGGAATGATACCCAAAAGATATTCCTAATAAAATATAAAGATAATGATCTTAAAGAAGAAATATTTAGAATGAATCAAAGAGAAGATAAGAGTCTGAAGGATCTAATAGAGAGGTTCATATATAATGTTAAGAGGGAAAATCTACATCATTTAGGATCTGACACACTAAAAACCCTCTTAGAACAATTAGGGATGAGTAGATTGATCTCCTTATTCTCATGAGTAGAGGTGATGTATATCAATTATCATTTGAGGAAATTTTTGAAACATGCAAACACATATCAAGAGGAAAAGCAAGAGTAGGTAAATTAGCATCAAGATCAGCAAGTCAAGCTAAACTTGGAAACTTGTTTCATGACTTTAAAACAGAAATTCCTAGCAATCTAGCCGAACAACTAGAAATGTAAAGAATACAAAATGAATGAAAAGAAGATGTTTGTGTCGTCCATGCAGAATCACATGATGTTAAATGTTGCTCCTCATTGCCAAGGTTGAAGGACGTTCACCAAGGGGACAATTGGGCAAGTCAATTGCTAGTGCAGCAATGTTATGTAGCTACAATAGGACCATGGCAGCCTATTCAGCCTGATATGATGCAAGAGCCTAATTTACAAATTCAAGCTTATGCAAATCCACCTCAAAGTAATTGGAACACACCGTTTCCTTGAAAACATTGGCCATATCAACCCCAAAACCAATCTTGGCAACAAGGTTGGTAGGGAAATTATGGGAGCCATCCACAGTATCCTTGATATATTCCTCAATATCCTCCATACCAAAGTCCATGTTATCCTTACTATTCACCTCCACCACAACCACAACCCCATCCACATGCATCTCAAATATACACTCCCACTCAATTACCTGTACCACCATTCCTAAACCCACACATTGAAGTAGCTCAACCCACTTACAATTCTAAGGTACAAAACTTTCAAACATCTCCTCTTGAGATCAATGGTATTCACCATAGCCCAAGAAGAGTATTGAAAAAAAGAGATTATCTTGATATCATTGAAGGACCACATCCAAAAGAAGAAGCTTCAAATAAGAAGACCATAGAACCATGGGCTATGATTGATGAAGAGTAGACATCAAAATTAGAGGTCGAGAGAACTCCCTCATGGTTATCATCAAACCCTCCATGTATTCAAGAGAACAATCAACAAAAAGAGGAAGATTTGAAGGTCATGGTAAAATAAGACATGAAGAATGATCCAAATCAACAAGTGGAGCAGGGGCATCACAACTATATTGAAATATGGTTCCAAATAGTCATTAAGTTGTAGCAACACCCTCTTCTTCAATTGTGCTTGATATCATCAAAGTCAAGTCATTTGATTTATCAAATTTAGGTAAATGTAAAAGCATACATCTCACACCTACACATCAATTTTTCTGTCATCTTGATGTTCACACGGCTCCATTGGAAGTATTCCTATACTTGAAAGTGATTTTGTTCTTCAAAAAGGGCAGGGTAGAAAAAAAAATATGAAAAATAAGAGAAAAAAAAAAAAGTTCAGGTGAAAACCTCCATTTAGACATCTCAAATTGGCTCATTGATTGAAAACATCCATGAGGCTGTTAATGGGTTGGGAAAAATGAAAAAAGAGAAAAAAGAAAAAGATCCTAGGTGAAAACCTCCTTTGAGGCACCTAGGCAGACCTACTAGTTGAAAACCTCATTGAGGCAGCTAGTAGGCCCAGAAGAAAAAGTAGATAAAAAATAAAGGAAATCCTTGCTCCATGCATCTCTTTGATAAATGCATGTACTATGTTGGCTTAGTGGTGCCTGAACAAGGTTCAGAAGGGATTTAGCTAAGTAAATCTCGGTACTACTAGCCCTTTTGGCAACAGTCTGTGGATCATGGACTGAGGTCTCACCCAGAGTAGTATGGGAGGGTGCTAGAACCAGGTTTCTGCACCCTAGGGATGTCTGATATGTGGTGCTTGGTACGTGGTCCAACCTTCGCACTTACTGTGCTACGCGCACGTGTGGGCACCCCGCACCTTGTGATACTATCTTCATGCAGTTCTAGTCGTAGCGTGACCGATTTTATTTACCCAAGTCTTACTTAGTTAGTCTCCGTTAGTTGATTACTTAGATTAAATTTACATATAAGCATGTGTACATGTAATTATCAATTTTGCATAGTAAATAACAGAGTAAAGTAATGTATAACATCAAAATACATAATGAAGAATATATGCATAGAATAAACTTCTCTTTATTAGCTTTCAAATTCAAGTACAGACGCAACTCCACCTTGCACACTTAGCTGCTAGGGTCTGCACACTCAACTATAGACTGTACTAGGCCTTTCTGCACTCAGTTGTAGAGCCTCTTCCTACTACTACGACCCAATACACTTCAACTATTCCCCTATGCTCTGACCATGCCTTCGCATCTATCTATTAATTGCTTACTCAAAACTATCTTTAAACTTAGAGCCTCACTCTATTTATACAATCCCATGATTTGCAGACCATGGGTAGGCCGACACAAATTTACATTATTTTACAATTCTTAGGGCGGACGACCCTATGACTCATCCTAGACTTTCGTGCTCCACGCCCATACTTCGTGGAGTCTTTACATTACATTGACCAAAACTTGGGCTTTAAGCCCAAAAAGCATGCTGTGGGGGGATCCGCTGCCCAACAGGCCCCCAACACAATCATCGTGTCTCATCCCAAGTCACTATCCAGCGATCCTGGCACGAAGCCCTTCCAACTATGTCTGGACTGTGGGAAGGTCTGCACCACACTGCTCTGTTGTATTTTGGATCTGCTCTACTCGCTCGGCTGAATGCTCACTGTCAAAGTCAAATGCTTGTCTTAACACATGCATCGCTTTCATCTGTGCAAGTTTTCCTTCGATGTCGACCATGATGAGGAAGGCCTCATCAATCCAAGGCTTGATGCGTGCTTTAAGTACTACATCTTTTTGGCATGCAACATTCACTTGTTCCTTCAATGCCTTCTCCTACTGTAACTGCGCGAGTCACTGGGTCAAGACCACTACCTGTGCCATCCTGTGTACACTATCATATTGCATTTTAACCTCCCGCCCCTTTGTTTCCAAGCACTGTATGGTGGGGTACTCCTGTAGGGAAGTGAGGACCGCAAAGGATTCTTCCAACATCATTGTACAAGTCTCCACTACCTATCCTATTTCCTCTAGCCCCTTTTGGATAGCGTCAACACGCTATTCCTGAACATCCTGGGGAATGGATGACTACACCTTTAATCATAGTTCAACAATCTGAAGGTTAAGGTCCATCTGGATTCTTGTCGTTTCCTCCTTTGCCTCACGGAATCCACTGGTGAATTTGTGAATCCACACTCCTATTGCTAGGTTTGTAGCAATTTCTAGCTCTGGGGCGTGGTGACATGTTTTCTCTACTATCTACTCTAGCTATTGATTCTGTGCCAATGCTTCATCATGTTGTAGGCTAAGCTACTCGATGTTGATTCAATGTTCACTGAGAATTTGCACTGTATATCCTTCTTTAGTGCAGAGTTCTATTGTCGCTCCATCCTGTAGCTGGTATAATATATCCTGCGGAAGGGCGGCCAAGTTTAGGCCAATTCCCTTGGTCCGGCCCACCATGGATCTATACTCCATGTTGTCTAGTATTAGTGCTCCTTCCAGCAGCACGACGGTGTTAGCCATTTTGGTGTTCAACATCTGCACTTTTTCCAATGTCCTCGCATAAGTGTAGGTGGCTACCATTCCTTCTTGTGGGGTCTACACATGAAGTTCTTGCAGTTGCACCTTGAGGGCCCCCAACACATTCTGCTGCTCTGTCATTGCTTCCTGGAGCGCTTCCTTGGTGACCTCACGAACTATGTCGCTGATGTTGTATAGGTCACCCTATATTAGTGTAATGTGTTCACCATCCAATTTGGAAGCCTTGGTCTTCTTTTGTGGCCTTGTTCGTTCTCTATCACATGGCCGTTTCAGTTTTGCAAGTGTCATGCTTGGGCCTGTGCCTTCCATCGTGTCATCTATCCCTTGTCCTGTGGTTAGGTCCAGGCCTCTTTCCTCCTGCATCGTGGTGGCCCCAAGGGCCGGTGCTGCTGCTGCTTTTCCAGTGGCCTTGGTCTGTTCTGTGGTGGCCTTCGCTGCCTTGTGGGAAGACCTTACCTCCTTGGCGAACTATTCATTGTGCTTCTGCTATGCTAGGAGCTTGTTGGCATCCTTCTATTTTTGTATCGCTGTCTCATTTTGTGCCACCAGATCTGGGGCATGCCACTTAGGTGCCCATGAGTTGAGCATAGCAAAAATAATGTCAACAATCACGATGAAAGGGAGTTTGGTCTAGTTGTACTCTGGATCCTTCCACACCTTCATATACGCATTGTGCATATCTGTCTTAAAGTCTGCAAAGCTCCGCAGACTGTCGTACACTGTGGGGGATAGGCACAACCTTTTGTTGATCTATAGCTGGATGCTTGCCTCCATGAGTATCCAGAAGATCTTGGTCTCGCGGATTCGCACGGCGTCCTTTGTCACCCAGAGCGATGCATATTTTGTCACCTCTCCCAAGTCCTCTTCAAGAGGAGGAAACTAACTGTCCTCAAGCAATTCCCCTACAATCAACAAGATGGATAAGAGAAACCAAGCATAGTGGAATGTCTTACCCTACTCCTAGCCCTCCTTAAATTTCGTTAGAAACTCTTCGCAGAGGAATTGTGCCCAGTTGGACTGTACCCCCTCTGTGCATTGTTCAGCTAGTGCAACAAGTACCTTGTTGGTGCGACATTTTCTCATCACCTTCCCAGCCAGCAACTAGGTGGCCACATACACCCCTTTGTCTTGAATGCTATTAATTACATAGCCTCTTTGCTTATTTTCCAACTTGTATTTCTTCTTGATGGCCTCTACGAGCACCAAATCTCTACTTTTACCAGCTATTTCTGTTGGGTCCCTTCTCGTACAGGGAAATGGAGAAATCATGTGAATAAGCTTCGTCGTGATAGGAATAGGCTCCTCCAGCCACAAGTACCCATCGTGCACCAGGAAAAGCAGTTGCCTGATGAAAAAGATTGTGATTAATGCCCAGTGAAAGTGTGGAATCCATAGTAGGTAGAGTAGCCCAACCTCCTCCACACCACGTAGCCATTTCCGACTCTAGCATTGTAACTGGCCCCTCCTTGTTCTGTTTCATGAGTTGGCTAGTCTCCAAATGTGGGAACTTTTAACTATCTGTGAGGTCCCAATCTTCAAATTTCATCGTGGGCACGCAGCCTAGAACCGATCCTTCAAATAGAATTCCATCTGGGAGGAGCGGGGTTTGGAGTGCACTCTTAATGACATCCAAATCTTTGGGTACTTTTACTCTCCCTTTCCACAGAGGGACATACTTGGGTATTTTTGCTACAGTGCACACTAGGTGAATTTCTTCCTCCATTTCTTCATCTTCCTCGATCTCTTCTACGAAAGCTTGGAGATCCTCCTCCTCATCACTTGTCTCAAGATTCACAGTATTTCCCTTGCCTTTCCTAGACAGTTTACCAAACCGCAATTTCGCAGAGACATACAGACTGGTACTGCTCCCTGTAGTTGGTCCTAGGCAATTTAGAAATTTCTTGTGCATCCCCGATTGGTGGCATAGGGCTATACGTGGCTGCCTCGGTTGTTGACATCATTTTGTGCAAGAAATCCTGTGTCTTCTTTGGCAATGTCTCAAACACTGAAATTTCTCTCAAAGCCTCCAAATTCGTCAGGTCCATACCCAATTGATAGCACAACAAATGAATTTTCAAAATGTCAAGGGTTGTTTGGTGGAGAGCCACCCGTGATTTATATGCCTTCTTGAATTCAAATTCAACTGTTCCCCCCTCATTCGGCTCATTAATGTGAGATTAGTGGCAAATCGCCCAAAATCTAGTTCTGACTTCGTGTCTTAATTGCCCACCGCCCACTCCTCGTTTCCTTAAATGGACATCTTGTCATGAACAGTGACACCAATGGTCACTTCCTACCCTACCTGCGCAGCAGCGTAGCCCCTATGCACAGGCGTGACCTTTGTGGTATACAGATCCTATGTGCAACCTCCTTATCACATAGCTCCCCTACAGACTCTCTTATAGTCCCACACTCTCTTTCAACTGCTTGGAGTGTTGAGACAATGCTCCCTAAGGATAGTCAGGTGGTCGCACCACCTGTGCGAGGCTTTAATTCACATTACAGCCTAGTCCGCGGGCCCTCCTCAGTTACCCTCATGATAGTTAGTGCCTCACGTTCTTCCGTATGTGGTGCGCTCCACTGGTTACTTTGTCTAATAACGTGCGGACGCAACCATGATAGTAGGGCTGCAAATTCTCGACGGAAATCTCCTAACGTAGTAGTATGGCTACCCATATCTTGTCATACCATTCTTAGTTTATCAATGCTGTAGGCTTGCGTGATTTCATTTTCCAGTTCTTCTCTCTCTGCTTCGATTAACACACTTTTCTTCCTTAGGCGTTCCCGATCCTTAAGTTTGCGAAGCCTGTTCGTTCTGAATCTACATATGTTCGTCCTCACACAACTGCATAATTCCTTCATCCTAGTCCATGCGTACTGTCCCAACCATGGTAACTACTATGTGAAGATTCCTTCCTTCCAAAACTATGGTCTTGACTCTTCTCGTTGGCTTCAGAATCATTTCCATGCTCAATTTTTTGTACATGGCCCTATACGCCCATCGGACTGCTGGTATGCATAGGTCCCAATCGGTTCGTCTCACCTTTGGGACCTTGTTCAGGATTCCACATAACTTCATGAATTCTTCTACGTGGAACATTTGTGGTGAATGGCGCTTTTCCTACTACTGCATCCTATTCTGATTTTCGATCTTTAGTTTGGGGTGTGCTTGTTTGGACTACACAACACACGTCTGTACCCATCGACACAAGTGGGTGAGCAAGCTGCTCCATCCTGGCTCCCCAACTCTTATTTGAAACTGGGTGCTTCCAAACCATAGGCGCATCATCCTTCTACATCCACACTAGTCCTTAAAATTTCCTTGATGTGTACCCCACCATCATGCAGGTGTTGCACGTAGTGTCCACTTCAACGCATCGAACCACTATTGTTCTGGTACTGCGCTTTCAAATCTTCTCAGGAATTCATCCACTGTTGTCAACACATCATATGTTGGTAGATCTCATGCCTTTGTTGTCATGCAACGTAGTGATCTAACCATCATGGCACATTCAACGGTGTCACTTCATGCAACAGATTCTGCCAGCACTCTACTTCTTCATCTGAATCTGAAGTGCAGGAGCTTTCGCAGTCCCACGAGATTCTTCCATTTGTAGTTGGATTCACCCAATCCTAGTCTCACAAAGTTATCTTGTAAATACAATCCATCTCATCATCGCTTTCATTGCCGCACACTGGTTTAGTGTAGCACGCTCCTTCGGTTGGGTCTAGCAGGACTACTACACATAGTCACTTTTTCTCGAATATCATCTTCCTCTTTTTCAAGTTGATGACTCCATTCATATTGGTTGCCCAATCTATTCCTAACAATGCAGGATAGGGATTGCTATCATCGATAATCTCTATCACTTCAAAATACTTCTGTGTGCTTGCACCTTCAATATCAACTATTACCCCTTGCAACCTTCCCATGGGCAAAATCTTCTGTTGGTTTTCCATTAATAACTGAATAGGGGACCACTGTAATGTGGGCTTGCCCATATGTTCCCATTTTTTCTCCAGTAATACATTCATGTCCGAACCTAGATCTAGAATTACCTGATCCATTTCATTCTCACCAATATGCGCAGTCAACCTCATCTCCCTTCTAATGTGCAATGCATGCTTCCCCAATTTTTGGACTACGTGTGGTTCCCCACACCCCGTGCACCTAGTGATTAGTTTTTGTAGTCCTTTAACTGCCATGTTGTCACACAACAGTTTCATGCATGTCTCCGGAAAGCTAGTAAGCATTGAAGGATCCCTTCTTGGCTCTAGTTGATCCTTACTACCTAAAGTGGAGGCCTCTGCGAAGCTCTTCTTAGATCCCATGAATGTCTCCTTTACAAATTCTCAGTCAAACTCAGTTTCCTTTGCAGGAGCCTTGCAAACCCATGTATCTTCCTCAGCCTATTTCCACTTATCCTCCCCCATGGTTGCACCGGTTCTTAGCATTATGTTCACATTTAGGTCTTCTTCATGAAGTTCAGACCTCATCATTTGTATATTCTGAGTCAAAGGAGGCTAGAATACCCCTTTTTCACACATCTGTGTGATCAACGTATGGAAATCTATTGTTTCATGATCAAACTTAGCATAGTACGAACATGATATCTTCAATGGGTTGGTACAATCATTGGCATAGTGCCCTCGTGTTTCCAGGAAAAATAGTGCCTTTTCGATCTGCTAGTCCCACTAGGATTGGTAGCTATCCTAGAAACAAACAATCAAAGTGATTTGTGATTTCATTTACGTATGATATATAAGAGAGAAGCAACCTGGATCTTCTGCTTGACTCCTTGCTTGATTTCTCTCTCCCTTGATAGATCTTGGACCTCTTCTCCTACGTATCCCACTTAATGAATACCTATAGGGACAATGTAACAAAACACCATCAAAGCATCTTGATCTATTATATCATAAACAACGCAGAATCAGAAATAAATTGATCATACAATGGCATTCACAAATAACAACATTCAAAAATACACGACTGTATGGAGGAAAACTCAAAGAAATTTATTAATAGTAAAAGGGAAAATTACAACCTAGCTATCTAATCCAGCATGATCCTGCCAACATCAAAACCCTCTTCAGCTCATGGAAAGCAAGATCAGCAAACAATACACTGCCTTTTCTCAAAGACAAACTATTAGCACTTCCTTACAAATTACCAAATTCCAGCCTTTAGATCTCTCAGAGGAGGGATCCATTCATAGACGTATGCAAGGGTGTTAGTCATCTCTCGATTTTTGATTAATGTCATTCTGCTTGTTGTTCTTGGTTCCACTTAGAGATTTCTTAGATCTCTTACTCATCCCTAGGCGAATTCAGAGAGGCAAGTGTCATAGGAGAAGTTTCTGCAAGATTCCATGAGCATCCACTTAGAAAATTGTCTCGAGCATTTGTCCATCCTCTCTCACCGCACCCTACAGAAGGCCTCTTCAGTATGCATTGCACCTGTCTAGTGTAGAAGTCAGTATGCATCGCACCTTAATAATGGGGCAATCAATATGGTCAAGTTTTGGCCAGTTTTGAGTGCTTTTTCAGGTGGAACTTTTGGGGAATGATGTAATCAGCTGACCATGATCCTTTAGGGTATGAAAAAACACTTTTAGGGGTTAAAGAAACCTTAGTTTACTGACATATAAGATTGCGGTTGCAGTTCCCAAATATGTCTATAACAGTTGCCCCCTAAAGCATGAAGTCATAAATATTTTGATGTCGGGTGAAATGATTTGTCATGAGGATTTGAGGTATTCAAACTGGAAGGGGACCTATATAAGATACAATACAATAGATCATTATATTATTTTCATGATCTATCTGAGGCGGGAATTTCCATTCTCAGCTTTATAAATTAATTTTCACGTACATAGGATAGATAACTTTCTGCAGTCGCAGACTGGTTCTTCATATGAAGAGTCATCTTCCCTGGCTTAGATGACTATTTGTGAAACTTCTATGTACATTTGATGTCTTTATATCCCTGAATATATCGCAGCCAAGATGGAAGAAACTAGATCTGGGGTCTTCAAACTTGTTCAATCTTCGCTCGATGTACAAGTCAATCCATGTGAAAAGATTTCCTAAAGTTAAACATGGAAAGACATCGCCTGATTACGAGCCAATAATGTAAGCTGTTAACAAGCATGAGAAGAATAACCAATAATGATAATGACCCTCAAGGTACTACACTACAATTCACATGGTGTGAATATATGGTCCGATGTCGAAGACCACACAAAATATTTCAGTCGAAGGCCATTAATGTAAACCTGTCGCCAAAAGTGAGAAACTTGCCATTGAGGCATGTAAGCATCAAAGTACTGAAACGGTTGTTTCTAAGTCAACTTCTTAGATAATGAGTTGATGTCGACAAGACGTGACCCATTGTAGAAGAGCCTTAATGTATCCCACATCTACGACACGAAACGAAGCAAATGATTTTCTGGAGGTGAAAATGATCGACGACACAATGATTAGGAATGGCGGTCATGAAAAATGGAGGTTGAAGGTATTGCAGTGGGTGAGGCATTGACTAGATGGTGAATTCTTTGAATGACTTCTCTTGAACATATTGGCAACATTGAGATGGATTGGTAGCGTTAACCATAAAACATGGATGGTATGGAGGACCAATGGTGATATGACCGGTGAACGGAATAACCCAACTCGACTCAATCATGGTGATGGAGTGAAAGTGTCATGTTCAAGAGCGACCTACTACCATAGAATTATTCAGGTTTTCTTCCCTTTTTTCCAAGTCATTGTTGACTAGTAGCTCTTTATTTTTTTCAAGCTTAAGGAGGATAACATACGCTTGTTCTATAATTTTCCCTTTGGGAAAACCTATCGCTATGTTTCAGCGAGTCTCGCAATAGTGAAACTCGTTGTTGTCTGGGTGGACAAGTTTGTTGCTATTGTTTTCGCGAGTTTAATGACAAAGACAACTTAGTCCTTTTCATGTTTAGAGAGTTTGAAAAGGGACGAAAAGAGAACTCTAGTAGCTCTTTTTCATAGCATAATCCCTTAAGTCTAAAAAGGATTAAAATAATACAAAATGGATGACTTTTCTAATCACTTTAGCGAGCCGAAAAAGACAAGCGCTCGAACTTTTCCATGAGATAATCCCTCAAGTCTGAAAATTTTAAAATATATTGGAGGGATGGCGCTTCCAATCACTTTAGCAAGATGGAGAGGCTAATTGCTCAACAATATTTTCATATTTAGTGAGTTTGAAAAGGGTTTATAGTGGACTCGCTTTTTGATGAACGAGTGGTATCTGGGGTAGCAACTAGTTCCGGGTAATCTTGGAACTTATCAAAACATGGTGATGTGAAGAGGGTGGCTAACAGGACCACTCATTTCATTTATTCCTCAAAAGGGTAAACAATCAAGTTGAAGCATATGATCAGCCAAAAGAATGGAGGTGATTGTGAGAAACAACCAAGGTTCAAAGGGATGATAGAATGTCAATCACAAAGGTTATTTACCGAAGGTTGGTTCATTTTTTAATGAGCTTGAACTCTGGGGGAACATATGCTTAGTTGGAAGGTTCATTTTTTAGTGAGCTTTAACCTTGCAGAAACATTTCTCATTGGCCTTTTTATGTAGGCTAGAAATGACCAAACTAAAAAGCTAAAAAGGCTAGAAAAAATAGAACTACTGAGGTTAGGTAGGATGGTTTTGTCAGCAGTTTAGACAAGACAGTTCCTTTTCTTGGATCGTAGCATAGATGAAGGTGAATGGTGGATCAGACCAATCAACTAACCTAAGAAGTTGAAAGACTAGAAAACTAAAAAGTTAAAAAGCTAAAAAGATAAAAAAATGAAATTGGTCATTTTTTGCTTGTATAAAAAGGTTTACATGCCCCTAGGCATCAAGAAAAAGAGAGTCTCCAGTAACCATATGGGAATCACTATGGTTAAGAAGGATTTTTTTTTTCAGTTGTTAGACAGAAACACTTCCTTGGCTTTGTCCAACAATTAGACAAAGGTGAGTGGTGTGCTAGACCAATGACTTAACTTACATTGACATTCATATGGTAGGATGGTTTCATCCACAGAACAGACAAAACTCTTCCTTGACTTCATCTGTAGTGTAGACAAAAGTCAATGGTGTTTCAAACCAATCACATAACCTATAGGGAAACCTATCTTTTCAGTTGGGTTCGTCCACAAAAATACATAAGGGTGCATGCCCCCTAAGCTTCGTTACATTCACCAGATTACTTGTTGTAATTAGGTGGATGGAATGAAGGTTGAAGAGACATTCTCAACGTAAAAGGACCATTTAGGGATGATGTTTGACTTGAAGTTGTGTTTGAACTGGGAAATGAAGGCTGGTCAATAGTCACAATTTGTCGTTCATGTGGGAAAGACATCACTCAAAAGAGTGTTGAAACAATAGCTTCCATGTTGTAAACATAGTCACGTTCGAGGAGTAAATTTTAATCTAACGGTCCTTGCACTACCATCACGTTCATGTGAATAGTTTCCTTCTCAAAGTTATCAGTAACTTGGGAAGGATCCCTAATGGTCGAGTGGTTCCTTTATTAAAGCATGACAAATTTTGTGTAACAAGCATAAGCGATGGTGAACCAAGCAGTTTCCAAGAAGTTGAGGAAAGGATACTTACTAAAGTCCCTTCATCTATGATAGTGCCAGACACAATCATTTTGTAAATTTGTACTATGATCCAGAATGGTACATTATAAGGAAGTCGAGATCTTGCTAGTCGATTCCAATCAAAGGAAGCCATTCGACTTCTTGGAGGGGGTACCAAATAAACAGGTGAACTAACCCCTTGAGTAGCAAGAACTGGGAGATTCTCTTCCTGTTGTGAAGGAATGGGCAGATTACCCCCAAGTTCGTCAAACTCTAAAGTGACAAAAAGAATTTGAACAGTATCGTTCTCACTCTCTTTGTGAATGATATCATTTGAAGGTGGAATTTCTTAAAGAAAAACTGGGTCGACTACCATTTCGACCTGTTGACTTTGGTCCGATATGGACTCAGAAGATTCACTTTCAATGATAGATGTTTCGACCAACAGTTTAGTTAAGTCAGTCGGATTTTCAACTAGTAAAGGACAAGGGGAGAGTTTCCTATATCCTGGTGGAAGTCGTTGTGGTGAAACAAGACGATTATGCAAGACTCCTTTGGCTTCATCCAAAAAAGGACATCGGGGAAGAGTACGGTTCCCTTCACATAACTTACATGGAATTTGGACCTTTCTTCTTTACCCATTATTACTAGTTGATGGTGTGTTGTCACCTTTATCACCAGAGGTTGACGACACCATTTGGTGTGAATGAGGGTACCATTCTCTCAAGATCCAAGGAATGCACGGAAGTTCTCGATGCAAATGGTCTCCTCTACAAATTATGCATGGATCTTTAGTTTTGAAAATCTTAGTTTGTGGATTTTCCCCAAATGCTGCATGGTTTCCCCCTTGCTTAACTGACTTCTTATTCTTCTCCTTCCCTTTCTTCTTCTTCTCAGACACTTGGTTACTAGCATCACTATTTTCACTAAGCGAAGATGAAGAAGGGGAGGGAGAAACAAACGAAGAGGAAGGTGAAGGGTCAAATTCAGTATCAACTAGATGTTGATTCGATTGCTAAGGAATCACGGTGTTTTGAACAACATAGGTTGAAAATAGCCATACTGACAGGCCAATAGTAAGTCCCAGAAGGGATAAAGTGGCCATATGAGGTGCACCAATATTTCCCCAAGATGTAAAAGGATTAGGGATTCCTTGATTGGTGGACTCCATTATCTCAACCTAAGACCAACGAAGGAACAGGGATGTTATTCCGAAATTAATAAATTTTAATGACACTTTGACACAACTTTTTCTTTTTCAATTTTTACGAGTCGAGAAAAAGGTAAAGATGACTCTAGTCCCCTTCGATTTTTAATGAGCCTAAAGTGACAAGTGCTCAGATGGACCTTTTCTTTTAAGGAGTCGAAAAGGAACAAAAGTGACTACTCTGGAGATCTAGACAGAGGGATTACCAAACCAGTTGTAAAACTGTAGAACACACCTTGGTGATAAATTAAAAAGAAATTACCAAGGACTTATGTACGATAGTAAATCTTCCCAAATGTTGTGTTCAGTGCATTGCAATTGATAGGGCGGTAGACATGGCCTCCTATGGATAAAGGATATCAGCTTATTATGGGATCCCAATATATACTCAACGGTATGGGGAGCACAAGTTCATACTCACACTTGTCATATCAAAGAGGAGTAATCACCCAACCTTCAATGAAAATGATAGTTACTAGATTTTACGATGCTGGAACACGTCTCTCACCTAGACATCTAGATGTGTTGTGTTAGGTTCCAAAGTGTTTTTAAGTTCATCGAAATTTATTTTAGAGTTGATCTTTCTTAGAAGTTTTTTTTTCAAGGTTCACCGTGTGATGAAGATGTAAAATTCCTAAATATGCAATCTGAAATGATAAACAATCATTGTTTATTTTTAGCAATGAAAATCCTAGCTACTATGGAAAGAAGACTACGATTCTTTCAAACAAAGAGAAAAGAGCACACACTAAATACATTTTTTCCTAAATCATTTTTCGCACACAGTCTAAATGCAAATGCAAATGCATGTATTTGTTTTTCGTTCCCTTTAATGTGAAAAAATGCCAAAAAGGAAAACTAAGTATAGATCTGAAATATTTTCTTCAAAGCGACACTTTGACAATTTCTCTTCAAAATGAAAGGAAAACTAAATGACACTTTTCGATTTAGAATAGAGAATGCTTTCGACACTTCAAAATACCAACAAATCAAATAAAATACATGAAAAAAATTTCAATTGACTATCGAAGGAAGGAAGACTCAACAACACTTCTCTTTTTGATACAAAACGACAGTTAGGACATTTTTTTGCACCAAAATGACAGTTTGATTTAAGCAACTTTTCAACAAAGGATTGTGAATGATGGAAAAATACATAAAAACATTTGCTAATAATAATCAATGGAGGCTGAACTATGTAAAGTAAGGGGGCTTCAAAAATGAGGTATTGTTCATAAGCAGTAAAACAATTTAACAGTGCTGAAAACAAGGACAAAAAACCCAATTTTCAAGGAGAGAAATAGGACAACTCAGTCATCGCACCTATGCTTCATAGAAACAGGTATGCATCTCACTTGGTACACTCAGGAAGTGTGATGCATATTGGCTTCTAGTGATAGAAAATGCGATAGGCCTGGGAGCGCACCTGAGGTGGGTTTTGACTCAAATTTGCAGTTGAATTTAGTGGGTTAAGCTAGGTTATTATGGACAATAAAGAACAAAGTACAAGGGTATGATCTTGGAAGGTTATTGAGCTACCAACAGGGCCTTTAGAATGCTTGTAAGTCAGATGTTCAAATTATAAACTAAATCGGAGATTGACTGAAGCAACATTCATCTTCTTTGCAATTGCAGAGGAAAAGTAGTTTGATGGCTATCTGGATAACTTCAGGCTCCGTCTATAGTTTATAAAACAAACAATCAACAATAGACAAGCAAACTATTCGCTCCCTAGTGGAGTCGCCATTTTGTTTCTGGGAAAACTAGTGTATTTTTGATGTGCTAGTCCCACTAGGATTGGTAGCTATCCTAGAATCAAAAAATAAAAGAAATTTTTGATTTCCTTTATGTATGATAGATAAGAGAGAAGCAAAGCGACAAACCTAGATCTTCCGCTTGACTCCTTTCTTGATTTCTCTCTCCCTTGATAGAGCTTGCACCTCTTCTCCTACTTATCTCGCTCAATGAATACTTGTAGAGACAAAGTAAAAAAACACCATCAAAGCATCTCGATCTATTATATCAGAAACAATACAGAATCAGAAATACATTAATCATACAATGGCATTCACAAATAACAACATTCACAAATACACGATTGTATGGAGGAAAACTCAAGGAACTTTATTAATAGTAGAAGGGAGAATTACAACCTAGCTGTCTGATCTAGCATCATCCTCCCAGCATCAAAACCCTCTTCACCTCATGAAAAGCAAGATCACTGAACAATTCAATGCCTTCTCTCAAAGACAAACTATCAGCACATCCTTACAAATTACCAAATTCTAGCCTTTAGATCTGTCAGATGAGCGATCCATTTATAGATGTCTGCAAGGGTGTGAGTCATTTTTTGGTTTTTTATTAGTGTCATTCCACTTGTTGCTCTTGGTTCCAATTGGAGATTTTTTGGATCTCTTTCTCATCCCTGGGTGAATTTAAAGTGGCAAGTACCATAGGAGAAGTTTCTAGAAGATTCCATGAGCATCCACTTAGCAAACTATCTTGGACATTTGTCCATCCTCGCTCATCACACCCTACAAAAGGCCTCTTCAGTATGCATCACACTTGGCTAGTGTAGAAATTAGTATGCATCAGACCTTAACAGTGGGGCAGTGAATATGGTCCAGTTTGGGCCAGTTCTGAGTGGTTTTTCAGGTGGAACTTTTGGGGAATGATGTAATCAGTTGACCATGATCCTTTAGGGTATGAAACAACACTTTTAGGGGTTAAGGAACCCTTGTTTTATCGACATATAATATTGGGGTTGCAGTTCCCAAATATGTCTATAACACATGTTCCTCTGCAATTGTAACAAATTAACTATTCATGGCCCCTTCCTAGTCCCATTCCTCCTTGTCCTCGACCTCACCCCTCAAATCCAATGTGCGCCATTCCTACAGGTGGTTCGAGGGCTCACATTTATGTTTGCATTTTATAGGCTGGGGTATGATCCATTAGTAACTCATAGCTATGAAAAGTGTGCTCGTCGTGGCCTATCGACCTATAGAAATTAAAAAACAACTGCTGGGGAGTCAGTGTATACTTCTGCAACAAATGGCAATTATCTGTTGTGTGTTTTCCTCCTATCTGATAGGTCACACACCATAACGTGGGTGTCACACTTAGCCCTACCTGTGTCGTGGTCTCCATGACATTGGCACCCCTCTTTCCAAGTAGTTCATGAACACTCGATAGTGATCCTTGTCATGGCCCTGGCCTTTGAATTTTATGCACCATACTTCCTTGCACGCCTCTGGCTGCGGTGCCCTATCCTACTTCAAAATTTGCATTTCCAGGCATAGATTCTATAGTTGTCCGTGGATTTGTTGAACTCCCAACCTAGGGTCCTATATTGTGTTCTCATGTAATCTCATTGCCATCTCCAACACTTTGGCCTGGGTAGAAAGTTTCTATTGTGACAGCGTTGTCCTCAAGTGTGGTGTCAGAGATGCTACAAACAATGCTTGATGTTGTGCATCTGTTAGTGTCATATTGGCCTTGAGGATCATACTCTTTAGTCTTTGGTCCAGATCCTATGGGGTCTTGCCTTGAAGCATCACTATCTCTTTAAACCCGATGACTGATTGTGTCTTTGATTTAGGCCTACTAAATTCTCTATTCAACGCATTCTGGATCTCTGTTATCCTTGTGTTTGGATGGTCATTCGAGTGCTTGATGTATCACGTCAATGCACGATCCTACAGTGCACTAGAATTCTTGATATTGTCATCTGTGACACCTTATGCTTCCCCTACTACTCTTAACATGAACCAGAATTGGTCCAAATCCTCATTCCCTAGTCCTCTGAATACCTGTATTTTGATCGTGCCTGCCATACCGAACTGTGGAGGTGGTGTAAGTGAAGTGGGTGGGGATGGAGGTGAGGGAGGTGAAGCGGGTGGTGGGGTGGGTTGAGGTAACCATGGAATCCTCTATCTTATCAAACTAACAATGCTTCTCAAAGAAATTTTTGTGAGCTCGTCCTTGCTCTCCCACACGGGTCAAATTAAGGGACTGCTTTCTAATTCTTCACTACTTCCACTTTGTAGATTCTTGCGTTCTGCGTAGTCCCAAACATTAATTTATTCGCATAACTTTCTTTTCACATAAGAGCATATTAATCGAGGTATTCAAAGATTTAATATACTTACCTCGTGGTCCCTTGAGAAACTTTTATTCTGCCTCACTGTAACTAATGGTAGTGTCCACCGCGAACTCAATGGCAAATCCTCCTATTATTCGATCGAGCCAGTGGTCCACTGATCATGCTACCTTATCCTCTAAGGCTTCTAGTCTGCACACTATCTCCAGAGTCCACTACCTATACCTTCCCTAGCTATCGGCTACCTCCCAATCTACTCATAGAGCTCAAACATAAAGGATACAAAAAAAATCTCATGGATTTCTATATACACGTAGCAATCTAGCCACCTTTTCTCTGATACTTGCGGGGTTATGTTTTCCTGTGTCACGAACTCGTGAATCTTCTTATCCAACCACTCTTCAATTTCCTTCTTTGCTGGGTTCTAGTGGCACGACATCACACATCCCTTGTTCAAATCCCAGTCCCAACAACGAAACCATTTGTTGGTTTAGTGGGGCCTGACCCAGGCTCAGAAGTGATTAGCCAAGTGAATCCCAGTACTACTAGCCGTTTTGGCGATAGTCCATGGAGCACAGACTCAGGTCTCACCCAAAGTAGTATGGGAGGGTGTTAGAACCAGGGTTTTGCACCATGGGGATGTCTGATATGTGGTGATTGGTACGGTATCTAACCTTCACAGTTACTGCGCTACGCTTACCTGCGGGCACCCTCCACCCTGTGATACTGTTTTCACGTAGTTCTAGTCACAACACCCCATGTTATTTACCGAAGTATTCCTCAATTAGTCTCTATTAGCTGATTACTTAGATTAAATTAACATATAAGCATTTTTACACATAATTATCAATTGCACACAGTAAATAATAGAGTAAAGTAACATATAACATCAACATACAGATTCAAGAATAGATGCACAAAATAAACTTCTCTTCATTAGCTTTCATATCCAAGTACAGAGTCGACTCTGCCCTGTGCACTCAGTTGTAGGTGTCCGCACACTCAGTTGCAGACTCTACTAGGCCTTTACGCACTCAACTACAGAGCCTCTTACTACTACTACGACCCAATACACTTCAAATATTTTTCTATGCTCTGACCATGCCCTTGCATCAATTTATTACTTTCTTACTCAAAACTATCTTTATAGTTAGAGCCTCACTCTATTTATACAATCCCATGGTCCGCAGACCATGGGTAGGATGACACAACTTTACATTATTTTACAATTCTTAGTGCAGAAAACCCTATGACTCATCCTATACTTTCACGTTTAGTGCCCATACTTCACGGAGTATTTACATTACATTGACCAAAAGTCAGGCTTTAGGCCCGAAAAATATGTTGTGGGGGGGATCTGCTGCCCAACATACTCTCTAACATCTACAAGAAACAAGAACAAGTTGGTCAAGCCTAGTTAAAAGAAGTCAAATTTTGACTTTATCCTCCTTTTCTCAAATGCTCCAACAAATCCAAGGTCATGCCAATCTATCATCCTCATCTATTGTAACCATTCGCCCATCATTCTCAATATTCTACCATTCAGTTTGCTTGTTGTCCTAGAAGACTTCAGGATGCTCTGTTTTACTACAGGATACAAAAATATATAGAGCATAATTTTTTTTTTCGTTGTTTCCGCAGGAGATGCATATGGATGATGGTAACATGCTCAAGAAGTTTTAGCAAATTCCAGTGCACGGTTTTGAAGAAATTGGCCTCCATCAACTTTAGGTATTTTTGCATTTTCTTAATATCCGTGTATCCATTTAAATATTTGTTTCATGTGGAGATGCATATGGATGATGGTAACATTCCTAGGCAATTTCAGCAAATTCTAGTGCACAGTTTCTAAGAAATCGACCTCCATCACCTTCATCCATTTTTATTTTTTCTTGAGATTTGTGCATCCACTGACAACAAATTTCACAATGATGATGGCAACATGCTAAAAAAGTTTCAGCTCAATCCAGTCTACCATTTGGGAGATATGCACAAAACAAGTCGTTGTCCTGTAAACCCACATGATATAGAACAATGCCTATAAGATTGGCAGTGAGTAGTTTTAAAGGAGATCCAGAGGTAAAAGAGGCCCCTATAGAGCTTAACAGCAGCATCAAGATTATCAACATCACCATTTAACACCTGGACATCAACATCAACTTAGCAGTAGCATGCATGTCTCTCCAACAACCATCAGGCAGGTACAGGTATGCAATATTCTTGACCTCTTCCCTTGAGCATATTATAGTTAGAAATTTGTTGTTAGTGCATGAGAGATGGTGTTGTATAAGCTAGGGATTGGTCAACAGTCTTAGTGACCTTCAATTGGGACTCACTTCTTCGCTCATGCAATGTTGAAAAGTCAAATTGTGAAGGGTGATGATTTCAAGGAATGAGGACGATAGTTAAAAGAAGAAATTTTTGCAAAGGCCAAGATCACCACAGCACTCCAAACCCTCCATCCACTTCATATTCACTATCTATTCATCATTAATCCATGCCATTTCATTCTTCAAAAAAAAGCAAAGAGAGCATCCTCTCCATTTTCATGAAATTTCCATTTGCAGATCAGGAAGAAGGACAATCAAAGAGCAAAGGAGGATCACAAAGAGACCCTTGTCACTCACATTTTTATTTTACCACTCATTACCATTCATTCCTCCACCATTTATGTCACTCTTTCTACTCCTTTACTTCAGTTTACAAAGGGGTTTGGTTTTTTTTCAGGATGATCCTATAGGAATTACTGTGACCGAGAAATGCTACAGGAGGCAGTCCTAAGGCAAATAAATGGTGGAACAAGGTAGAAAAATGTCGATAAGAGTGTGGAAGAAGGAAAACTAATGGTCTCAAGAAACAAGAATTTTTCTTTGCACAAATATGTTCTTTTGCTTGTCCTTGCAGATCTTACAACCAAGATTCTTAATGCACAAGAGAGAGGCCACCAGGGCCATGGATGAGGCACAATTAGATCACTAAGTTGCTCAGAGGATGAGCAACACTTTCAGCAGGGGGTATGATGGGCCTCTAAATTAGACATAAGTTAATGCGCATGCATCTAATTTAAAACATAAAGTAAGGCCTATGACCATCCTTCAGCACATTAAACCTTTATTTTTGCATTAGATAATTTATTTTTAACTTTAATATATTCATTAGGAAGGTTTATGAATAATTGAATATTTGTGCCTAATATTATTTATTTTTTGTGGAATATTATGAAAATATTGGGCTAATTATGAAGAGTTGGAGGAGGAGATAATTTACAGACTTTTTCCCTACAACTGGATGATGAATAATAAATAATAATTCAACAAGATATTATGGAATTATGGCACAAATTGTGGAACTCCAATGATTGATAAAATCTAGGAATGTGTTCTACTAAGCAAGGGAGCATATCCACCAACAAGGGAACGTGTACACTAATCAAGGGATTTTGGTGGGGAAAGCTTCCTCGATCCATGAGAAATAATTCTTAATCATTTTGTATAAGTACCAAGTTGATCTTGCATCTAGGGAATGATTGAGAAAATCTATGAATGTGTTCCCTACCATTTGACGCAAATTCCTAGTATTGGGGACTAGATCCATTAGTCAAGGGATTTTGGTGGGGAAAGCTTCCTCCATTCATGAGTAATAATTCCTAATAATTTTGTACAAGTACCAAGTCAAATTTGTCTCTAGGGAGAGATTTTAATTAGTGTTATTATGGAGAGAGCTTGTATTCTTGCAGCTCCATTGTATTTTCTTGTAGGGATGTAATTATATTGATGAAAATAATGAGGATTTGTGTCATTTTCAACTTCTAAATCTTGTTCTCCTCCATAGATCTCTGATATTCCTTGGGCTTGGCCATCCCAGGAACTTCAAAGCCCTTTTGTATCATTTTCTTTCCCTCTTTTCATTGCTTATTCACGTGTATCTCTAGTTTTCATTTCTTTCTATTTCTGCATTAAGTATTAATGATTTCTTGTTGTAGGAATGAGTTACATTGCTGATGTAAGTTCGTTTGTAGGATCACAAGAATTATTTCCTCCTTGGAAAAGCTTTGTAAGTTCATAATAATCATTGAGTTTCTTGGATTAGTCTTCTTATTCCCAAAACTAGATTGTTGAACCTCCTTTTTAGCAAATAACAATAAATTTCTGATATCTTTTAGAGCATGATAATGAGATTCAATCGACTTGATTCTACTTGAATTAGATCACAAAAAAATTATATTTCATAACAAAAACTACCCCATTGCATTTTCACTTGATTTGGTTAGGCATTTTTTAGATTTACTAGCTCACTAGCTCTCGAATTTCTAAATTTTCGACGAGTAATGTTTTTTTATTTTTTTTAGAATGGTTTAACAAAGGTAATTTTGAGTGATTACACATGGAGTAGGGACCTAAGACATCCTAGCTAATAAAATAATTTGTCCTATCCAATTTGGATTTGATTTTCTTGGTCATTAAGCCCTCACCAATTTCATCATTTCACAAGGAAACTTCTCCAAGCTTGTTGAGTGAATCCATCCATCTCCTGACTTTGGTTTCAACTTGTTAGTGATCCTAGGAATTATTCCACTCAATTCCACCTATAACACACCTTTCCTAAGCCTCCCATCACCTCCAACATGATATGAAACCAGCTCAAGAAAAGATAGAAAAGATAGATCAACGCCTTAGAATTCAGCCTCTTCGAGGGGGAAACCTCCTTTACATTACATAAATGAAAAATTCTTTGATGATACAAATGAAAATACCTCCTTTCTATATATAGGAGTCTAAGGGGTCATAACATAATCAGGGCTGAAATAACAATAATAATGTAAGGGCACAATAATAACAATAGTGGGCTTCTATGGGGCACAATAGTAACAATATGGGAACTACATGGGTACATAAATATAATAAGTGGGTTATAATAATAACAATAAGGGGTTACACTAGTAGTATAGGGGCCTAACATGCCCCTCTCCTTCAAAAAGTGTTGTCCTCAACGCTTGAGTAGTTCTTGATGCTTCTGTATAAAATTCTTGTCCTCCCATGTGGAATATTCAGTGGGTAAGTTCTTCCACTTGATGAGATACTCTGAAATTGATCGATTTCATAGCTGTCAAGTTCTTGTTTCTGTGATTGCTCAAGGTTCCAATATGATTTTTCCTTCCTCTTCAATTTCTGGAAATATTGTTTGAATTGGGATCTTTTGCAACTTTTGAATAAGTGGCCATACTTCTTCGTCCTTCTTCCATTCATCCCTTGCTTCGTTTATCCAATCTGGTTGGATAATATAAATAGCAAAAAACACTGCTTCCACATCCTCATCCTTCAAGAGTCTTCCCATTCGGTAAGGTTGCCATTTTTTAAGTGAATGTAGTATTGCCAACATTTCCTTCTGATAAATAGCTTGCTTGAGATGTAGCGGTAAAAATAACCAATCACCTACATCAAAACATTTTTCACTACGATGTTGATCTACCTGTTGTTTCGTTTGATTTTGCACCAAAGTCGCGTTATCCTTTAAAAGTTGGAGAACTTGTTGTTGATGCTCGATGTGATTTTTCATTGCTTGAACCTTTTTCTTCTTGATATGTCCTTCTACCTCTAGAGGTTGAGGAGTGGTAATTTCTTCCAATCCTTTACAAGATATGGTCGGATTCATTTCTTGATGCTCGATGTGATCTTTCACTTCTTGAACATTTTTATTCTTGATATGTCCTTCTATCTTGATAGTTTGAGGAGTGGTAATTTCAAACAATGAATTACAAGAAATGGTGGGATTCATTTTTTCTTTCTCAATGTGATCTTTCACTTCTTGCACTTTTTCTTCTTGATATGTCCTTCTATATTGAGAGTTTGAGGAGTGGTAATTCTTGCCAATGCTTTACAAGATATGGTTTGATTCGTTTCTTCTTTCTCTAGGGTGGGGTCATGGCGTATATCTTATTCTTTTGATGTTTCTTGATCCTTTTCTTCCTCCTCTTTATATTCTATGTCAAATAATTTCTTCTCAGCACACTTATGACCTTTAGTGCATTTGCTATCACAATTGTAACAAAGCCCTTTTTCTCTTTTTTCTTCCAATTGTTGTGGTGTAACCCTTGTAGGTTGTGGAAGGCTAGGAGAAACAACACTTCCATATTTATAGTTGTGAGGGGTACGCTTCCTAGTTTCCATAATTTTGCTTTCCACTATGTCACAAAGCCCTTTTACTCTTTCCAATTGTTGTGGTGTTGCTCTAAAGAAGGTGTTGCTCTTTGTATCCTCATAATGTGCTATCATTTCCTCCGTGAAAATTGACCATGTAACAAGTTGTTTACGAGAACAAAGCCCTTTGTACCATAAAAATTGATCTGGTTCTAAATATGAAGATGCAATACATACCTTTTGTAACAGTTGTACACCATGTAGATCAAAATATTGCTCCATCTGAAGTATCCAATTTACCAGATCCTTGCCATAAAACTTCCTCATCTTGATTTTTCTTGATTTTAGGAGCTCTACCTTGAAACGACTGTAACTCTGTACTTTTGGATCTTTAAGTTCTGAAATTGCAACCTGTAGTAGCCTTCTATGTCATCTTTCCAATGCCACTAGTCTGATCCAAATTGGATTCTCCAAGAAAGAGTTATGCACAATCTCCCGCAGTGACCTAATTGTAGAATAGTTCAGTAGAGAGAACTTGTATGAAGTGCCACGTGTCACTGTTTCAAGCTTTGACTCTAAAAAATATATAAAAGAAAACTACAATCCGTCCTCTTTCTATACCTTGCAAAATTTCAATCTGATTCTCAGAAAGAAAGTTATGAAGATTTTCCCCAGGTCACCTGTTTTGAATGTAATTCAGGAGTCTACAAAAAGACCAACTTCCTCAGAGCATATCTCCGCACATATCGCGCGAAAGGCTCTGAAATTAAGACCCAACATTCAGCGCGATTTCTTCTCAAATGGGTTTTTTTTTGCGACTTCTGAAACGTCACAGAAAAAATTTATAGAGAAAATGCCACGATGACCTGTTTAGAGCAGTGAAACCCTAGAATCCAAAGCTCTGATACCAAATATTATGAAACCAGCTCAAGAAAAGATAGAAAAGATAGATCAACACCTTAGAATTCAGCCTCTTTAAGGGGGCAGCCTCCTTTACATTACATAAATGAACAATTCTTTGATGATACAAATGAAAATACCTCCTTTCCATATATAGGAGTCTAAGGGGTCATAACATAATCAGTGCCGACATAACAATAATAATGTAAGGGCACAATAATAACAATAGTGGGCTTCTATGGGGCACAATAGTAACAATATGGGCACTACATGGGTACATAAATATAATAAGTGGGTTATACTAATAACAATATGGGGTTACACTAGTAGTATAGGTGCCTAACACAACACCTCACATTTTTCTCTCAGCTATATCCTATAGGTTTCCTGTAATTCCTAAGGATCATCGTGTAGGTTTCTAGTGCATGCTGTAGGTTTTCCTAAAACTGCCTATTTTGAGGCTGAATTGATGGAAAACCTCAAGGAATTCACCAAAAACCTCCCAAATGTCTCCCACACCATCCAACCATCTCCTAACCCTTCCATCCAACCTTCAACATCCTTAAATTCACTTGCCACATCACCAAAGGAAACTAGTTTGCATGAAAAGACAAAAAGTCAAAAGCAGATTTATGTCAGTCCCTGTACTTGCACATTAGTGATGTTTGATGCTTATTACTTCCATGCTTAGGTAGTAGCATTTGGTTCATTATAATTTGACATTATTGCAAAGCATATTTTCTTGGTAGTTAGTTAGAAATTGGTGTGTTTTAGCATTTGATTTCAATTTCTTTCCTTGCACTTTCTTTCTTGCAATAGGTTAAGGTTCCATTTCAAACATTTCCTTTTCTAGAATTAGTTTAGGATTTGATTTCAGTACATGCACTCAATTACATCATGACAGTAAAGGAAGGACACATTGTATGCTACACATATAGTTTCGACACCTATTAAGTTTGTACGAACTCACGAGTTGATAATTAAGGTCGGTAGACTCCGGAGTTGCAACATTCTTGTTGCAATACCATGTCTCATCACATATGCATTAACTATTTACAATTGTGACCAACTACACTTGGCATAGGGTTAGGTGTTTTCGTTTTTAATTACCCTAACTTATCATACAAATGGCTGCAATATCTTTCATCTTTGACATATTTCACTACCTTGTTACACAAATGGATGTGATATTCTTCATTGTAAAAATGTTTCCAATACCCAACCTTTAATTAGCCAAATAGATGGATCGTTATTTCACATTTTGTATGCATGTTGAAGCAGAGCTTCCTTAGATTTTAATTACAAGAAAATTGTAGGTTTTAACCCTACACATATTATACCCACAAAAAATAATCAATATAGAAAAAATGATGCAATAGAATTCACACATAAATTACCTAAATATTTTATCATGGAAACCAAAATATAATAAAATAAGACTATTTTTTTAATATATCTCAATAATTACATATCCATTATACAAGTCCCTCTTAAAAGAGGCTTTTTCTCTAGGGAAAATAAATCACTAACATAAATTCTACTATTAGATCTACGATGTAATGAAGAACAATACATGTTGATTATGAGATTACAATATTTTACAAGGCAAGTTTTCCAAAAAAATATGCTTCATGGCACTACCCCAAAAATCCCTTTCCAGGGGGGATCCAATGGTGACAGTTATACGAGGTATAATCCAGCCCATTAGGAAACTAGGCTCCAAAAGGACTAATCATGCAAAGAATATAACACATAACCAACATTCTCCCACCTGTTAATTTCTTTTCTTACATGGGATCATAAGAGTACATGATAAAAAATATAGGGTAGTAATGCCCATTGTTCTCTACATGAAAAGATATTATTATTGCCATAGAGTTTTCCAAAGAACCTACAACATTTTTCAAAATGTCCACCTTCACTAATAGTACCTTCTTGTCTTCAACCATATCTCTCACAAGTGATATTGAACATCAATATATTTTGTCTTCAAATGATAAGAAAGGTTCTTTGATAGGAAAAATTCACTTTCGCTATCAAAATCTATCTTTATATCTTGTTGTACTAACCCAATACCTGAACACAATATTTGTAACCAAAATTCTTCCTTTCTTGCATGAGTATTTTCCATGTATTCAAATTTTATAGTTGAGAGTGTCACTATAGATTGTATCTTGCTTGTCCAACTCATTTCTTATCCAAATAGGTTAAACACATACCCATATGTAGATATTTTCTGATCCATATCTCCAACCTAGTCTACATTGAACAAAGACATGTATGTCCAACACTCTATCCAATTTTAACCTTCCTTGGTAGCACAATCCATAATCAGTAGAGCTACATTTATACCTAAAAATCCTCTTTACTACTATCCAATGCTCTTTTTGTTATGCTCTTAACCTGCGAAATGATAGCCAAATACAGAATATGCGAAGAAAAGATACCCAGAACACAGAATATCAATGATTTTATTATTCAGAGAGTAATATTCACTTGCCTCTTCGAGGGGGCAAACTCCAATAGAGCAGAGCTTGACTACAAAATAAGACACGACGCTCCTCGCAGGGAGTCTCTATCCTTTATATATGACTCATACATGCAATACCACGGGCCAATACCGTGGGTTTTATTAATACCATCTATCTAATACTACGGCCCATTTGCAACTAACTATGGTCTTGTCATTAATTGCGGGTTAACCACTTACAAATATTAATATGGGCTTTATTGACTCTTAACTATGACGTGATCCCATGACATAAATAAGGGGGTTAGGGTGGGACCCTAACATGCCCTCCCACTTAAGACTAGCCTTGTCCTCAAGGCTGAAGCTGCGGAAACTGCTAAAGAATAGTGGCTGGTTCCCAAGTTGCATCTTTCGGAGAGTTGTCTTTCCATTTGACGAGGACTTCCTTAATCATGCGGCCGTGCAGGTGCTTGTCTCGGGTGTCTAGAACCTGTTCGGGTTGAAGCCAGATTGACCCTTCTTCAACCAATTCAGGTATACTGGTTTGAACTCAGCAATTGTTCCCAATCACTTTCTTGAGGCATGATACATGGAAAACTGGATGGATTTTTGCAGTAGGTGGCAAAGCCAACTTGTAAGCCACTTCTCCAATGCGCAGAAGTACTTGGTATGGTCCGTAGAATTTTTGAGAGAGCTTTTGACAACCCTTGTCTTTGAGTGATGTTTGCTTATATGGTTGCAGCCTTAAAAAGACCTGATCCCCTTCTTGAAATTGGCGCTCTGAGCGATGTTGGTCGACCTATTGCTTCATGCGGTTCTGAGTTTGATGAAGATTCTCTCTAAGATGGGCGAGCATGGTTGCACGGTGTTGTAGGAGTTGATCCACTACTTGTACTTTGGAGCACCCCTTGAGATAAGAAGTAGGGGAAGGCAGAAGTTGACCATATACTGCTTCATAGGGAGTCATTTTGGTGGTGGCATGATAGTTGGTTTTATACCACCATTCAGCTAGAGGTAACCACTGTACCCAAAGGTGTTGCTTTTCTGAAGTGAAACACCTAAGGTAGGTTTCTAGACATTTTTTGACGGATTCAGTTTGACCATCCATTTGCGGATGATAGGAAGTACTGAGTTTTAGTTGAGTGCCTTGTATCCTGAAAAGTTCCTGCCAAAAATTACTAGTGAAGATCGGGTCGCGATCAGACACAATAGAAGTGGGCATGCCATGCAATTTGAAAATCTGATCCATGAAATATTGAGCGACCAAAGTTGGTGTAAACTGATGGGGTAGGGCGCAGAAATGAGCATACTTCGAAAGTCGGCACACAACCACCATGATGACTAACTTGTTCCTGGACTTTGGAAGACCTGTAATGAAATCCATAGAAACCTCCATCCAAATTGATGACGGAATGGGCAATGGTGGTAGTGTGCCTAGTGTGTTGACGGTTTCCCCTTTGTGGCGTTGACAGACATCGCATTCTACTACGAAAGTAAGGATGTCCTTTTTCATGCCTATCCAGAAAAATGATCTTTTGGTGCAAGCATACATCTTCTGAAAGCCCGAATTTCCTGCAATGGGAGATGAGTGCAATTCTGCCAAAATGCGACTTTTGAGGGTGGATGTTGGTGCTATTACGACATTGTCCCTGTAGTGAAGAATATCATCCTGCCACGAGTAGTCTTTGGTGGAATTTGGATCTACCTGCAATTGAGAAATGAGTTGGGATAGCCTGGGGTGTGAAAACCATTCCTTGCGAGCCGCTTCAATCAACTCTGGAATGGGGAGGGAAATTACTACCAGAGTACTTTCTCCTCAAATTAGCGAGATAATGCATCTGCTACACTATTGCCTTTCCCTTTCTTGTAAAGGATCTCATAATCATATCCCACCATTTTGGCAAGCCATTTATTTTGTTGTGTGGAGGATAGGCGTTGCTCCAAAAAATATTTAAAACTGTGATGATCCGTGCGGATTTGAAAACGTCGCCCCAATAAGTAAGGTCACCAGGTCTCGACTGCATGTAAGATGGCCATCATTTCTTTTTCGTAGGTAGATTGGCCCAGATTCCTCCCACTTAGTTGTTGGCTTGTGAAGGCCAAAGGTCGCCATTCCTTCATTAAGACCACCCCAATACCTATCCCCGAACCATCACATTCAATGACAAAGGATTTGGTGAAGTCAGGTAGTGCTAAGACTGCAGTGGAACACTGTTATGAAACCAACTCAAGGAAAGATAGATCAACGCCTTAGAATTCAGCCTCTTCGAGGGGGCAACCTCCTTTACATTACATAAATGAACAATTCTTCGATGATACAAATGACAAAACCTCCTTTCTATATATAGGAGTCTAAGGAGTCACAATATAATCCAACCGACCTAACAATAATAATATAAAGCCACAAAAATAACAATAGATGGATTCTATGGGGCACAGAAATAACAATATGGGGGTAATAGGGGCACAACAATATAAATAAGGGGTAATGGGGTAATCACTAGTATTATAGCGACCCAACATGCCCCGATTCTTCAAAAAAGTGTTGTCCTCAATGCTTGAGTAGTTCTGGATACTTCTGCATAAAATTCTCATCCTCCCATGTGGAATCTTCAGCGGATAAGTTCTTCCACTTGATAAGATACTCTGAAATTGATCGATTTCGTAGCTGTCGAGTTCTTGTTTCTGTGACTGCTTCCGGTTCCAATATAATTTTTCCTTCCTCGTCAAGTTCTGGCAATATTGTTTGAATTGGGAGCTTGTCACCTATAACCTTCTTTAAACATGAAACATGGAAAACTGGGTGCAATCGAGAAGCTGCAGGAAGCTCCAATTTGTATGCCATAGTACCAATCTTTTGCAACACCTTGTACGGACCATAATACTTTGGTGATAATTTATTATCCTTCTTAGCTTGCTTTAGGGACATTTGCTTATATGGTTGTAGCCGTAGGAATACCCAATCACCTACATCAAAACTTCTTTCACTGCGATGTTGATCTGCCTGTTGTTTCATTCTATTTTGTGCCAACACGAGGTTATCCTTTAAGAGTTGGAGGACTTGTTGTTGATGTTCGATGTGATGTTCCACTGCCTGAACCTTAGAATTTTCTCTTAAATATGATGTGATGGATGGTGGTTGATACCCATAAAGTGCCATAAATGGGGTCATTTTTGTTGCTGTATGGAAGGAAGTGTTATACCACCATTCAGCCAAGGCAACCATTTGACCCATTGTGTCTGTTTATCAGATACAAAGCAACGAAGATATCCTTCCAAACATTTGTTTACTATCTCAGTTTGCCCATCAGATTGAGGATGATAAGATGAGCTATGAGCTAACTGAGTACCAAGACAAGAAAATAATTCTGTCCAAAAATTTCCAGTGAAAATGGGATCTCTGTCACTTACAATAATCTTTGGGTTTCCATGTAGCTTTTGAACTGTTTCCATAAATGCAGTAGAAACTGTACTGGCTTTAAATGGATGTGATAATGCACAAAGTGTGCATACTTGGTAAGTCTGTCAACTACCACCATGATGACACTCTTTCCCTCAGACTTGGGTAAACCTGTGATAAAATCCATTGAAACCTCCTCCCAACATTGGCTTGGAATGGATAAAGGTTGTAATAGACCCGGTGTCTTAATTGTTTCAACTTTATTTTGTTGGCAAACCAAACATTCCGCCACAAACTTTTGAATATCTGATTTAAGGCCATCCCAAAAAAATTCCTTCTTAACCCTGTGGTAAGTTTTTAAAAATCCTGAGTGCCCTCCTAAGGGAGAAGTGTGCAATTCCATAAGAATCTTTTGTTTTAGCTGGGAATTCTTACAGAGGTATAAGCGATCTTTGTACCATAACGAATCATTTTTCCAGCTAAATGTATCAGAAGTACTGGAATCTTGTTGTAGCTTTCGAATAAGTGCCCACACTTCTTCATCATTCTTCCATTCCTCCCTTGCTTCGTTTATCCAATCTGGTTGGATAATAGAAATGGCACACAACAATGCTTCCACATCCTCATCCTTTCTTGAGAGTGCATCTGCCACCACATTTTGCTTCCCTTTTTTGTAGATGATTTCAAAGTCATAACCCAACATCTTTGTGACCCACTTTTGTTGCTCTTCAGAGGATAATCTTTGTTCTAAAAAGTATTTAAGGCTATCATGATCCGTTTTTACCTTGAAGTGTCTTCCCATTAGGTAGGGTCGCCATTTCTTAAGTGCATGGAGTATTGCCAACATTTCCTTCTCATAAATAGCTTTTCTTAAAAATTTCCCTTGATTGGACGACTTTCAAAAGCAATGGGTCTTTCATCTTGCATTAGAACAACACCAATTCCATTTCCTGAAGCATCACATTCCACAATAAAGGTTTTTGTGAAGTCCGGTGTAGCTAAGACCGGTGCTTGGCACATTGCCTCTTTAAGATGTTCAAAGGCCTTTGTTGCTTCCAGAGTCCATGAAAATGAATCTTTCTTCAATAATGTTGTTAGAGGTGCTGCTATTCTCCCATAATTCTTAACAAACTTGCGATAATACCCTGTCAACCCAAGAAATCCTCGCAGATGCTTTATGGATGTGGGGATTTTCCATTCCTTAATGGCTTTAATTTTGCTAGGGTCTACCTTAACTCCTTCATGAGATACAATATGACCCAAATATTCCACCTCCTGGACTCCAAAGAAACATTTGGATCTTTTTGCATATAATTGTTTCTCCTCCAATAGTTGTAGCACCCTGTCAACATGTTCAACATGATCCTTCAAAAAATACTAACACAAATTTTCTAAGGAATGGTTTGAAAATTGAATTCATCAAACCTTGAAATGTTGAAGGTGCATTGGTAAGGCCAAAAGGCATGACCAAAAATTCATAATGACCCTCATGAGTTCTAAATGCGTTTTCGGAATGTCTTCAATCTTCATTCTGATTTGATGATATCCCGAACGAAGATCCAACTTGGTGAAGTAAATTGATCCATGCAATTCATCCAGTAATTCATCAATAACAGGAATGGGGAACTTATCTTTAATAGTGAGCTTGTTGAGCTCCCTATAATCTGGACACATGCGCCATGATCCATCCTTCTTGTGCACCAATACTACTGGAGCTGAGAAAGAACTTTGACTCGGTTGAATTATACCATCCTCTAGCATTTCTGCAACCATACATTCAATTTCACTTTTTTGGACATAGGGATATCTGTACGGCCTGATGTTTGGAGGAACACTTCCTGGAATCAGATGAATAGCATGATCATGATCACGCATAGGTGGGAGACCTTTGGGAGTCTCAAATACCTTGGAATGATTGTCCAGGACTTTTTGGAGATCTGGAGAAATAGATGATTCCAATGTGGAAACATCTAGCGAACATAATTGTGCAATTACACCTCTTTGCTCCTTTTTTAGAAGCTTTGTCATACCATTAGAGCTGATTATCTTTCCTGGTTTCCCTGCAATACCCCTTAATTCAACTTCCTTTCCTTCCGTAGAAAATTTGATGAAAAGTTCTTGAAAATTAAAAGCTATTGTACCCAAGGATTGTAGCCATTGGACTCCTAGTACAACATCAGCACCTCCCATTGGAATGGAAAGCATTGGGCTAGTCAATACATATTCTCCCATGGATAGCTTGATATTATGGCACTTTCCAGAGAAATTTATTGTTCCTCCATTTGCAATCATCACTTGACACTCTGGTGCTGGATATAGGAAGCAATTCAATTCTTTTGCTACCCTACAATGAATAAAATTGTGGGTGCTTCCTGAATCAATCAACACTATTACCTTTTTCTTCTTGATTTGTCCTTCTATCTTGATGGTTTGAGGAGTGGTAATTCCCGCCAATGCATTACAAGATATGGTCGGATTTATTTGTTCTTCATCTAGGCTTTGTTCCTGGAGTATATCTTCTTCTTTTGACCTTTCTTGCTCCTTTTCTTCTTCCTCTTCACAATCTATGTAGAATAATTTCTTCTCAGCACACTTATGACCTTTAGTGTATTTGCTATCACAACTGTAACAAAGCCCTTTTGCTCTTTTTTCTTCCAATTGTTGTGGTGTCAACCTTATAGGTTGTGGAAGACTAGGGGCAACAACACTTCCGTCTTTATAGTTGTGAGTGGTATGCTTCCTGGTTGCCATAATTTTGCTTTCCATTTTTCTTGCTAACCTGAATGCCTTCTCTAATGAATCAGGTTCCCAAAGGCGAACATCATGTTGGATATTATCCTTTAAAGACCCTATGAACACATCAATCCTATGCTCCTCTGGAATATCTTTTACCCTTATGTTCAATTTTTGGAACTCCTCAATGTGCTCCATTACTGAACCCTTTTGTTTGAGACTTATCAATTGGCTAAAAAAAGTGTTGCTTTTTGTATCTTCATAATGTGCTATCAATTCTTCCGTAAAAATTGCCCAAGTGATAAATTGTTTACGAGAGAAAAGCCATTGATACCATACAAACTGATTTGGTTCCAAATATACAGTTGCCATACGTACCTTTTGTGTGTTTTGCACATTATTGAGATCGAAGAATTGCTCCATCTGTAATATCCATGTGGCGGGATCCTTGCCATCAAACTTCCTCATATCGATTTTTGGAATATGGTGATTCTTCGATCCAACATTAGCGTCTATGGAATCATGATTAACATTTCTTTTGTTCTCATCATGAGTTTCCTTTACTACCTTTTCACCATTAGTGACCCTTTCTTGTAGCAACTTCTTCAATTCTTCCATGTCTGTCTTCAAATCTATCTTCAAATATGCCATGTCTCTCTTCAAATCTGTCTTCAAATCATCCATCTTAGCTTCCATGCCCTTTATCTTAGATTCCACGCCATTTATCTTAGATTCCACGCCACTTATCTTAGCTTCTGTTAGCTTTTGTGAGCGTGACATTTGTTGCACTTGTTCTTGTAATTTTGATATATCATGTAGCATTTCTTCCTCTTCTTCATGAGTCATGCTAGAGCTTTCAGGTTCCTTACTAGGTGTTTGCATTTTCTTTCCTCGGGGCATCAGTTACCGATAATAATGCTTTACTATGCCCTTTGAATTCCATTAAACCAAGCTTACACAAAAAATTAAAAAAAAAAACTACACACCTTTTTTCACTTTATAGAAGCCTGATATTGAATCTGATGTATCTCTGTAATTTCAGATCATCTAGTTCTGAAATTGCTACCTGTAGTAGCCTTCTGCGTCCTCTTTCCAATGCCACAAGTCTGAGCCAAATTGGATTCTCCAAGGAAGAGTTATGTGAAATCTCCCACAGTGACTTTCTTTTAGACTGGTTCAGTAGAGCGAACTTGTATGACGTGCCACGAGTCACTGTTTCAACCTTTGAATCTAAACCACACACACAAGAAACTACAGTCCGTACTATTTTTGTACCTTCTTATGAAATTTCAATCCGATCCCCAGAGAGAAAGTTATGACGATTTTCCCCAGGTCAACTGTTTTGAATGTAATTCAGGAGTCTGCAAAAAGACCAACTTCCTCAGATCGTATCTCCACAAATATCATGCAAAAGTATCTAAAATTTAGATCCAAGGTTCAGCGCAATTTATTCTCAAATGGGTTTTTTTTGTGACTTCTGAAACATCACAGAAAAAAAGTTATAGCGAAAATGCCAGGATGACCTGTTTGGAGCAGCGAAACCCTAGAATCCAAAGCTCTGATACCAAATGTTATGAAACCAGCTCAAGAAAAGATAGAAAAGATAGATCAACGCCTTAGAATTCAGCCTCTTCGAGGGGGCAACCTCATTTACATTACATAAATGAACAATTCTTCGATGATACAAATGACAAAACCTCCTTTCTATATATAAGAGTCTAAGGAGTCACAATATAATCCAGCCAACCTAAGAATAATAATATAAAGCCACAAAAATAACAATAGAGGGATTCTATGGGGCACATAAATAACAATATGGGGGTAATAAGGGCACAACAATATAAATAATGGGTATAAATACTATAGTAATGGGGTAATCACTAGTATTATAGGGACCCAACAAACACATGGCGTTTTTGAGAGCGATAAATGCCTATTGTGCTTCATCATTCCAGAAGAAGGAATTTTTCTTTAGGAGTTGAGTGAGGGGCTTTGCTATGCGGCCATAGTTGCGGAAAAACTTACGATAATAGCCTGTGAGACCCAAAAATCCTCTCAAGCTCTTCAAGGCCTTAGGTTGAGGCCATTCTTGCATTGCCTGGATCTTTTTGGGGTCCACCTTGACACCTTCATGCCCCACAATGTGGCCCAAATACTCAACTTCTTCCATGCCAAACGAACACTTGGACATCTTGACAAATAATTTATGCTTGTGGAGCAGTTGCAAGAGTAGATCTACATGTTGAAGATGTGCAGCCCAAGTGCCACTATAGATGAGGATGTCATCGAAGAGAAAAGGACAATTTCCTGAGATATGGTTTGAGAATGTGATTCATGAGGCTCTGAAAAGTAGAGGGGGAATTACAAAGACCAAATGGCATGACCAGGAACTCATAATGGCCTTCATGAGTTTTGAAAGTAGTCTTGGGAATGTTGACTTCCTTCATGCGAATTTGGTGGTAGCTTGAGCGAAGATCCAACTTAGTGAAGAATTGAGCCCCATTGAGTTCGTCTAGCAAATCGTCAACCACCAGGATAGGAAATTTATCTTTGACTGTCAACTTATTGAGGGCCCTAAAGTCAGGGCACATCCACCACTCCCCATCTTTCTTGAGCACCATGACCATTGGGGATGAATAAGGAATAATGTTGGGACGAATGACACCTGCTTCCAAAAGTTCCTTGATTATTTTTTCTATTTCATTCTTTTGGGTGAACGGATATCTGTATGGCCGCACATTTGGGGGTTGGGCCCCTGGAACCAAGGTGATGCGATGATCATGTTCCCCTCACGAGGGCGGAAGCTCATGAGGCTTGTCAAAGACCGACAGATGGTTATTTAAAATCTTCTGCATCTCAGGATGAATTGGCAGAGACTTGGTTTCGACTACCTGGATGGCATTAAATTGAGCTACCACTCCATGACGACCCTTTTTTAACAATTTTTCCACCCTATGCGAGCTGATGATAGAGGGGGCTCCCGCTTGGAGTCCACGGAGGGTATGTGTGGAGCTTTTTTGCTTAAAACTCATATATAACTCCTGGAAATCCATTGTGATTGGCCCAAGAGTGCGGAGCCATTCAGCACCGAGGACAATGTCAAAACCCCCCATGTGTATGGAAGACATGTGGGTTTTCAACTGATAATCCCCCATTTGAAGTTTGACATTTTCACGGCGGCCTTCACATTTCATTGTGCCCCCATCCGCAATTTGGACTTGGAAGTTAGAAACTTCTCGTACAAAACAATGCACTGCTTCTGCGACTTTTTGATGGATGAAATTATGTGTACTTCCACTATCAATCAAGACTACTACTGGGCGATGTTTAATAAAACCTCTGATTTTGAGAGTTTGAGGGGAAGAAATCCTTGCCAACGCATGCAACGAAATAACTGGTTCTTCAGAGACATTTTCCTTTTGGTTGTCTTCTTCTAGCGCCTCATGTTCCTCAAGTGGTGGATCTTCCTCTGTTGAGCTGTAGTCAGTGGCATCTATTTGAAAAAATTTGGGCTCCTTACATTTATGACCCGGGGAGTATTTTTCATCATAGTAGTAACATAGTCCTTGCTTTCTTCTTTCGGCCATTTCCGCAGGTGACACCTTTTGGACCTTAAGTGTTTGAGTCGTGTTGTGAGATTGTGGGGGGTGACCTTTAGTGGAGAAATTTGGGCGACTGTATTGGGCTCCTAATGCACGTTCCACGTTACAAGCTACCTTATAAGCCTCTGTCCATGTGGGAGGGTGGTGCAGTAAGACTTGAGCTTTGATGGATTCTTTAAGACCACTGATAAAACATTCCGTGTAGAACACATCTGAGAGACTCCAAGTGCGGAAGGCTAAGGCTTCAAAAGCTGTAATATATTCATCCACTGTACCCGTCTGTCGGAGCTTAGTAAGATGACCCAAAAAAGAGGTTTCCTGTTCAAAGCGGTCTTGAAGAGCTTTTGTAAATTGGGTTCAAGTCCTAAAAGGTCCATTGCAACATTGATGCCATTCCCACCATTGCCACCTTTCATTGTCCAAGTACATGCTTCGCAACATAAGTTGAGTCGTATTCTCTAAGATGCGATTCAGTTTGAAATACTACTCCATTTGTGCTATCCATTCCGACGGGTGAGAACCATCAAATTTATGGATATCCAACTTGGGAGGTCGCTGACTGGGTTGTTGGTGGGTGTGCCAGACGTGAAGAGAGTGACTAGACTCACCCTCATTGTATTCATTGCCATTATACACCTCCTCGTGGGCTTGCTCCTTGCCCTTCGAGATTAATTGCTGGACCTGGATACATAGTTCGTTAAGCTGATTGGTGAGGGTTTGCATGGATTCTTCAAGTTTGTCCATCCTTTCATTGGCCATCGCTTGGGCTCTAGTTTCTACCGTACACCAACCTGATGAACAATTGGGACCACCTAAAAAATTTTCACTAATAATTGAATGGTACCAATGTGCTCAGCTCGTCGTCCTGATTCTAATGGGATAGATCACCAATAAGCGCCCCAGAGTTTTACTTTCCTTTCTTTCTCTTTTTCCCATAACTCCTAATGGAGTTTTACTCCATCCTGATCAATAATGTAGTCGCCAAATCCTCAAAATGTCAATGCGGCCAAAAGTCCTGCGAAAATTATACCCCGGTATAGGAACCCTTCACAACAACTCTGATCTGGTGGATCTGAAAGATCTGAATGGCGGATCAGATAGCTCTAGGCTGCGGAACAGACTGCTGCTGCAGATCGGTTGGATCGAATAGATCGGAATGACTGATCTGCGAACTCGAGACTGCGGGACTGATGTCGGCTGTTGCTACTGCACTCCTTTGCACAAGTAGATCTGATATAGATGATGTGAGATACCCCGATAGAAAAGGGAACTATGGTCTTGAGGAGTGTCAGGTGCTACAGATTGCAATATACATAAGGGTCTGGCAGTAGTACTCGGCCCAATGTTCTAGGGCTCTAACTAAGGAGGATCTACCGTACCCTTAGCCGTACAACCCGACTACCCTATCCTACAGGCGAGTAATCTCTCTGAGTGCTGTTCTCGGTATACTGTAGCCACAAGAAGGCCGATGGTTTGTCTATGGCGAGGTTTCAAGGGAGCCTAGGGGGCTTCCGATATACCCAGAGGGTACGTGGAAGACAGTCCGTGCGCGGTTCTGTCTAATGCGCTACTACTCGAAGGGGTACCCACAGGGGTTACAAGGGAGTCCAACAGACATGACCACCTCTTGTATTTCCTGCATGCATGCCTCCCCAAATCTGCAGGTTTATGCACTCAATGACAGATCCTGTGGTTTAAAGACGCCGAAACACGTCTCTAGCCAAGAAAAAAAAAAAATTGCTAAGAATTGGAGATCCCACCGGCCCTGGAAAGTGCTCTGATACCACTTGTTATGCTCTTAACCTGCAAAATGATACCCAAATATAGAATATGTGAAGAAAAGATACCCAGAACACAGAATAGCAATGATTTTATTGTTCAGAGAGTAATGTTCACTTGCCTCTTCGAGGGGGGCAACCTCCAATAGATCAGAGCTCGACTACAAAATAAGACACGACGCTCCTCGCAAGGAGTCTCTATCCTTTATATATGACTCATACATGCAATACCACGGGCCAATACCGTGGGTTTTATTAATACCATCTATCTAATACTACGACCCATTTGCAACTAACTGTGGTCCCGTCATTAATTGCCGGTTAACCACTTACAAATATTAATATGGTCTTTATTGAATCTTGACTATGACTTGATCCCATGACATAAATAAGGGGGTTAGGGTGGGACCCTAACACTTTCCCTAGTTTTGACATGTACATAATGAATACTCCCACCACATGTTTAATGTCCATTTTGATACAGACCATTGCATACATAAAACTTCTAATGACACTGGCATATGAAACATGGTAAATGTCCTCTTCCTCTTCCGCATTCTTGGGACACTAATATGCAAATAAGTTTATACCTACAATAGTTGCAACCTTTACCAGTTTAATTTCTTGCATATTAAACCTCTACAATATTATCTCTACATACTTCCTCTAATTTACCCAAAGCTTCCTCTTTTCCTAATATCTTTTGATTTCCATTCCCAAATGAAATTCATAGCACCAAGATCCTTCATGTTGAATTTGGACAAAAATTGAGTTTCCACATCTGGGATAACTCCCTATCATTTCCAGTTAGCAAGATATCATCAACATGCCAGACCGAATAAATAAGATGAACACCAATTAATTTAAAATATATGTAGTAACCTACTTTTCTCCTTGTAAATCTAGGTCCTAATATATAAGTATCAAAATTTTGATACCATATCCTTGATGATTTAACTTAACCCATAGAGGGCCTTTTCATGTTGCATACCAACTCTTTTTGTCCTTTCACAAAAAAACTTTCTAGTTGTTTCATGTAGATTTTTTTCTTCTATCTCCCCATGTAGGAATGTTGTCTTCACATCCATTTGTTTTACCCTAAAATAAAAATCAATAGCAACAGATAAAAGAAATATAATATAGTATATGAATGTAAAAATCTTATCATTCACGCTATTGTCATCATAGTTATATTTATTAAAAATATCTATGATAAATTATTGTTATTTTAACTCTATATGTAATTATTTGTTTTATTTTTATTAAAGTAACTTTTTTATATTAACCTTTTATTATTATTATTTTCTAATGTTTAATATTCTTTGAATTATTATTATTTTTCTAACGTTTAATTTTTTTTACCTAGACCTATACTTTAGCTCTCTGATTTCTTCTCCCTTTTATACACGTGTTGAATCATATTTTCTTCATCCTATCATCCTAATGATGAACCACATTGGATGGTTTGAAACTTGTCAAAAATTAAAAAAATTATGTGATGGATACAAAATTCATATTTCTTAATAAATATAATAAAAGTTAACTTCACAACAAGAGAAAATATATCATCAAAGGTAATTCCTCTATCTAGAAATAACCCTTTTCTATTGACCAATATTTGTATTTATCCACTATTCTTATTGTGTTCAACTTATTTTTAAACACCCATTTGATTCCAATGGGGTTCTTCCATGTGGAAACTCCATTAGATCCCAAGCCTAATTCTTGTTTAAGGTTGTTATTTCTTCAACCATGGCATTTTTCCAAATTTTTCCATGCTCTAAATCCATTTCCTCCCTAATAGTTCTAGGATCATTATCAGTAACTAAAAAAAGAAAAAATTGAATGGGAATAAGGTGGGTTATACCTTTCATTCTACCTTCTTTCTTGAATCGATCTCCTCAATACCAGGGCAAGTGTTTCTTCTTCTTTTGAATCATGTTCTTTTGTGGAGTCTAATTCATCATTCTTTATTTCAAACTCTATCCTTTTTCGTTCTTTCTCCCTTGGTAGGAATTTTTGCTTGATAACATCTTTGACTTCTCTAAATACCACATCTCAACTATACACAACCTTCTTAGTTTCTAGGTTCCAAATCTTATAACATTTCATACCATCTTTATATCCGATAAAAATATGTTTTTCAACTTTCTTATCTAACTAACTCATATTCTCCTTTGTAACTTGTGTTGTGGAGGTAAATCCTCTCTACGGAGAGAGACGATCCCTACTAGCCCAGACCGGGTCTAGCAATAATTACACAATGCTATCATGCAAGTTCCTAATTGCAAATAAAAAGTGGATGGTGAGAACCTACTTGGATTCCAACACTAATGTTCGTAGAAGAGACGTCAGTCTCGTTCCTTTGCCTCGGTTGGTCACGATCCCCACGATTTGCGTGACTGGACACCTGCACATGGAAAGAACAATACGAATACAAGCATAAAATCCAATAGATACAATTATATATCAGTCAGAAAAGATATAACTCAACATCGATCATAGGACAATGAGAGTGGAACCATAATGATAGTCATCTATTATTGATAAATAACAAAGAAGAATACAACCATAATTCTGATGTCAAATCCTCCTTTGGCTGGGTAGTCACCTACACAAGTCTTGTAAGCTTGTTGGCATAGGGAACAAGCCTCTCTCTCTTTGGGTGACAAGAATATCCTTACTTAGATTTGGCCTTATGGGTGCAAAGAAGGCTCTTGTAGCTTCAAACTCTTGAACTCCTGGAATTCTCTATCAATATGCTAGAATTGGAACTACTGACTAGCTTGCTCAAGGCATAGAGACAAGATTTTATAGATAGAGAGGAAAGAGATAGGATCAACCACATTATTCATGGGATTGACTTTATCACCTGGAAACTTCCATGAAAGGTGGCAAACCGCTTCCCTTCTATGGAGATTCGAAGCCAAACCATCCTAGCTGAACATAGATTCAGTTGGTGAATGGGTTAAGGAGAACCTTCGAAAGCTTATTTGTTGAAAACTTTATTCAATTCAGTTGGCGTGAGTGCGACTATGAGACAGAGCGCCAATGGCGCGCCCTTTTTAGAGGATTTCCCTCATTGGCGCGGGCAGTGAACTGTGGACCCACGCTAATGCAAAAAGAGTTTTTTTCATGGGTATTTTGCAGGAGATGTCTTCAGGGCATATGAAGCTCATACTTAGAGGAATATGATGCAAGTGATTTTAGGTCATGTCACTTCTCACAGGTCCCGGAATGAGTCCTCTAGTGTGCGGGTGAGGGGTAACAAGGACGGTGACAAACAGTGACAAGTTGCTATGTAACAGATGCCCCCTAAAGCATGAGGCCCGAGGGAGAGAGAGGGGTGAAATTCTTTACAAGAACATGCGTGACTGAAAACACGGCCGCCGGAGAACCTGCGTAAAGAAGTACAACTGATATCTCAAGTACATGATATATGTGGTATGGGCACAACCATCCATAACAGAGTACATAATAATCTAGATCCAAGGCATGGGTGCAGCCATCCAGAGAGGATTGATAAATAGACTCAGGCATGGTCGCAGGCATCCAATGAATGAGTCATGTAATGATCATAATAAGCCACAAATCGCAGCCTGGATTCCAACAGACAAAATCCAGGGTCTTGCGCTCTATCTCGACCCGAACATAGTACAAGTCCAAGCATGCGAATACAAGAGTTGAAGTTGAACATGCATGAACATCGTCTGATTACCAGTCAATGATGAAAACTGTTAACAGACGCGAGAGGTACCACCAATAATGACAATGGCCCTCAAGGTACTATAGGTACAATCTATGGCGTGCGAATAAGTGAGCTGGCGTCGAACACCCACAGAATCATTTGATCGGAGGCCAATGATGAAAACCTCTCGTCGAACACGAAGAACCTGCCATTGAGGCATGCAGGCTCCAAGGCACCGGAAGGGAGTCTCTAGATCAGCTTCCTGGATAATGAGCTGAAGTCGACAGGAAGTGACATTGATCAAAGGTGGGCCATAATGTTTCCCACATCATTGATGCGAGACAGAGGAAGAATGTTGTGGTGAACCAGAATTACGCGAGGTATCAGAGGGAGGCTGTAATTCTGTAGAGGTCAACTTCTCTTGAACATATCGGCGGCACGACAGTGGACTTGGCAGTATTTGACATCAAATGAGCACAGGTCATGGTGACAAGGCAATGAGCAGATGAGACGTCAAATAGGATCACCCAAACCCATGGAGGCGAGTGTAAAAACAAGATGAGATGTCCCCGCCCAGACACGAATGTAGACTAGTGCCATGTTCAAGAGTGACATACTGCCGACGCGACAATAATTATGGGTCCATTTTCCCCACCATTTCTAGCGAGTACCCCAGTTATTTTTAACAAGCTTGACGGGGATAGCATATACTTGTGAGCATCATTTCGATGGAGTCCGATGTCATTAAGTTTTAACGAGTCTGACAAAGGAAGAACTCGACATCTTTTCTTATTTAGAGAGTCTGAAAAGACAACAGAAAAGAAAACTCCAGGGGTGTCCTTTTTTGTAAAGTGCGAGCCCGAAAAAGTATAAAACAATGCTTGAAAGAACCACTCGACCATTACAATCGGGGAGTACTTTTCATATATAGTGACATCGACCTAAAAAAGTAAAAAAGCGATCAACATCACGTCGTTTCGTACCTAGTAACGAACTCGAAATGACAAGGGTCCGACGATCTTTTCGTTTTACACGGTTGGAAAAGAGTTTCAAGACGACCGCCTCTTATTTACATTTAATGAGTCAAGAGGAATAACTCGGCAATCTTTTCATGTTTAGATGGTCATCAAAGAGCTAAAAGTAGACCTCCATTTTTCTTCTCTTTAACGAGTCAAAAAGGGAAAATACTCGGCGATCTTTTCATATTTTACGAGTCAGAAAAGAGCTTAAAGGTGACTCATCCTAGAGGAACGAGTGGTATAAAGGGTAGAAACTGGTTCCAGCAATCGTGGAACTGCTCAAAACATGTAATGGTCAAGAGGCTGGGTAATAAAACCACTCATCGCTGCGGTTCCTCAGGAAAGGAAAAACAACCAAGTGAAAGCATATGATCGGCCAAAGAGATGGTGGCGATGGAATGAAACAACCAAGGATCATCTAATAGAATTTAGTAGACAAAAGGCAATCACGAGATGTAAATCAGGTATGGGTTCATTTTTACACAAGCTTGAACGATGGAGAACTCTGCTTACATTCGGTTTCATGTTTACACAAGCTTGAAATGAAAAACTATGCTTGTTATCGGTTCGCATGCCCCTAGCATAATACCGCAAAACGAGGTACATGCCCCCCAAGCTTCATTGCATTCAACAAAGTGAATGGAATGAAGGTTCACTCTCGAGATCTATGAAAGACTTGACTTTCATTTTACGAGATCTTAATCGAAAGACTCGATTTGGAAAGGGAAGAGTTGTTTCGTTTTTTAACGAGCTTGACACAAGATCAAGAACTATGCTCGGGACTCTTTGTTTCATTTTTTAACGAGCTTGACACAAGACAAGGAACTGTGCTCCGACACCTAGTTTCATTGTTTAAGGAGCTTGACCTAGGGAAACGAACTATGCTCCATTGGAACTTCACCATAATGAATGGGAAGTTGAGGCTCCCAAGAGTGTCACTCCTGATGGAAGGCCAACATCTTGGAAGTCAGGGCCCAATGCCTCCAGGACACTATACACAACGACGACATTACTAGATCCAGGCATAGGATAGGTGGCCACGTAGTTGATCTGTGATGGGGCAGATGCAACTGGTGGATGAAAACCAGGAGGGGATGACAACTGCGTAGGAGGCACCCGGGGACGGACGAATGATAATTGATCTATCGTCACTATTCTTCCATCGTGTGGAAAGCAAACCACCCGGAAAAGTGAAGAGATCAGGGCCCCCATGGCATAAACATAGTCACAGCCAAGGAGAAGACTAAATTCTAAAGAACCTTGGGTAATGGATACGTCTATATAGATGGTCTTGCCTCCCAAAGTAACAGGGAACTGTGGAAGGATCCCTAATGGTTGACTAGTTCCTCCGTCAAAAGCCGTTAGATTCGGTGTGGCTGACACGAGCTGTGGGGAACCCAAGGCTTGCCAAGTAGTGGCAGGCATAAGACTAATCGATGCTCCCTCATCCAACAGAATGCCAAGTAGCGCCTTATTATAGGCATGTACCGTGACCCAGAAAGGCACATGGGATGGAAGGGGCAGGTAGTCAAACGACTCCAGTCAAAGGAAACAACTGAACTACTTGGTGGGGGAATCATATGATTGCCCCCCTGCTCTAAAGGAACTGAACCAGGACTCTCGGAGTAGTTGGGATAGGAAAGTCATTTCCAGACTCAAGAGAATCCGAGGAGACGAGAAGAACATGGGAGTGATGCTTTTCCGAAACAGAGTGATCGACGGGTGGTGAACTCGAATCGACACCCTTTTCGACCAATGGTTGGTCTGGGACAGGCTGGGCACAACTACGTTCGCGAAGAGGAGGTTGGACAAGAGAAGAATATAAATCAATCTCTTTATCAGCATGGGAATGATCTGCGGCTACAGAGAGACGTTGATAACCAACGGGAAGTTGGGGTGAAGGAGCTGTAAGACTTTCCAAGACAACGGAGGCTTTATCCATGAGTCGACAAAGGTGAAGGGGATGATTGCCTTCACAAAGTCTACAGGGGATTCAAATCTTCCCTTTTCCCTTACCATTCCCGACTGATAAGGTAGCATCGTCGTTAGCTTCAAAGGACGATGAGGGGCAGGCCAGATCGCGAGACCAAACTTCTAGTACCCTGGGAATGCGAGGACAATCCCGAAGAAGATGGTCCTCCTTGCATAATCGACAAGGAAACTTGACCTTCCACGAAGGAGCGAAAGGGGGCCCGACTTCAGGTGTACTCGAGGGGGTAGCTGCACTTGTAACCTCTTGTTACACTAAAAAATGTCACCTTGACTACTTACAGTTAGTATGGCTCAAAATCAACAGTCATGCTACCCTCTTAGGCAAGTCTATGCCTCTGTTATCCATCTCAAACTCAAAGAAGAGAGAAAGTCTTGTAAAAACTTTGTTTATCTCTGGGGTCGCAGGTTCTCTCTAGCCTTACCTGCGGGGACGCAGGTCATGTTCACAAAAACTGCGTCCATGGACGCTCTGTATGTTAAAGGACAGGTGCGTCCTCCTGTAAAAGGCAAAATGCGCAAGTTTTATCTTGAGAAAGTTACTTGTGGTTACTTCTAGAACATTCTAGAGGTCGGTTTGATGAAATGGATGCGCCTCCAGTTGGTTCATGTATCTCTATTAAGAGGGAGCTTATCCCATCAATAAGGGAGCTATCCCACCCATAGAGGGGGATGATCCCATTGATAGTGGACCTGAATAACCTCTTTACAGCACTATAAATAAAGACATTGAGCCAGAAGGAAGGGAGGTTGGAGCTATACATTTTCTTTGGGTAAATGCTGCAGGATTTAGGTCTTCCATTAGAACCTTTGTGAGGAGAGATTGTCTTTACATGATTCTACTTGGAAGTGGGTGAGCTTTGTCAAAGTAGAGGAAGACACTTGATGGACCCTGGGAGGGACTTGCACAACACCAAGGCCAGGTTGTAAGAGTTTCTTTGTTTCGTTATTAATACAAACTGGTTTATTTTTCTCAATAGCTTATGTTAATGAGTTATTTCATGTGTTCCTTGGTCTGCATGTTGAATCTATGTTTTATTATATGAAATACAAGTGCTCGGTAATTGTTTGATTGTTTGTGGTTGCAGGAATTGACTTGAAGGAAGAGCTCATCCGGATTGGCAAGAACGAACTACAACAATAGCGTTTTGGAATAAGGTAAGCCTAAACACTTGTACTTTTCATGTTGTAAAAGGTAGATTTAGAGAAAGATCACTCCATTTTGTCTTGTTTGTCGCTAGCGAGTTTATACTCCTAGGGAGGTCAGTTGTGTCAGCCCAAATGACTTTTTCCGCCACGACAAATTGGCGACTCCACTGGGGACTCCATTAATGGATAAGTCTTTTCCTTTATATGAACTTTGCTTTGTGAAAATCATTTTTATTTTCTGGTTTTTGGCTGTGGGAATTAGTATTTGGGTGGTTTAGCTGTAGATTTAGTTGGCTTTAGTTTTTCTTCCTTTTTCCAGAAGGACGCAGTCTCTGTGTGCTTCACAGTGCGTCCTTGGACGCGCTGTTGTCGACTGCACAGTGCGGGGCCGCACCTGTGACAACGGGTGGCCTGCGTCTTCCTGTAAAAGTCAAGAAAATTCCATTTTTGCTTTAAATTACTTTTAGATTTTGTTTTTCCTTAGTGTTTTCTGCCCAGATCCTTTAGTACCCTGTCAAGAATTCTCACCTGAACTGGTTTTGTGAGCTTTGAGTGTTTTAGTGGATTTCAACGAAGTTTAGACCTAGGGTTTGATTTTTGAATAGGTTCTGTAGTGACTTTGAGCTTAGAAAGTTGTCCAGCCTTAGATATCTCTGGTTAGTCAACCTTCTTAGAAGTTGAGCCTGTCGTAAAGTCTCCTTGTGTGAGCAACTTATCATTTGAGTTGTTTTGGGTCAAATTTCGCATTGCTTGTTTTTAAAGTATTGATTTCCATTTTCAAAAAGGACAAAAAGATTAGAATTTTGTTTTGACTAGTTTTTGGTTCTGCGATAAGCTAGTCCTTGATTCGTTCATAATCAAGTAAAACACCTTAGAATAATCATTGTTAGTTTCGACCTTGTTAGAATTGCTTAGAATAAATTTGCCTTTAGTTTGCTTATGAGTGGATTTTCATAGATTTTGATAGTTGTTAAAAGATTGTTTTTGGTTATATTAGTTTTATTTACTTTATTAAAAGAAAAATACAAAAACATCTTCTTTAAAAGTCTTGTTTCAAGTAGCTTTTTGTTTTTTTCAAAGAAGAAAAGAGTTTTTTTCGTGCATGTAAAGAGAAGTTATGTTTTTATGCTTGGAAAAGAAAATCGAATTGTTTCTTTGATTGTCTTCAATTAAGAAGTTGCTTTTATAAAGATTGCATTCTCTCAACTTTTTAGTTAAAACAATTCATCGAAAAAGCAAAAGTAGTGGATAAATCATCCTAGGTGCATTTTGTAGTGGTTTTGAGTCGAGTCAACACACCACAAGTTTCACTTCCATCACCTTTTGACTTAAAGAACAACCTTAAAAGTAACGCTTAAATTAAAATTGATCTAGTAACTTTTATTTTTTAGGGTTCTGAAGCACCAACATAGCTTAGGCTAGGGTCTTGGAGTAGGTGAGTACTTAACTCTCCAAGACTACAAAACCAAACAGTTAGTCTATCTTGAGTAGAACAAATCCAATTATTTCAGTTACATTCTGGGAAAGCTCCTCTTAAAGGAGAAGCACGAGCTCGTGTCCGAACCAGTGAGGGGATCATTCCTCCCTCGTTGGGAACGACGCCAGGCAGTACGTATTAAAAACGGTAAACCTCGGATTAACCATTGTCGAGGAGCCAGGGGTCACTTATCGGTAAACCTTGGATTACTGTCAAGGAGCCGGTAAGGGGATTGGAGCTTGTTACTCTGCCCTTGCGTGCTGTCGGAGTTTAGACTGTTCCCCCAGGTGTAATTGTTGTGATTGGTAACCTTAGTGGCCATAATATCTAGGATTCTACCCAAGGTGACGGTGGAGGGAAGGTCCCACTGTACCTGGAGCAGACGTCGGCTATACTCACTTGGATTTTCTGGGGGGTACGCTTCACTTCGAGACGGTTAAAGTGGAGGTACTTGGTCCAGTCTATTCATTAAGCAGGTTGTCGGCGTAACTGTTCCACCCGCCATTTCTGTACTGAATCCTGCGAGGTTGGGCCTAATCACCAACTAGCGCTTTTGGTCCGGAAGATACTGTTTGTGTGTGCTTTGACACTCTAGATTATTTAGGCGTATGCTTCAAATTTGTTTGGTTCTTTAGAAGACTTAGGTGGTTTGATTTGAAATTTTTTACTTTGTTTTCGTGTGTTGTAATTAAAATCATTAATTGTGGCGGAATTACCGAGACGGTCCCGTCGCATTGCGGGCCAGTCTCCTGAAGTTGTTTCTGTGGCCGAATTGTTGAGAAGATCCCGTGAACTTAGGGGTTCACCTCCTCGAGACGACCCCAGTGTTTTAGAGGGTTTAAAGGTCCTTGTAACTCCTAGTGGCAGTAAAGTAGGTTCACCTGAAGAAGGAGAGTCTGCCTTGGTAGTCCATCCAGATTACCAAAGTTTAGAAACAGGTTACAATCCCGAAGCTGTTACAGTTTCCGAGCTTACTGGTAGTTTTTCATCTGCCAGTGAAACAGGCGAAGAACTGAAATTTCCGAACCTGTTACTCCAACTCCTAGTGTTCCTGATTCACCAAGAATAGAAAGAATTATCACCGAAAATCTTCCTGTTGGGTTAATTGCTATAGAAGAACTTGTTCCAGAGGAAGAAATAGGCGTTTCTGATTCTGAAGATATAATTACCCTTGATCTAAGGGAGCGTGAGTCCATCTTTTACAGTCCTCCTAGAAGTGAACCTTGGTACCTTGCTTTAACCAATTTTTTAGACAACTCAGTAGGTTTTTCTACACCTCGTACTCCTTTTCCACCCGGAGGAATTCATAATCCTGTAAATATGTCTGGTCCGTCATCTGTGTTTTCACAAAGTCCTGAATCATTTTTACATGGTGGTCCTTCTGTTCCTGCTGGGTATCAGTCACTTTCTGGTACTTTTTCAGGAGCATCTCCTCGACCCATTGAGCATGGGTTATTCGTTGGAAACAGTGGTAATGTTCCATTGAGTATAGGTGATGTTTATATGATGTCAGGTTCAACTCCCGTTAACCAACCTCAAGGTGGCCAATTACCGCCTGGGGGGCAACCTTCGTTAATGCCTGGGGGGCAACCTCAAGGTACTTCATTCGTGTCTGGGGGGCAACCTCAAGGGTATCAACCCCAAGGGTATCAACCCCAGCCTCAATATGTACCCCAAAGTCAACCTCAGTATCAATACCAACCTCAAGGATGGCAACCTCAAGGATGGCAACCCCAAGGGTATCAACCCCAAGGGTATCAACCTCAAGGATACCAACCCCAAGGTCAAGGTCAACCCCAGTACTCGTATTTACCTCAAGGTTATCAACCTACGGGTCAATACCCTGGTCAAAGTTATCAACCACCTCAAGGGCAATCATATGGGACTGCACCTTACAGTTATCAACCCTATCCTCAATACGGTTATGGATCTCAGTATCCTCAACCTGTTACGAGTCAATACCCTGGAATGTTAACATGGGACCCGTCACAAGGTCAACAGATGTTGCAGCCAAGTATACAGTCGGCACCTCAAGCAGGACAACCTGTAGTTCCTGGTCCACCCCAGCAACCGCAACCTGTCCAGTCAAGTGTTCAGACCCCTGTAACTTCGGTAGTTACTCAGCCGCCAATTGCACCTGGTACTCCACCTCACACGGCTGCAGCAACTACCGCTTCATCTACCATGCTTACTTCTGGAGTATCGGCAGCTCCGGTTTCTACTGTCCCTGTAACCACTCCTCAGACATCTGTTCCGTTGTCTGGACCTACAGTCCAAACCACAGTCCAGATGCCTGTAGGACCACCTGGTACAAGTACGGTTGTTACTACTCAACCTCAATTTGTTCAACCTCCGTACCAGGGACCGTATCAACCTGCGCAAGCTGCCCAACAACCGGTTTACCAGTATCAACCGTATCCTGGGTACACTTATCAACAACCTCAGCAACCCCAGTACGGTCCGGTTAATCCTGGTTTTCCAGGAGGATATAATATCCCCAATGCGATTCCTGTTCCTAGTTATCCTGGATATCCTCCTCCTGGGGCTGGTATTGTGACTCAGAATTTTAGAGATCCTAACCGGCAGTTACCCTTTATTGCAACTTTAGATTTACCCGACTTGACGCGCCTAACAAACGATCCAATTCAATATCAACAGTTCTGGCCGCCAATGCCAAATAAGTTGCCCAGCGATATACCCAAGTTCGAAGGTAAGTCTGGAGAGGATCCATCCAATCACGTGATGACTTACCACCTCTGGTGTGCATCAAATTCCATCTCAGATGATTCCATCCGCTTACGTCTTTTCCAGCGTACACTCATTGGTCTCGCAGCCAAGTGGTACATTGAGTTGCCACGGGCTTCTTTTTACAACTTTAGCCAGTTAGCTACTTCATTCTTAACTCATTTTCAGTTACCAGTCAGATACGATAATGGTACAGAATTATTAACTTCGCTAAAACAATCGACATCCACGTACATTTCTGATCACATCCATGAGTGGAGACGTCGAAGAAGATTAGTGAAAGTTTTTATCCCGGACCAAATCTTAGCTGAATGGTTTGTAAAATCATTATTACCAAGAATTACTGAAGATGTAGCTAAGGCCGGAGTAGTTACTGAGGAGCAAGTCATTGCTCAAGCACAGTACCTTGACTTAGTTTATACTCAGTCGGGTACGTTACACGAGAAAATACCGGATCTTCCCAAATCAAACCAAATCGCTGCTGCTCCTTCGGGATCTCATGCCGCTGATGGTATGATTGGTATCGTGACTACGAAGAGCAAGAAGAAGTCTTCCAAGTCTTCAACTACTCCAATTATCACTTTGCCTGATTCTCCGACAGGAGAGTCTTCTCCTGAACTCACCGCCGACATTCACGCCGTAGAGTCATCTACGGCCAAACCAAAAAACGGTGGAAAGAAGAAAGGAAAGAAGAAGACCAAAGCAGACAAGGCTCCAAAGGAGAAAGTAGAAAAATCGGAAACCAATGACGAAAAACGCAAACCTCGTTATCCTTGTCTCATTTGTGAAGAAGATCATTTTACGAGAGACTGCCCTCATCGGGCCGAGGTAGTGAAAATAGTTAAAGGTTCTTCCACTCCTGCTGTGTTAAAGAATCCATTTCCCAAGCAGGAAAATAAGATGATAGGTTCTTCTTCGAATGCCAGTGAAGAACCCATTTTGATGATGTCTCATGTCAGGATTGCGACTCGATCGCAAGATTATGGTAGTAAGGCTCCTGTTGATGGTAAAGAAGCAGAATCTTCTCACTCTAACCCATCAACCTCAACTCCTGGTTCCGATCCACTACAGATCGAGAAACCTAACCCAGACTTAGTGATTAAGCCGCCCGCCAAGGGTGTACTTCGAAGGTCTGCTTTCAACCCACATGCGAGAGCAGCCCAGAATTACAACATTGTTGAAGACTTAGCTGTTTCACCTTCAGCAATGTCGGCACTCGAAGTGCTGCAATCATGTCCAGCGCAACGAAAATTGCTTTTGTCGGCTATCGGAGCTGTCGATGTTCAGGACCCGAACCTAATGATCTTTGATCTAGAAAATAGTACACCACGTCTCCCCCATCAAATGGCTTTCCAAATCCCAGTGATAGTCAAAAACAGGCCTATTCATCGGACTGTGATTGATGAGGGAGCTTCTACGTGTATTATGTCGATTCAATGTTGGAGATCGCTTGGTTCTCCTTCGTTGAACCAATCCCCCACCATCCTTAAGGCCTTTGATGGCCGTGGGTTCCGTCCGTTTGGTATTCTACAAGAATTGCCTATAGGGGTCGAAGGTAAAACCGTTAGTCTGGATGTGGAAGTGGTTGATGCCCCTCTAGATTACAACCTTCTTTTGGGTCGAAGTTGGTCATATGCTATGACAGCGGTCGTTTCATCGGTCTTCAGAGTCATTAAATTCCCACATAACGGTAAGATCGTGACTATTGATCAGCTGACATACTTTTCATCCGACCCATCCTCTTCCGAAACTATCCAACATGTTGGTAAAACGACAATCCCTTATAAGGACATTGGTGTAGGTTTAGTTAAGGATTCCGGTTTACTGGGAACTTTTCCTCTCCCTCCACTCAATGTAGATCCTTCATTTGCAACGATTCATATGATCACGTCAGAAAACATTATTTATGATGATCCTTGGTATGTTCCCTCTGACTCTGAGCTAGATTCACTCGGTGATGTTATGCCGTTGAGTCCATATGAAATTGCTTATGAAGCTCTTATGTCTTTTACTGATTTTCATTCAACCGAACCCGATCAAATGAATGTGGTCAGTGAAGAGTCACTTTTCACCTCACCTTTAGAACGGATAACGTTTCCCGAAGAAGTGTCATCTGACGAACGACTTCGCGAAATCCTAAGTGTAGATGATCTACCATGGGAAGATCTCCATCACAGATCTTCGTTTTTACCTAAGGGCGATGCATTTGAAAATGATTTTTCATCTATCTTTACCGCTGATTATGTCAAAGACGCTCAGGATCCAACGAAACATTCTGATTCAGAGCTGAATTTAGGGAATATTTCTCGTACTGTTCCCATTGATATATCAGTGAAGCCCGGAATTAAGGAGAACATTCATATAGGTGCCGCATGTACTGACGAAGAAATTGAAACTTACAAGGCCCTATTCCAAGAATTCCGCGACGTGTTTGCCTGGTCCTACGAGGAAATGCCAGGAATCGATCCTGCCATTGTTGTTCATGAAATCAAAACCTACCCGGATGCTAAACCCATTCGGCAATGGTTGCGTCAGATTCACCCTCGAAAAATAGCTGCAATCAAAGCCGAAGTCGAAAAGCTGTTGAAAGCAGGTTTCATTTATCCGATCCCGTTAACGGATTGGGTATCGAATATTGTTCCCGTCAATAAAAAACAAGGAACAATAAGAATCTGTATCGATTATAGGGATATCAATCGAGCTTGTCCAAAAGACAACTATCCTACGCCTTATATCGATCAAATAATTGATGATTGTGCCGGAAGTGAGATGTTTTCCTTCATGGATGGTTTCTCAGGTTATAATCAAATCAATATTCTACCTGCCGATCAACCAAAAACGGCATTCATTTGTCCATGGGGGACATTTGCTTATTGCAAATTACCTTTTGGCCTTAAGAATGCCGGTGCTACTTTTCAACGGGCCATGTCTTATGCATTTCATGACATCAAGCACATTGTGCAACCCTATCTCGATGATTTGCCTGCTCATTCTTTACACCGAGCTGATCACCTTGTCCATTTACGAGCAATCTTTATGAGGTGTAGGCATTATCGAATTCGGTTGAATCCCCACAAGTGTGTTTTCTGTATAGAAACAGGTCGATTGCTGGGATTTGTTGTTTCCAAAACCGGCATTCGCGTCGATCCCTCGAAAGTCGAGGCTATCATCCAATTGCCTCCTCCTTCGAGTTTGCGCCAACTCCAAAGTTTGCAAGGGAAAGCGAACTTTTTACGCCGATTCATCCCTAACTACGCCGAGGTCACTAAAGGTTTTACACGGTTGTTGAAACAGAACGTACAATTCTTTTGGGACGAGATTGCTCAACAATCTTTTGATGCATTAAAACACGCGTTGACCCATGCACCGTTATTGCATCCTCCCAACTACAACCAGGACTACTTCTTATACCTCGCAGCTTCGCATTCCACCATTGGAATGGTGTTAGTTCAAGAAGATGAATTCAAGGCAGAGCATGTGATATATTACCTTAGCAGAACCTTAAATCCAACTGAGTTAAAATATTCACATGTGGAGAAATTGGCCCTGGCAGCCGTTCAAGCTGTCCAGCGTTTTCGTCACTACATTCTTCTCCGCAAAACTACTGTTATTTCGGATTGCAACCCTATGATTTATATCTTGACAAAACAACTGCTAGGGGGCAAGTACTCTAAATGGATCGTCATCCTGCAAGAGTTCGACTTGGAGTTTGAGAAGTCCAAGTCTAAGAAATCTTTAGTCTTCGCGGAATTGATGTGTGATTTCCCGAGTGCTGACACAGAGACTGTGGCAGAGGAGTCCATTGCGGACGAATCTTTGTTTCTTATTAGCACTGTAGATCCGTGGTATGGGGATATAATCATCTATCTCCAAACCCAAACCTTTCGGCCTGAAGCTTCCAAGGAAAACCGTCGAAAAATTCGGTTTCAATCCCAGCAATACAGAATTATTGGAGATACACTTTATCGCCTGGGGGCAGACTTAGTTTTTCGACGTTGTTTAACTCACGATGAGGCTGAGAGAGTTTTGAATGATTGTCACTCTGGAGCATGTGGCGGTCATATGTCTGGGTATGCCACAGCTCAGAAGGTGTTGCGCGCTGGCTATTTCTGGCCGTCTATGTTTAAAGATTGTATCCTTGCCGTCAGAAAATGCCACAACTGTCAAGTGTTTGATCGCAAGATGCGCGCTCCACCTGCTCCTCTCCACCCTATAATTGCCGCTGGTCCATTCGCCAAATGGGGCATTGACTTTATTACTTGTAACCCTCACTCGGCCGGGGGGCATGCGTATATCATCCTTGCGGTTGATTATTTTACTAAGTGGGCCGAGGCGATGCCTACATTCGACGCAAGCGGCAAGACAGCTGCACTTTTCGTATTCAATCATATCATAACTAGGTTTGGTGTCCCACAAGCAATCATTACGGACCATGGAAGCCATTTTCGAAATGTCATGATGACTGAGCTTACAAGCCAGCTTGGTTTGCGCCACGATAGCTCTACACCTTATTATCCGCAAGCCAACGGTTTGGTTGAGTCAATCAACAAAGTTCTAGTCGTCATGATTCGACGGATCATTGGTATCCATCGAACGAATTGGCATAACATGTTATTTTCGGCGCTATGGGCATATCGAACTTCAGTGAAAAATTCAACAGGTTTCACCCCTTTTCAGCTAGTTTATGGCTTAGAAGCTGTGTTACCTATTGAGTGCGAAATCCCATCACTTCAAATGGCTGTCGAATTACTTCCAGCTACTTCCGAAGAGGAGAAACGGTTGTTATACTTGGCTAAATTAGATGAGACTCGACGTGACGCTACTTTAGCTATCGAGACTCACGCAAAACGAATGAAAGCCCAGTACGATAAAAATGTAACTCCTCGAAGTTTTTCAGAAGGAGACCTAGTACTATTATATGATCAAGCGAACGATAAGCTAGGTGCTGGAAAATTCGTTCCCATGTGGCATGGGCCCTACATTGTAAAGCGAAAGCTAGCAAAAGGGGCTTATGAGTTAGTTGATTTTGATGGGGACTCTTTGGGCAAACCCAGAAATGGACTTTACCTAAAGAGGTATTATGCTTAAAATGATGGATGGAGAAATTTTTAGATAGGTTAGATTTCCTTTCTAGCTAGCAAGTGTGTTAGTTTAGTCAGTGTGCTTAGTTTAGCGAGTGTGGTTTTCGTCATTATCTGGCTTATCTTGGTTTTACTCTTGATATTGTAGATGTCGACGCCTCTCCAAACATACATTGGATTTGCTGATGGTGCTTGTCGTAGTACACGGAATATCTCTTCCGCAGCTTGGGTTATCTATTCACCCTCTGACGAGTTAGTTTCTATGCATGGGGTAAGCCTCGGTCAAACAACGAATAACATTGCAGAATACAGTGCAGTGGTTGAATTATTATCCGAATCTATTTCATTTGGAATTCGACGTTTGATTGTGAGGTTAGATTCTGAACTTGTTGTATTACAGCTTAATAGAGTTTATGCCATTAGAAATCCTGTGTTGTTAAGGTTGTTTTTGAGAGTGCGTCTCTTGGAACGTGAATTTGATTACATTGAATATCAACATATTCCAAGGTCTTGAATACATTAGCAGATGCAATTGCTTCTCGATTGTTGGACAGACATTTATAATAATCATGCAAGTAAATTTAAAGACATTTCATCATACATGTTAAACAAGATAAGCCGGTAATAGTGATATATAGATATAGATAGAAGTGTGTCCAAAAATATATACATCGTCTTCGATCATAGGTTTAACACACCTTATGATCGGCAAAATGATAGTACAAAAAGTCAAAAATGTCACATGTGACTACAAAAGTGACTAGTCAATCACTGGTGGTGCTCTCTGTACGACACCACTGCGCGGGCTACCTTGCGCAGAAATCTCCTAAACGGTCCAGGGACCGCGACTACAAAACGCTGAAGCCTGATAGGAATGTCGTCCATAGTAGTCTCAGGTATGTCTGCCGTGAGACGCTCTAGATCATGCTCCAACTCAGCTAGTACGTCCGCAGCCACGTCCTGTGGGGCCGGTGCCGGTGCAGCTGGATGTCGTCTGTCGTAAGGCCGGAGATTGGCTGGACGCTGTGGTCCAACATCTGCATTTTTAAAATTTTACTGTTACTTTGAGACGATATATATGAAAAATAAAAAATACATAATTAGAAAACTTGTGAAAATGAAAGTACCTCTGTCGTCCCATTGTTCTCCCTGTGGAAGAACCATGTCCGGATCACCTCTGAAATCCATTCCGGCATATGGAAAGTCTTGTATCACAAAAAGCTGGCCCTCTAGCCAGTCGAAGTAACTGTCTGAGAATCGAACCACTGCAGCACCCTCGTCAGGATGCCGGGCCATCACCGCTACCCATCGAACAAGCTTTGGCTCCCGAGGACCCAAGTCATCAACAGTGAGTTGCTGAGGGATCAGCATAGGAACTCTCTCCAAGGCAAAGCTCACGACTATAGGCCCATATCCAAAAGTCTTTAGTCGTCCGTTCTTTGCCTTGGTCAGTTGGCTCTTCATATGAGCTGACACAGCTTCGCACCAGTTGAAGATGGTGCCTTGGTAACAGTCAACTGCCATCCGCATTTGGGATCCGGAGGCAATGTGCAAGGCAGCCGCGCCACAAATCCTGGTGACCGTAAATGCAATAACTCTAAGTTCCGCCAGAGCGATGTGTTTTATCTCCACGCCTTTTTTATGGCGAGTCCCTGGTCTGCAGCACTCCTCGCAGAGATCATCAAGGGATTGGCCACCCGGCCTGGTCCCCGCAAGGTTGAGTTGCTCACCTCTGTTTGGCAAGCCAGTGAGAAAGTATACATCCGAGGGCTCTATCTCGAGCTGGTGCCCTCTAATGTAAAAACATTGATCCTGAACGTTCCATCGCTCAACCAGCCATTCCAAAAATCTTACCTGGCCCCTCATGCCCGGTATGGTCCAATATTTGTACAATCCACATGTTCTTAAGGCATCCAGAGAGGGTTGGTGGTTAATCGCAGCTTCATCGTCCTCTACGTGCTCTCTCTCTCTCCAGTCTAACATGTTCAAGGTCCTGCACATCAAAAGAGTCAATTAGAAATTAATTTGAGCAAATTTGGTGGTTTTTTGAAAGAGTTGGGGTTTTGAAATGCGCCCTTTGCGGAGGACGCACCCCGGCTTTGTAGCACAGGGCGTCCGGACGCAGTTTGCCTGAAGGTGGGCTGCGTCCCCCGACCTTTTTCCCGTGTGAGAAAAAGTCGGGGGACGCAGGTCACCCGAAGGGCACCTGCGTCCGCCGAGGGGCGCATTTTGAACCCAAACCCCCCCCAAAAAATGAAACAGAGACCAAAAACTAAATTCTAAACGGATAGAAATGAAGAGTGGGATGTGTAAAATACCTCGGTGAAGCGGCGTTCGATTCCGACGGTCAGATTTTCCGCAGCGACCACGGGAAGTTTCTTGTCAAAAGCTCCTTTTTCAATCTCCAAAGTCAAACGGTAAAAATGACATGGTAAAAGGTCTTTTTATAGGTTTTTTGGGTGAATGAGTTCATTTTTTACCATGAAAAGATGTTTTTCGATGAATTTTTGCCTATTTTAAACAGGTATGAGTAATGTGTCGCTTTTGTGCAGGACAAAGGGATTTCGAGGGAAATTGTAATTTTCACTAATAAAAATATCAGAGTCATCTTTTAAGCCCTTTTCTGACTCCTAAAACATGAAAAGATCGCCGAGTGTCTCTTTTTCACTCGTTAAAACGGAATTAAAAGACGGTCCCCTTTTAGCTCTTTTCTGACCGTAAAATCAGGAAAAGATTGCCGGGTTTTTGTCGTTTCAAACTCGATAAGGAACTAAAACGACGTGTCTTTGATCACTTTTTACTTTTCAGGTCAACGACACTATTATGAAAGTACTCCTTGGTCGCAAGATCAAGCGGTTCCCCCAGGTATTATTTTATACTTTTTCGGGCTTGAGGGACACAAACTTACGAAAAAGTTCAACGTGGAGTTTCCTTAAGTTTTTCAGACTCTCTAAAAATGAAAAACGCCGAGTTTCTCCTATACTGGGCTCGTTAAACTTTTACAGTAAAGGACCTGTTCAATTACAAACAGGAACGAACCACTCCTTCCTAGGGTTCGAATTTAAACTAGGTTGGACTCGTCCGAAGGATGAGCTTATAACCAAGCATATGTTATCCTCCTCAAGCTTGTTAAAAATAAAGAGGTACTTGCCAGAAATGGTGGGGGAAAAGAGAGAAGAATGAACCTATTTGTCACCTTTTGTCTCAAACAAAACTTTATTACCACTCTTAAGCACGACACTTTTTCATTTCACCTGGGTTGGGAAATCTTTTACCTCACAGTTGACCAAATCACTTTGAAAATCTTTAACCGGGTTCATGGATCAACTTTGAGTTATTCATCACCAAACCATCTGTTGTGTCGTTATGTGTTCAAGAGGTCTGCAAGCAAAACTTTCATCTGCAAAATACTTATCATCCATTTGACCATCCCTGAGTCAGTCCTTACAGCAACATTTCTTCAACTTGAACAATGATTTCGTGTTACAGGCTTGCCTGCAACGAGTCACTTTCTATCGACATCGACACATTATCTAGAAAGATGACTTAGGAATCGACAGTACCTTGAAGTCTGCATGCATCAATGGCAGGTTTCTCGCCTTTGACGACAATTTACATCATTGACTTTCGATCAAAGGATTCCGTGAAGTGTTCGACATCAGAACATATATTCACATTTCACGGGTTGTGCTTGGTACTTTGAGAACCATTGACATTACTGGTGGTCTCTCTCACGCTTGTTAACAGTTCACATCATCGACTGGTAATCAAGTGGTTTCTAACATGTTCGACATCAAATCATTTAATCACATGCTTAGAATCGTACCAATTTGGGAAGTAGGAGTGAAGACCCTGGATCTAGTTTTTACCATCCAGGCTGCGAGGAGTTTTGTATTCATTATCTATGTAGACTAATCATAAACAGATGGCTGCGTCCATACTGTGTCTACAAAAGTCTATAAAATGATGTACTGCAAGATCATTCCTGTATCAGACTAGTTAGTCCATTAGTTAAAGTTTTGAATCTGAGTATGGGAATGCCTACCTCAGTGATGATATAATCTTATACATGTATTTTGTGTTGAAAATTGCAGGTTCTAACCAGGTCATCCACAAGTCAATCCTTGAAATGATAAAGCGCTTCACCCTTCCTAGAATTACAAAATACCAATCTATTCCAGGCTTCGCACTTTAGGGGGCAATCTGTTACACTAAAAAATGTCACCTTGACTACTTACAGTTAGTATGGCTCAAAATCAACAGTCATGCTACCCTCTTAGGCAAGTCTATGCCTCTGTTATCCATCTCAAACTCAAAGAAGAGAGAAAGTCTTGTAAAAACTTTGTTTATCTCTGGGGTCGCAGGTTCTCTCTAGCCTTACCTGCGGGGACGCAGGTCATGTTCACAAAAACTGCGTCCATGGACGCTCTGTATGTTAAAGGACAGGTGCGTCCTCCTGTAAAAGGCAAAATGCGCAAGTTTTATCTTGAGAAAGTTACTTGTGGTTACTTCTAGAACATTCTAGAGGTCGGTTTGATGAAATGGATGCGCCTCCAGTTGGTTCATGTATCTCTATTAAGAGGGAGCTTATCCCATCAATAAGGGAGCTATCCCACCCATAGAGGGGGATGATCCCATTGATAGTGGACCTGAATAACCTCTTTACAGCACTATAAATAAAGACATTGAGCCAGAAGGAAGGGAGGTTGGAGCTATACATTTTCTTTGGGTAAATGCTGCAGGATTTAGGTCTTCCATTAGAACCTTTGTGAGGAGAGATTGTCTTTACATGATTCTACTTGGAAGTGGGTGAGCTTTGTCAAAGTAGAGGAAGACACTTGATGGACCCTGGGAGGGACTTGCACAACACCAAGGCCAGGTTGTAAGAGTTTCTTTGTTTCGTTATTAATACAAACTGGTTTATTTTTCTCAATAGCTTATGTTAATGAGTTATTTCATGTGTTCCTTGGTCTGCATGTTGAATCTATGTTTTATTATATGAAATACAAGTGCTCGGTAATTGTTTGATTGTTTGTGGTTGCAGGAATTGACTTGAAGGAAGAGCTCATCCGGATTGGCAAGAACGAACTACAACAATAGCGTTTTGGAATAAGGTAAGCCTAAACACTTGTACTTTTCATGTTGTAAAAGGTAGATTTAGAGAAAGATCACTCCATTTTGTCTTGTTTGTCGCTAGCGAGTTTATACTCCTAGGGAGGTCAGTTGTATCAGCCCAAATGACTTTTTCCTCCACGACACCTCTCCCTTAGGAGCCTTCTTCTTCTTTGTCTTCTTCTTCTTCTTCATAGCCACCTGGTTACTCGAATCGAGACTTTCACCAAGTGAAGTGGAAGATGAGGATGTAGAAGTGGGCGTAGAAGGGGAGAGATCCACCTTAGAATCAACATGATGTTGTTCAGGTGGAGGGACGGATTGAGTAGACGGTGAGACGGCAGGGACCAAAGAGGTTGAGAACAACCAAACCGAAAACCCAACAATTAACCCTGGGAGAGACAACGTTTCCATATAAGGAGCACCAACATTCCGGAGAGGAGGGAAATGGCCAGGATTCCCGTCAAGAGGGATACTTGGGTTGGTGAACCCCAGAAAAGTTTCCATCGAGAACGAAAAAGAAACCTACTCAAGCTAACGTGAACAAGATCTAACCGGGTAAATGTCAACGCGACCGAATAAATTTTAAGACAAAGGAACTGAACTTTACCTTTTCATGTTTTAAGGGTCGAGAAAAGGACAAAAAGGTGACTCTAGTTGCCTTGGAATGTTTTGTGAGCCTGAAGTGACAAACTGCAGAAGTGAGAATTTTATTTTAAGGAGTCTGAAAAGGATCAAAAGTGACTACTCTTGAGAACTAGGCAAAAGTGTTTACCAAACAAATCCGTAAAACTACATATACACCTTCGCAATCGTATGAAAACCAAGGACTTCCCGTACGACAGTCAATCTTCCCGAATGCTGTGTTTGGTGGGTTACAGCTTGTAAGGCGGCAAACACGGCTTCCTGTGGATAAAGGATGATAACCTAGTGGGGTCTCCCCTATATACGTGACGGTACGTGGGAGCTCAATTCCGTGCTAGACCACTATCGAGTCACAAAAGGAGGAATCACCCAACCGTAATGTGAAACAACAGTGACTAGGTTTAACGACGTCGGAGCACATCTCTAGCCTAGACCTCTAATCAGTGAGTGTTATGTTCCAATGCATTTTTAAGTTCATTCAGTTCATTTTATGGTTGATATTTGATTAGGTTTCGATCTCCAGGTCCTACTGTATGTAATCCCTCACAATTCCCTAAATGCAAGCTATATGCCAAAAAGTATCATTTCGTTCGATGAACACTAACTACGAGAGAGTTGAGAACTTTTCAATCAAACAAAATGACCATAAACAATCAAGAACCACTCTAGTGCAGCTAATGGCAATAAACAAAGCTTTTCTTTAAAGTCACTAATCAATGAAAAGCTCTAATTTCCATTAACTAATTCAACGCAAAAGAAACTGTTCGTTTCCTTTTCAAAGGCAAAGTGCACTAAACAAAATTTGAGAGATAATAACAGCGAGTAAAAGAGACAAACTTCACTCAATGAGAACACAATCAAGTCCCCGAAATACCAAGGCAATCCTTCAAAATGAAGAAAAACACCAAAAACTTCAATGGGCCATGTGATCTAGGCCCAAAATGAAGCCGAGAGGAATCCAAGTGAAAAAGAAGTAAATCACTTGAATAACGCAATAAAATACTTAACAACCAATGAACAAGTGCAAGAGAGTAACCAAAAAGTCGATTGGAATGATAGAAGACCAAAAATTCAACACGCAAAGCCACTAGATGTCCTAGGGCTAAAATGTGAAATCGATAGAAAATGGCAAACACCCAAAGTATGCAAATGTAATCTATGCACACTTTTCATTCATATCCTTAAAATGAGAATTCTAATTGTGCAAGTGTGATCTATGCAAGAGAATTCTCAAACACAAGATGATTGTAATCTAAGAGTCAATCAAGTGCAAATCAAGAAAAACAAGTGAGAGTTCCAAAGATCATAAAATAAAAACACTCAAAGGCGATTAACACTCATACACAATTTATCCTCCCCCGACGAATGAGGGGGAAATTTTTTTGCAAAAACAAAAGCAAAAAGATGAAAAATTGTGAAAAGACTGAGACAAACCTCCAAGTAATGATCAAAGGAAATCAGATTAAGAATTTGCCAAATAAAACTCAAAACTAGTCAAACAAGACTCTGAAACACTCAAGTGATTGGAAAAGGTGTAGCTAGACACAAAACCCAAGCTTGGAAGGCTGCAAACAAGCAAACTGGAAAATTTCACAGGCCTAGCGCGACTATCAGGCGGAAAACTAGCACCAATTGAGGATTGGCGCGGGCTGTACACTGGCAAGTGGCGCCAGTTGGCGCGACTGTCATGCAAAAAAGAGCGCCAATCAAGTTTGCTAGCTTAAAAATAAAAACAAGCAGTCCACAGCTTGGTCGACAGTATCCAAATGGGCCACAGCAAGAGACAAAAAAGCATCCAACCCAGAAAGCTATCTAAGCAATCAAAACAAGAGAAACCAAATAGACAAGACAAACTCCAAGTTGTTTAATTCGTAAACGAAACCGGAGATTGACTGAAGTGGCATTGATCTACTTCGCTAATGCAAAGCAATAGTGTTTCGAAGGCTATCTGGCTGTACTTCAGGCTCTGTCTAAAGTTTACAAATCAAACGACAAGCTAACTCCCCATCGGAGTCGCCAAATTGTTGTGGAGGTAAATCCTCTCTGCGGACAGAGACGATCCCTACTAGCCCAGACCAGGTCTAGCAACAATCACACAATGCTATCGCGCAAGTTCCTAATTACAAATAAAAATTGGATGGTGAGAACCTACATTGATTCCAACGCTAATGTTCGTAGAAGAAATGTCGCTCTCGTTCCTTTGCCTCAGCCTGTCACAATCCCCACGATTTCCGTGATTGGATACCTGCACATGCAAAGAACAATATGAATACAAGCATAAAATCCAATAGATACAATTATATATCAGTCAGAAAAGATATAACTCAACATCGACCATATGACAATGAGAGTGGAACCATAATGATAGCCATCTATTATTGATAAATAACAAAGAATAATACAACCATAGTTCTGACGTCAAATCCTCCTTTGGCTGGGTAGTCAGCTACACAAGTCTTACAAGCTTGTTGGGATAGGGAACAAGCCTCTCTCTCTTTGGGTGACAAGAATCTCCTTACTTAGATTTGGCCTTATGGGTGCAAAAAAGGCTCTTGCAGCTTCAAACTCTTGAACTCCTGGAATTCTCTATCACTATGCTAGAACTGGAACTACTGACTAGATTTCTCAAGGCATAGAGACAAGCTTTTATAGATAGAGAGGAAAGAGATAGGATCAACCAAATTATTCATGGGATTGACTTTATCACTTTGAAACTTCCATGAAAGGTGGCAAAACACTTCCCTTCTATGGAGATTCGAAGCCAAACCATCCTAGCTCAACATAGATTTAATTGGTGAATGGGTTAAGGAGAACCTTTGAAAGCTTATTCATTGAAAACTTTACTCAATTCGGTTGGCCCGAGTGCGACTCTGAGACAGAGCACCAATGGCGCGCCCTTTTTAGAGGATTTCCCTCATTGGCACGGGCAGTGAACTGTGGACCCGCGCTAATGAAAAAAGAGTTGTTTTCATGGGTATTTTGCAGGAGATGTCTTCAGGGCATATGAAGCTCATACTTAGAGGAATATGATGCAAATGGTTTCAGGTCATGTCACTTCTCACAGGTCCCAGAATGAGTCCTCCAGTGTGCGGGTGAGGGGTAACAGGGACGGTGACAAACGGTGACGAATTGTTGTGTAACAACTTGTGCATAAGCATCATAGTCAAATACTCAAAGATGTTTGAGTGATTTTTTTACAATTACATACCTTGTGTGAAATCTTATCATCCAACACTAATGTCGGTGGTCTATTACTAGGTAACATGCAACTACATTTTCCCATAACTCTTATCATAATCCAAGACCATTGAGAATTCCATTGGTTTTTCCATCAACATCATGTTCACCCTCTCTATAGCTCCATTCTTATGATGTGTGGATGGAATACTCTTCTTCCATGCTATACCACACTTCCTATAGAACTCTTCAAATTACTTCACACATAATTCTCCACCATTATCTATCCTCAACACCTTTACTTTCTTCTCTATATGATTTTCCACCAAAGCCTTAAATGCTTTAAATATGTCAAATACTTTATATTTCTTATTGAGGAAATGTATGCATGTATTCCTTGAGAACTTATATATAGACAAGACATAGTAAATATATTTACCCAGTGACAGAACTAACAAAGGTCCAAACACATCACTATGCATTGGTTTGTAGTATTCTCTTTGCGCTCTTAGCACTAGAGGAGAATCTCACCTGATTTTTCTTCCCATATAAACAATGTTAAAAGAAATCAAAATCCAAAGAGAAATGTGACATACCTTCTACCATACCATTACCTTGTAATACTCAAAGGCTCTTCTCTCCAATACGTCCCAGTATTTGATTTCACCGCATAGTCTTTTCCCCAAAGACTATAGGAGTTTTTCCTTCTTTTTCTCCACTCTTAGGAAAACCAAATTTACTGCACCCATCACTAATGGTACTTCCCAACAACTTATATATAGTTCTAATCCAAATTCCGCTCAACAATAACGTTTCCCCTTGAACCATCCTTCAGGTATCCATTTCAAACATTATTTTTACACCTACATCACTCATATTGCTCATAAAAATCAAATTTCTAGACAATCCTATGATGTGCAGAACACTAGGGAGTGCTCGAATCCTTCCACACATTATATTCAACTTGAATTTTCCTCATCCTATAATTATGTATATTGATTCATCTCCTAAGAAAGCATTACCACCATCATGGATTTCATACTTGCAAAACCACTCCATGTGGGGAATCATATGAAAGGATGCACCTGAGTCGATAAGCTATGCCTCATGATCTACATGTGTACTTGAAGAATCCAAATACACATCCCCTCCTTCATCCAAGGAGTATTTTTCTTTCATAGAAGGAGCATCATCAGATACCTTTCCTTTCTTAGTAGCTTTGCATTTACAATATTTCTTGTAATTCCCTCCTTTTCCACATTTTGAACATACATTTACAAATTTCCTAGAGATTTAGGTCTCTCACTTGAGGAAACATTTATATTTCTACTATGGGAGTATCCTCTTACAAATAAGGCATTTATGTTCTTTCCTTCCATGTTTTTCTATCTCATGTCCTTTAATAAAAAGGATGATATTATTTCATCAAACACAACAAATTATCCCTTGTGTCTAGTAGAAAACACAACAAATTAATATACTTATCTTCATATGAAGTCTTAATATTAAAATATAATAACTAACTTACCACATTATTGAAGGCACGTACATGTTATATCACTATGTCTCCATCCTCCATCCTTAAGTTATATAACTTCCTTTGCAAGAACAATTCGTTCACTAGGGACATAGATTATTATAAAGTACCTAAATTTTTCCATAATGCCTTCATTATATCTTCTCCTAAAATATTAAGTAATATTATATATAGGAGACATAATATTATTGTTCTCTTTTCCTTTTTATCCAAATTGGTCCAATATTCTATTAACATCCATGTTGGTGTTGTAATTGTATCGACAAAGATCCATTGATCTATGTCCACCAACAAATCTTCCATTTTGAGCTTCCACAACTCAAAACTCTACCCATTGAATTTATCAATCTCCATCTTTGAATTTATCATCATTTCCATTTCACCACAAGATTCACTTTTGTAGATATCCAAATATAACAAGGTCTACCATAGGCTCGAGCTAAATCCCTTAGCCACAAAGGTGTCCCATTGAATTCAAAACTACTTGTATACCAAATGTAGGTTTTGAGCCTGCAAAAATAATTCCTACAATCATATTCTCAATATCAAACAATAGAACTCGCACACTTTTTGCACAAATATTTTATGTTGGAAACCCAAAATGGGGAAACCAAAATGATTTTTATATATCTCTTAATGATTACATAGATACTATACAATTCCCTCTTAAAAGAGGTTTTCCTTCTAGGGAAAATAATCCTTAAAATAACTTATATTTTTAGGTTTGTGACCTGATGATGGAAAATCCAAATTGACAATGAAATTCCAATATTTTACAAGGTAAATTTTCCAAAAAATTCAGTTTGGGAGTGCTTCCTCTAGAATCCCTGCCAAGAAGGGTCTCCATAAAGTGTCACTGCCTCACCCTAGACCCCCCACAATGATAGTTATAGAAGGTGAAAATACCCCCCATTTTGAATTTGCATCCAAACATGGCTAATTATGCAAAGAATATAACACATACCCAACAAGAATAAAGTACAAGGATTCAACATTGAACCATCTCAACCTAGATTGTTTTTGGGAAAAAACTCTTTCACTTCTTTTCACAACCTCCACTATAATTTGATTTATTTTTTAAGATTAAGAGGATCTATATAAATACACAAAGAATATTGTATCCATAAAATATATGTATTTTAAAAAGGACACTAAAAAAATTGCAATTATAAAATGAAAATTCTTTTGCAATACATAAACTTTTCACTCTACTCGATGTTCTCTTCCCCCTATTACACTTTGCATTCTACTCAATTTTCTCTTTCCCTTTATTTTAAGGTATGCTAGTAATTATAACATGTGTTTTGAACAAAACATTATCCAAAAGAATGCCCATTAGGGGCAGCTCAATTGGTGATTACTATGTTGTGAATTATTATGTAAATTGTGAGATGCAAGGTTCAAATCCCTTGTGGATGTTTACCCCAAAAAAACATTGTCCCACAAATTTATTCACTACACATAATGGGGACTTAAACTTATACACACACACACACACAATTAAAACATAAACTCCAAAGATGGAATAACATCTATTCCCATCAAATGATTTAAGTCGTAGTCTAACTCTTTGACATTTTGGCCATTTTCTAGGCATATTTTATAGTCAATTTTGCTTGAAATATTAAAAGGATTTGTTGGAGTCATAATTGTGAACTATGTAAATTACATAATCCAAGTACACCAAGGTATTATTTAAGGCACTAAATCTATTTATGGATCCAAAACACATTTTAAACAATGCAAACTCAAAATTTTGCTCAAAATTGCACCACTGGATTTCAACCGAAAAACAAAAAACCTAGGATAGTTATATTGTGTCATGATTTACAAGCTAATTAATTAATACAATATACTCGACTTTGTACTCTCATCCAAATGTCCATAAAAGAGTAGCAGATATCAAGTTCATCAAAATATCACATAAATGAGCAACTCGTATTACAACAATGACACCTATCTAACTCCAAGTCTAACCCTATGGGTCGACTAAAATATTTTGTGGTACCATTTATTCAACTCTAATAAGAGTTTTCATTAAGCCTAGTTCTACTCTTTTACTTGCCAAACGGTTTCTATGAAGCCTTCTTGTGACTGAAAATGATTGTAAATAATTATAAATTTCTTGAGGTATTACATTATTTGTGTTTGAAAATGGTGACTTTGAACCCCAAGTTCTATCTAGTGACTTCATTATCTAGGTGTTTCTCAAACAATTCTTCAATTAAAGGTTCATTGTTTCTCCATGTCCTAATCGAATAATGTAGATGAAATAATGGACTTGAGACTCTTATCACACATAAACCTTGCTAGTTCCCAAAAATTTCTTGTAGCTTCTCCATGTGATAGGCCAATGAGGAGCTTCATGTCTCTTGAGATCATTTTCTTTGCTCCCATTTTCATGGAATCACAATACCACTATTGCATTAACTCTCTTAAGGACATGTAATAAGCATTTTAAACTTGTCCATTGTGACTTTTGATGAGCCATTTAGCCCCTAATTAATGCATCACCAAGGATTGATTTAAAACATTAAAGTATATTGAAAAAAAATTCAAACACATTATTGTACTCAAGGTGTTTTTAGAAATTTTAAAGTAAATCATCCATATATTTAAACTAAATTGAAGCTTAACAAGGAAAATTAGAGGAATTTTGGTAGCCAAATTTTAACGTTAGACACTTGAGAGGAATTTCAATCTATTGGCGAAAACTAATGTTGCCTCAAGGGAAACACAAAATAATGGGTTATTAGGGTGAGAAAACTACTATAATGATTAGAAATATACTCCTTTTAAAATATATGCATTTTGTACATATGAACAATGAATTGTAATTGGAAATTCATGAGTAAAAACAAAAGAAAATCAGTTGTTCGTCTATACTTTGAATTCAAAAATATTAATCCACCCTTTGTTACCAAAGAGAATACTTTTACAAAGTTCCCCATAACATGTTAATTTTTTATGTGTGTTTCCATCTCATCTCTCTTGAATGGTCCCATCCTTTAGAATTGTTATTTTAAGTGAGCATGGGATATATGGAGGAGTCACAAAGAATCTACCATCATAATAAAATGAAAAAGAATAAATTAGCACTGTGTTTGGATAATTATGAGGATTTTCAATTTGTTAATTGAATTTTTCATGTAATAACAAGAAAATCATGAAATATTAGTGAAGTTGGTTGAAGTGGGAGCATATTGGTAAAGACTTAAATCACCAAAAAAATTCAATATTTCATTTATATGTTGTTACTGTATTTGTATAGATTATGATGTATATTTTCATCTACTCATGAAGTTTTAATCAAAATCACAAGACACAAACCTATTATATTTCTCTAAGGACAGTAATTCACAATTTAGAATTAAAAAGTCAGACATGCAGGAAGGAATAACACATATGCAACAAGTATTTTTATATGGGTAAAGAAATCTTCTAAAAAATCCAATGCCTAATTGCATTAATACGATGAATAGATATGTATTACAATTTCTTTTCTCAACTGAGCACAACCTCCAAGTGCATATCCTATCTCTCTACTCACTGAGAAGCTCTGACCCATACCTAGTCAATTTTTGCCTCTTCTTGAGCGCCTATTTTTTTTTTCCTTGAGGAATTAGGCCCCTATTATTTAGGAAATTCCTCAAATTGAATTGTGCAATTATTTAGTTTGATCATCTCACTGCATGTAACACATGTACACTCAAGAATAGTCAACAACTAATGTTACATTGCCTCGAAATCTTCACCAATCCTTGGTAACTCGGTATGTCTACATGTGGTAGCTATTTTGGGTTGATTGATTAGTTAACTAGATGATCATTGAGTTTGATTGAAGTCCCACTACGCAACTTAACCCTCCACTAGTTCCTCCAGCAGTCGGAACTAGTTTAACTAAAAACAACTTCAGATAACCAAACATGATTCCCACAATTTAGAAATCAAACATGCTTAACTGATCTCTAACTCCTCCAAATCAAATTTACTAAGTAAACTAGGTGACAAAATCCATGTCACATAAGTTAACATCATCCAAGTTGTCTGTTGATGTGGAAATTCTAATTTTCTCAATGTAAGCAAGGAAAAATCAAATTGAAAATATTTTTCTATATTTTTCAACACTCCCTCTCATAAAGAAAGGGATTAACAACCACCACTATCCTGCGCCTGTGGAGCTAAAACTTTCCTCTCAACAAGGCCTTTGTAAAAAATTCAGCATCTTGTCCCTCTCTCGGAAAATACTGCAACAACATTATCTACATCTACACACAATCCTACAAATGGTCATACTAAATATCTATATGATTGAATCGATCATGAAAAATATTGTTTTCAAAGAGCTTGATGCAAATATGATTATCATCGTAGATCACAATTGGATCCATCATTTGACGAAATAATCCACCAAGTATATTTCTTATCTAGATCGCCTCACATGTTTCTTGATTGGCAGCCATATATTCTTCTTCTACTGAGCTGAGTGCCACAAATATTTGCTTCATGTTGTACCCAAAAACCATTGTGGACCAAACACTAAAAATTCCACCAGATGTAATCTTTTGTTTTGATGGACTCCCCACCCCATCTTCATTTGTGAAGCCACATAAGTTCACTCCCTCTATCCATCTATACCATAGTCCAAACTGGGTAGTGCCTCTAAGCTACTGTAGAACACACTTAGTTTCCTTCCAAAATAATTTGGTTTTCCTAACCGTAACTTGGCTTAGTTTTTTGATGGCATAGCACATATTTGGTCATGTGTTCACAAGATACATGAGTGAACTCACCAATTGTTAGTAAATAGTAGCATCCACTTCCTCATCTGAAGTGGCATCCTCTTTCCCCAAGTCAGTCACTAGAGGTGTTTCCATCGGTTTGCAAATGTCCATGTGAAACCTATGAAGTATCTCATTGGCATACTTTCCCTGAGAGACAAGCATTTCTGAATCACCTTGTCATACTTCCAATCTGATGAAGTAGTGCATGAGACCCATGTCCTTCATTTCAAAATGTCTTAGAAGGTCCTCATTGAAACATTTGATGAGTTGCTCATCACTAGTTAGAATCAAATCATCAACATATAAGACAATAATACACAATTTACCTTCTACTAATATATGATAGAGGTTTCCATTGGCTTCACTTTTGGTGAAGCCAAAACCAGTCAGATAGCTATCGATCCTGGTGTACCAAGCATGAGGTGTTTGTTTGAGACAATACAATGCTTTACTTCAGTCTGCACAAATGATACTCCCAATAAAAAGTTTCGAAGCATTTTGTTTTCTCGAGGTATACATCCTCCTAAATAACTCCATTGAGGAATGTTGTTTTCATATCCATCTAGTGGATCTTCCACCCCATCTGTGTAGCCATAGCAATAATTAATATAATGGATGGGTACTTTGCTACAAGAGAAAAATTCTCCTCATAGTCAATTCCCTCAACTTGAGAGTACGCCTTGGCCACAAATTTGGCCTTGTAATTTTCTATACTTACATCTACTACATGATTTACCTTGAAGATTCATCTTGAATCCATAATTGATTTGTCTATTGGTCTTGGGACCACTTCCCAAACATTTTTCTTTACATTGGATTCTTATTCCTTCACCATTTCATCAAGCAATATAGTTTTCTCTACTGCTTCCTCAAAAGAGGATGGCTCAGTCTCTACAAGCTCAGTCATTATAACCATGTAGCCAGTGTATCAATCTGGTAACCTTCTTTGCCTACAATAATTTGAAGGAGGATCGACATTTCACCTCACATCTTAAAAGAGTATCTCAGCTTCCCTGTTCCCTTTCCTACATTCTTTGGATGATTCTACTTGAGTGGTTTTCTCCAGTCTCTTCTCCTCAATTTATGGTTTATCCACAACTTCCTAAGTCTCCTCCTTTGGATCTAAAATCTTCTCTTCTGGTGGGATCTGAAGCTCCCTCTTAAAAGAGCACACCATCGGGTTATCTTCATTAAATTTTACATCCCTTCGCACAAGTGTAATTCTGAGGGATGCCAAGTACACACAGTAGTTGTGGGGAGTTTTTGTGTAACCCAAAAATACCCGCAATTCTATTGTCATCTATAGCTTATTCCTTGACTATTTGGAGACATGGTAGTAAATAGAGTCTCCAAAAATCTTGAAGAGAGACACATCTAGCTTTCTCCCCAAGATATCCTCCTTTGGTGTAATCATGCCAAAAATCCGATGAGGACTTCAATTCTGCAAATACATTATTGTGTTGCATGCCTTAGCCCACAAATGTAGAGGCAGGCCTTGGTCATGCAACATTTCCCTCGCTGCTCCCATAATGCTATGATTCATTATCTCAACCACCCCATTTTGTTGTGGGTTTGTGTGTGTTGTTAGCTCACATCAAATGCCTTCTTTTCCATAGAATTTTTTAAATTCATTCGACACGTACTCACCTCCATTATCACTCCTAAGAGCCTTCATCTTGTTGCCCATTTCTTTCTCAACCAGTGCCTTGAATTCTATGAACTTGGAGCCTTGTGCCATCCTTCTTTCGCATAAATAAGATACAACACTTTCATCAGAAGACATAAATAAAAATGAAAAAAAAAAATTTACTTGGCAGTGGAGGATATCGAGAAAGGTCCATAGACATCATAATGGACCCTTTCCAAGACTACATGTGCTTTTTTGTCCTCATCATGGAATGTGTATTTTATGTACTTCCCTAAAGTATATCTTTTGCATACATCTTGCTCCTCAGGTGCTCCTTTGGGGATGCCTATTTCTATCTACTACATCATCTTCAAAGCACCATGATACAAATGACTAAGTATTTTAAGCCAAGGTTCACTAACATTCCAGCTCTGCACCTTCCCCACCTTTGTTCTCAATGAAGCACAATCCTCCACATCTAGCTTGTATAGGTTACTCACATGAACCTCGATCTACTTCGCCTGTCTCGTGGCTATGTGTCTCAGGAATTCCTTTCCTTTTCTGAAGATCACATCATAACCACGGTCTTCCAAAACTACAACATATATGATGTTTTTCTTTAGGCCCAGAACGAACTTGACGGGTGAGTTTGAATCCCTCTAAAAGGTGACTATACCAACCTTTCTTGTGTTATATCTTTCATTGTCCCCCATCTTGATGTGCATCTACAAATATTTCTCCTCCAGGTAATTGAAAACGTCTTTACACCGTATCTTGTGGAACGATGAACTTGAGTCCAAGTGCCACATGCTCCCCATCAATGTGTTGGCCATGCCTATAATGAGGGTAAATCCATGCTTGAACTGTGAAGCCAAATTTTCACCTACTAATCCTCCTGAGGTATACTTTCTTTTCTTCTTATGTGGACACTTCATGGCATAGTTCTTGAATTCATGACAATGGAAGCATTTAATTTTTGACAAATCTTTCTTCTTTTCCCCTTGACTGGATTCTAGTTTGGATTGGGATTTCTTCCCTTTTCCCTTCTTTTCCTTTATAGCCAATGCAAATTTTTCTTCATCCTCACCCTTGGATGAAATCCCATCTCTAGTATTCTGCTTCATTTCCTCCTATACCAAATCAAACCATAGGTGTTTCCAATTTGATAGTTCCTACCTCTCGTTCACTGAATCTTGATGGTTATGTCATCTCTTGGGCAGGCCTAAAATATCTAGGCTTACCAAGTCATCTTCAGCGATAGTAACACTGACCCCACCCAGTTCATCATGACGTTGTGTGAACCTACTCAGATACTGTGATATAGTGCCATTCTTATGCATCTTACATTGGCATTATGGCACAGGTTTGGAGCTATGGCATAGGTGTTGTCCTTGATGGCAACTCTCTCTGGTGACAGATCTTAGTTCAGGCTTTAAGAATGAAGGAAAGACATATACACAGGTTCACCGATACTAAGGCGCGTATACATGCGGGTTAGATGTTACAAAGACGCGTATGCGTATACACGCACTTTCATGCAAGGAAAAGTGCATATATGTTGGAGAACTTACCTTTGGTCCGTGGTAGTTAGTGCTTCGTATTTGAACCTATGGTTTTGGACCATGGTATTTCGTTAAAAGTGGTGATCCCAAGTATTTGGTCCATAGTATTGTTTTATTATGGTTTTGGACCGTGGTATTGTAAAAGGCCTAAGACTATAAAAGAGGAAGGAGATAATTTGGCAAAATATCATCTTAATTAATTGAATATCTAATAAGTGCTAGATCTGAAATATTGGTGATTGGGGTGATGGTGCAGATCTGGATCTGAATGAAGGAGGAACCTTAGCACAAAGATAAAGATAAGTTCTATTGATGGGTCATAATTTTAGGGATTGAATGATAGTATCTTTGTATGATTTTGATCTGTTATATGCGGCGCATGCTTGATCTATAAATTTGATACTCTGGGCTAATCAGTGTCTGAATTTTTGAAAGAGTGAATTATCCTTTACAGATCTATACGTAGGTTCAGTGATGCGAAGGCGTGTATACACGTTGTTTTGGTAAGGGAAAGAAGCGTATACACAGGTTTCTCCAAACACAGAAGCGTATGCACACGGGTTTCATATTATTGAAGTAGCATATATCTTTTTAGTTGTGATCTAGCTACTTTTGTTTATTGCTGCAGTGTTCTGGGTTTAGAATTGGTCTGTGGTTACAGTTACTGTGTTCTGGGTACAGCAGTCAGAGAAGTGTCAATTTTGATTCAGTTCTAATTAGTGAAAAGGATATTGATTGATGCAGAAATTCTTGATGATTGATTGATGTTCATGGATCTAGTCTGAAAATTTATGAAAAGTGGTCCCTAGAAGAAAGAGAAGGTTGTAGCCTTCTGTAGGCCAGCACCTACGTACTAGTATCTTGGCTAGTGCAAGAGCTAAGGGGGTTGTAGCTCCCTTCCATGAGAAGTTGGAAAATAAGAGAGGGTTGTAGCTCTCTGCAGGTTATAGCCTGCGTACTCGTAAAGGACTGCACCAGTACATTGTAAAAAGAAGTTTCTAATTAAAAGAATATAGAGATGAATTGCAGCAGGTGGTTTTCACCCACATTGGGTTTCCACCTTATATCTTGTGTTCTTTTGTGTGATTGTCTTTTTCTCCGTTCTACTATTTATGGTTACTGGTTATTTGATTCTGATACACAGATTAACAATCAACATCTGATAGATAAAGTAAATTACAAGTTTGCAGTGTATACACAGGTTTCCTTCTACATAGTTGCGTATATACGCGGGTTTAATTAACTGAAGTAGCGTATATTATCTGGATTTGAAAAAGGGAATATTTGACTTGATAATACTGATTCACCCCCCCTCTCAGTATTATTTCCAACAATTGGTATCAGAGCAGGTCCTTTTGAAGAAGCTTAATCACTTGAAGGAAGATCCATCATCATGAGAAACTACGAGAGAGAAGCATCTATTAGGCCACCGATTTTTTATGGGACAAACTTCATATATTAGAAGGTAAGAGTTACTGCCTATCTTCAATCTCTTGGTACATAAGTCTGGGATATCATAGATATAGGGTACACTTTTCCATCAGCAACTCCTACAGATCCTGCTAAGAAGAAGAAATATGAAACAAACGCAAAGGTTGTCAATACCCTGTTAGGATGTCTATCTCAATCAGAATTTGTCAAGGTTATGCAGTATAAACCCGCAAAAGAAATATGGGACAAGATTGTTCTGAGCTATGAAGGAGATGAATAGGTAAAACAAGCAACACTTTAAACTCTCAGAATTTAGTATGAAAATCTTAGAATGCACAATGATGAAAGTGTGGCTAACTATTTCCTACGTGTAGATGAGATTGTTAATTGTATGAAAAATTTGGGTGAAGAAATAAAAGAGGTTGTTGTGGTTGAAAAGGTCCTAAGATCTTTGTCCCCTAGGTTTGAATCTAAAGTTTCTGCAATAGAAGAAAAAGAGAATCTACAAAACCTTACCATGTCTCAATTGCACAAAATTTTGACTGCTTATGAAATGAGGAAAGGAGTACCATCAGATAGGAGAGAAGCTGCCTTCAAGGCTTCAGGCGAAGGAGATTACTATGAGTCAGGACACATGTCAGAAGAAGAGGAGGAATCAAATTTTGTCAAGAACCTTCAATGGGGTGTTAAAAGATTCAGAGGTAAGTTACCTTTCAAATGCTTTGCTTGTGGAAGAGTCGGTCACTATGCTGCCAAATGTCCTCATAAGGATAAGATTGACACGGGGAATGAACCTGTTATATGGAACAAGAAACAGAATGCAAATAAGAAAAACTATTACACTCATGAAGATAGTGATGGACTTTCAAATAGCGAAGAAGATGAATGAGGTAATAATTATAAACTTTTAATGGCTTTTGAAGATGATGATTACATGGATGCTATAGATGAAGAAGGTCTTTATGAAGAGATTTCTAAACTCAAAATTTTTTTAGAAGAGAAAAATATGATTATTCATTCATTGCAATGTCAATTGGCTGAAACGGAAAAACATCATGAAAAATTGGAATGTGAAATTGTGGGTCTTAGAAGAGAGATTGAGAAAACTAAAGCTCTTAATCTTAGATTTGTTAAAGGTTCTGAAACTCTAGATGATATTATCAATGTGCAGCGTTCCCCACTAATCAAGACAGGTCTTGGATATAATGAAGAAGCATCTCAAGCGTAGAAACCATCCACCTCAAAAAGTTATCTTGATGCAGCAAGGAGGAATGAGCAAAAGCCCAATGGAGATCACCAGGTAAAACATGGACAATTTACATCAAGAATAAACAAAGACTACCAGGTAAATTAGGGAAATCCACCTTAAGGATGAACAAAAGCTAAAACCAGCCACAGGTAAAATCTTGTCAATTTTCCTCAAGAATGGATGAAAATAGAAACTACAATCATTTGGTTGGTAGATTTGATAATCGCAACAGTTTCTTCAATGGCCAATGTTTCTCTTGCCATAACTTTGGCCAGAAAGTAGCTCAATGTGTTGCCTATAAGACAATCATGACTAGAGAAGCTCAAAAACAAAGAAGTATGACTGGAATCATGAAAAGGACCTATAACAACTTTTCCACCCTTGAAAATGAAATTGAATGTTCTATTTGTAATAACTTCGGTGATGAAGATTCTGAATGCAGGAGCAGGTTTCGGAAGACAGCTCAGAAGGAACAAACCTCAAGTTCCAAAACATGGAGAATGAAGGAACCGCAACCAGAAAGATGTGGGATAGCTTTATATGCAGAAGGACAGGAAAATCAATGGTACATCGATGGTGGATGTTTGAAGCATATGACAGGTGATAAAGAAAAACTTCAATCATATAGTGCTTTAGAAAAAGGAAAGAAAGTTTCTTTTGGAAATGATACCCCTACAGTCATAAAATTAAAAGGCACTGTTCAGTTGAAAGAAAAAGTCAAAGCTGGAAATGTTTTGTATGTTGATGGCTTGAACCATAATCTACTGAGTGTCAGTCAGATGTTCGATCAAGGAACTGAGGTAATATTTCGATCAAATGGATGTAGTGTTCATGATCTATATATAGGAAAAACAGTGATCAAAGGCATAAGAACTCCAAATAATTTATACATATTTGAAGAAGGACAACAACAATGCTATTTGAGCAAGAATGATGAACATTGGTTATGGCACCGGAGGTTGGGACATCTAAGCATTTCACATATAAGGAAAGCATGCAAATACCAGGCAGTTCGTGGTATTCCAGACATCAGAATTTTAGATAATACAATATGCCAATCATGTCAGTTTGGTAAGCAAACCAGAACTAACTTCCCTGAGAAGGAAGGATCAACTAGCAGGCCTCTTGAACTAGTCCATACAGATGTATGTGGTCCATCTAGGAAAAGGTCACCTCGAGGAGAAGAATACTTTATATTATTCATTGACGACTTCTCCAGGATGGTTTGGATAGGACTTATGAAGCACAAAGATGAAGCCTTCGAAAAATTCAAATCTTTCAAAGCCTTGGTTGAAAACGAATCATATCACAAAATTAAGTGCCTCAGGTCTGATGGAGGTGGGGATTTTACCTCAAATGAATTTTTCAATTTTTGTGAAGAACATGGAATAAGAAGGGAATTCTCTACAGCTAGGACACCTCGGGAAAATGGAGTAGTGGAAAGGATGAACAGAATGGTTCAACAAATGGCTCATGCTATGCTTGATGAGTCTGGAACTCCCACAACCTTCTGGGGTGAAGTTGCATTTGTTGCGGTTGTAATTCTCAGCAAAACAAATGTCCAGGTGAACAACACTCAAACTCCTCATGACCTCTGGTATGGTGAGACTCCTTCGGTAAAACATTTGAAACTTTTTGGAAGCAAATGCTATATTAAGAATAATGATGAACATCTTGGCAAGTTTGAACCTAGAGTAGATGAAGGCATTCTCCTTGGTTATTCTCCCCACAACAAAGCATATAAGTGTTACAATAAAAGACTTGGAAGAATTGTTGACAACATTGATGTAGTGGTTGATGAAGAAGGAAACATTCCTAGGCAAGTAAATTATGAAAATATCGAAGAGGATGAAGACCATCCTTCAAATCAGACTGATGATGAAGAAGAACCTCAAGAGTCACCAGAGGAACAGATAAGGATAGAAGAGAAGACTCCATCCAGGTACATTCAGAAGAATCATCCAGAATCTCAAATTTTGGGGCAGAAAGAGACAGGTATACAAACAAGAAGAACAATTGCAGAAGCCTCAAGCTATTTGGCCTTGCTCTCCTCCACTGAACCACAAAATGTCAAAGAAGCATGCAAGGATGAATGTCGCGTCAAGGCAATGGATGAAGCACTTGAGAAAATCGAAAAGAATAACACTTGGGAGTTGGTTCCTAGACCAAAAGATAAGAATGTCGTAGGAACAAAATGGATCTTCAAAAATAAGTTGAATGAAAATGGTGAAGTGAATAGAAACAAGGCATGACTTGTTTGTAAAGGGTATGCTCAACAAGAAGGAAAAGGCTTTGAAGAAACTTTTGCTCTCGTTGCTAGACTTGAGGCCATCAGAATGTTCCTTTCTCTCTTTAGCTTTCAGAAGTTCAAAGTATTTCAAATGGACGTGAAATCAGCCTTTCTGAATGGAGACTTAGAAGAAGAAGTGTACATTTAGCAACCAGATGGTTTCATTCTTGGGAATGATCCAAATCTTGTATGCAGACTAGAAAAGGCTCTCTATGGTCTTAAACAGGCTCCAAGGGCTTGGTACTTCTGTTTGGACAAATATCTTCATCAACAAGGTTTTTCAAAAGGATCAACAGATAGCAATCTTTAAATAAAAATTGAAGATGACAAATTGCTAATACTTTTTGTGTATGTAGATGATATTATCTTTGGCAACAATGAAGAAGCTACGAGTCAAAGCTTTGCCTTGGTGATGCAGAAAGAATTCGAAATGTCTTTACTCGGAGAACTAACATATTTTCTTGGATTGCAAATCCAACAAATTGAAGGCGGTATCTTTTTGTCTCAAACCAAGTATCTCAAGCAGATCTTGAAGAAATATGGCATGGAAGATGAAAAACCAGTATGTACCCCTATGGTTACAGGATGCAGCCTCAGTGTAAATGATGAATCATCAGCAGTGCATCAACCAACCCATAGATCCATTATTGGAAGTCTTGTTTATTTGAGAGGTACCCCACCAGACATCGTGCATGCAGTGGGAATAGTTGGAATATTTCAAGCAAATCCTAAGGAAACTCATTTTCAAGCAGTTAAGAGAATCTTCATGTACCTTCAAGGAACTCAAAACTATGGCTTATGGTATCCTAGAGATACAGATCTCACACTTCATGCTTATTTTTACAGATGCAGATTGGGTTGGAAGCGTGGATGACAGGAAGAGCACAAGTGGTGGTGCATTCTTTATGGGTTCCAGATTAATATCTTGGTTCAGCAAGAAACAGAGTTCGATTGCTTTATCTACAACTGAAGCGGAATATGTGGCTACTGCATCTTGCTAGACTCAACTCCTTTGGATGATGCAAACCTTGCAGGATTTCCAAATCACTTGTACACCACTTATCTCCATCTTATGTGATAATACAAGTGCAATCAGCATTTCAAAGAACCCATTCATGCATTCAAATACCAAGCACATACCGGTCAAGTATCACTTTCTCCAGGAACAAGTGTTGGAACAAAAGGTCAAATTGGAGTATGTTCCTTCTAAGGAACAAGTTGCTGATATTCTCACCAAACCACTGCCCAGGGAAACTTTTGAATACCTCAGACGGAAGCTGGGAGTAGTTGATGCATCATCTTGCTGTTAAAACTTGTCTGTTTCAGAGAAAAATGGGTGTACGCGAGTTTCCTGAGGAGGATCCGCGTACATACGCCAGCTTGGGCAGAGACAATCACGTATATGAAGACTTGATGGATATCAGTAGGGACAGGCGCTGGTTAAAGATATTCTGATATGGGTCTGACAGAGACCATCCGGCACAGGTTCAGGGGGAGCAGATAAACTTCTAATGATGCATGGTTGGCATTATCTTAGAATCTTTTGGTTCTAGTACATAGTTGTTGTTGGTTTCAGGTGGAACAAAGGCAGAGGGAGAACAAAAGGAAATCTTGGTTGCTGATTTGAATGGTGATTGATAGATGCTACTGCTATCAGTTATTAGTGACTTTCATAAGTCTTTGTCTAGATATTTCGTCTCTATGTCACGTATCTCTTTTATGGTGTCAAGGTCATATAACAACCTATTTTGGTTTCCCCACTATGCCTGGGATGAATATGTAATGTACTTGGTTGACATATGTAAATTTCTGATGTATCCCCACTTGGTTGGGTGGATGATCCCCACTTGTTTGGGTCATGGATGTATGTATTGAGTCTTTTGGTGATAAGAAGGTCTTTTATGATGTATAAGTCATGGTTCTTCTTGAAGAACATCTTTTTGCAAATCTTGCCTACTGCCAGGGGCAGCATGGTCAGCACAGCAGGGCAGAGATTTCAACATGTACTCAGGGGGAGCACAACCCTTTGCCCTTGATGACAAAGGGGGAGAATGACTTTGAGGATCTTGGATCTTGGGGTTGCCATCAAGTCCAAAGGGGGAGATTGTTGGCATTATGGCATAGGTTTGGAGCTATGGCACAGGTGTTGTCCTTGATGGAAACTCTCTCTGGTGACAGATCTCAGTTCAGGCTTTCAGAATGAATGAAAAGACATATATGCAGGTTCACCTAGACTAAGGCGCTTATACATGCGGGTTAGACGTTACAAAGACGGGTATGCGTATACACGCATTTTCACACAAGGAAAAGCGTTTATATGTTGAAGAACTTACCTTTGATCCATGGTAGTTAGTCCTTGGTATTTGAACCTATGGTGTTGGACCATGGTATCTCGTCAGAAGTGGTGATCCCAAGTATTGGGTCCATAGTATTGTTTTATTATGGTTCTGGATTGTGGCATTGTGAAAGGCCTAAGACTATAAAAGAGGAAGGAGATCATTTGGCAAAAGATCATCTGAATTAATTGAATATTTAGTAAGTGCTAGATCTGAAATATTGGTGATTGGGGTGATGGTGCAGATCTGGATCTGAATGAAGGAGGAACCTTAGCGCAAAGAGAAAGATAAGTTCTATTGATGGGTCATAATCTTAAGGCTTAAATGATATTATCTTTGTATGATTTTGATCTGTTATATGCGATGCATGCTTGATCTATAAATCTGATACTCTGGGCTAATCAGTGTCTGAATTTTTGAAAGAGCGAATTATCCTTTATAGATCTATACACAGGTTCAGTGAAGCGAAGGTGCGTATACACTTTGTTTTGGTAAGGGAAAGAAGCGTATACGCAGGTTTCTCCAAACACAGAAGCGTATCCATGCAAGTTTTATATTATTGAAGTAGCATATATCTTTTGAGTTTTGATCTAGCTGCTTCTATTTATTGCTGGAGTGTTCTGGGTTCAGAATTTGTGTGTGGTTACAATTACTGTGTTCTGGGTACAACGGTCAGAGAAGTGTCTATTTTGATTCAGTTCTAATTGGTGAAAAGGAGATTGTTTGATGTAGAAATTATTGATGATTTATTGATGTTCATGGATCCAATCTGAGAATTTATGAAACATGGTCCCTGGAAGAAAGAGAAGGTTGTAGCCTTCTGTAGGCTAGCACCTACGTACTAGTATCTTGGCTAGTGCAAGAGCTAAGGGGGTTGTAGCTCCCTTCCAGGAGAAGCTAGAAGATGAGAGAGGGTTGTAGCTCTCTGTAGGTTGCAGCCTATGTACTGATAAAGGACTGCACCAGTACATTATAAAAGGAAGTTTCTAATTAATGGAAGATAGAGACGAATTGCAGTAGGTGGTTTTCACCCACATTGGGTTTCCACCTTATATCTTTTGTTCTTGTGTGTGATTGTCTTTTGCTCTATTTTACTATTTCTCGTTACTCGTTATTTGATTCTGATACACAGATTAATAATCAACATCTGATAGATAAAGTAAATTACAAGTTTGCATTGTATATGCGGGTTTCCTTCTACATAGTTGCATATATACGCAGGTTTGATTAACTGAAGTAGCGTATATTATCTGGATTTGAAAAAGGGAATATTTGACTTAATAATACTTATTCACCCCCCCTCTCGATATTATTTCAAACATCTTAATACTTCAATGTTTATCCTTGAACACCAGCTTCCTATCGTCACTGCTATTCTCGAACAATTATTTCAGTGCTTTCCACATCACGAATGGAGTTTCTTTTCTGTGGATATTTGAGACAATATGATCCTCTACTCCCTCCAATATTATTGTCCTTACCTTTGCTACACCTTTCTTCCACTGTGCAAGGTCTTGGACATATATTTTTGGTGGTCTTGGAATATCTATCTTGACATATTCAAGCAATCCATTGTCATCCAATACTTCATGTGATCCTTCCAGGAAACCAAATTTGAGGTTCCTTCCAAGGCATACTCTAGCCTTAGTCCATTGAAGGTCATATTCTCAGCTTTGAATAACTCTTGCTACACTGATATTCAAATTCGAACCTCTGAGAAACAACTTCAAATTTCCCTAACGCAACCCTAAGGTTGCCACAACATGTATGCCTTATCGGCACTCATTTTCCCCTTTAATGGCCTTTAAAGCTTCATGCCCACATATATGCATATCGGGAGTGTTTTATAGGCATTTATTCGTAAAACCCCAAATGGATAAAAAATTACCTAACAATCACCCCATCGAGCACCCCTTTTGCTCGAAAACTACACTCTTCCTTTCAGAATCAAAAGCCTTTGAAAAGGCTTAGAAAAAATCTTTTCCCTTTTGAGACCGAAAACCTTTGAAAAATGAAAAAAAAATATTTCCACCTTTTAAACAATTAAATGTGCTATTTCTACGGATCTAGATTTGGATGATTCGACAACTCAGATTAAGTCGCAATATCGGTGATCGGATCTAAGTGGTCCGCAAATATTAGCGATGCTCTTGGCGAAGGTCCAACACGATAATGTTAATCACTATCAGCAATCTCCATATTCCCACTTTAATATATGTTGCCTCCACACTAAACCTCTGATGCAATAATCTTGTGGACCTGACAGTCTATCCAATCGCCCCTATACTGTTTCAGGTCCGGTTGGGTTGCGATATTGGAATTCGCCCGACCTTCCATGCCAATTTCATCCCTCCGATGTGATGCGATTATTATATCGGACATGATAAGGTCCAAAAGCAATTTTTATATTATTCCAAGTCCACTCAATGGATTCGCTAAGTGATTTGCATAACTCCTCTATGTAATTGGGTTTTCTGCTTGCAGACCCAAATTACATCAAACTTGCCTTAACCATGGGGTTCCTACTGTAAAGAATGAAAACACATAGCCTGTACCGAATTCATTCGAAAACATGGAAGATAAACATTCAAGGCCTCCTCGAATGTACATGGAATTACAAACACAACATTGATTTATTCATGATAAACAAAATAACAAAGTCTCGCCTTGACAACATGATTTGCATACATTTCCATCTCTCTCTACTCACACTCTTTTACTCTCGATTCATTCCTTTCTCCATATATACACACATAAACAAATAATTACAACTTTGAGGCTCTCAACCCCTCTTTGGCCTGATTATTCTAGTTAGCGACCTTCTTCTCCTAAGTTTCCCATAGGCTTAAAATGCTCTCGAATCCTCTCTCCCTGTCTCTCTGTCCCTCTCAGAAAAGACAGGAAAACACATATATATCTAAGCTAACCATCTCCTCCATAATTGAAGGAATAAATTATACATTTAGAAATCAAATCCTATCCTAATCTAAACAAACTAGACTACTTGGCTTGATCTCCACGCAGGGAGGATCACTTGTCATTTATTCTTAATTCACCTTAGAATTAGGCAATAATTAACTACTTACATGTATTTGAAATTAATACAAATTAAACAACCAATTATTCCTCTAAATTTTCATTAGCCATGACATGTGACCACTCCATCACATTGATGGCTAGGTCTATATGCTCCCGCATCAGACTCCCAAGGTTTAAATTAATCATGATCTCCTCATCATGCGCTTTTGATCTGTGTCCTCCTGTATCCCATACTTTGTTTGATAGTCTATCCTTGGTTACTATTTTTCTTTATTTTCCTTTAGGTCTCCCTCTTTTATGTTGTATTTTCCCATTAGCCATGCTCTCACTTTTTGATGCTGCCCTTTTCACATATCTTACTGTTGTTTTTCTCTTATTAATTCGTAGTTTTCCATTCCCTTCACCTGTACAATTCTTTCCAGCCAATCTTCCTTTCTCCTTTTGTCCATTATTTGTTTTATTGGAATGTTTTTGTATGACTCTCCATAACTCATCCAATTCTTTGTCCACTTCACTTCTCATGTGTTGAATACTGTTATGAAACCAACTCAAGAAAATATAGAAATAATAGATCAATGCCTTAGAATTCAGCCTCTTCGAGGGGGAAACCTCATTTACATTACATAAATGACCAATTCTTGGATAATCCAAATGAAAAAACCTCCTTTCTATATATAGGAGTCTAAGGAGTCACAATATAACCCAACCAACCTAACAATAATAATATAAAGCCCCAAAAATAATAATAAACAGATTCTATGGGGCACAGTAATAACAATATGGAGATAATAGGGGCACAACAATAGTAATAAGGGATGAAACTAGAATAGTAATGGGGTAATCACTAGTATTATAGGGACCCAACATGCCCCTCTCCTTCAAAAAAGTGTTGTCCTCAACGCTTGAGTAGTTCCGGATGCTTCTGTATAAAATTCTCATCCTGCCATGTCAAATATTCAGCGGATAAGTTCTTCCACTTGATAAGATACTCTGAAATTGATCGATTTTGTAGCTGTCGAGTTCTTATTTCTATGACTGCTTTTGGTTCCAATATAATTTTTCCCTCCTCGTCAAGTTCTGGCAATATTGTTTGAACTATGATATTGTGGCCTATAACCTTCTTTAAACATGAAACATGGAAAACTGGGTGCAATAGAGAAGCTGCAGGAAGCTCCAATTTCTATGCCATAGTACCAATCTTTTGCAACACCTTGTACGGACCATAATACTTTGGTGATAATTTATTATCCTTCTTAGCTTGCTTGAGAGACATTTTCTTATATGTTTGTAGCCGTAGGAATACCCAATCACCTACATCAAAACTTCTTTCACCGCGATGTTGATATGCCTGTTGTTTCATTCTATTCTATGCCAACACGAGTTATCCTTTAAGAGTTGAAGGACTTTTTGTTGATGTTAAATGTGATGTTCCACTGCTTGAACCTTAGAATTTTCTCTTAAATATGATGTGATGCATGGTGGCTAATATCCATAAACTACCATAAATGGGGTCATTTTTGTTGTTGTATGGAAAGAAGTGTTATACCACCATTCAGCCAGAGGAAACCATTTGACCCTTTGTGTCTGTTTATCAGACACAAAGCAACGAAGATATCCTTCCAAACATTTGTTTACTATCTCAGTTTGCCCATCAGATTGAGGATGATAATATGAGCTATGAGCTAACTGAGTACCAAGACAAGAAAATAACTATGTCCAAAAATTTCCAGTGAAAATGGGATCTCTATCAAGTACAATAATCTTTGGGTTTCCATGTAGCTTCTGAATTGTTTCCATAAATGCAGTACGAACTGTATTGGCTTTAAATGGATGTGATAATGCACAAAATTGTGCATACTTGGTAAGTCTATCAATTACCACCATGATGACACTCTTTCCCTTAGACTTGGGTAAACCTGTGATAAAATCCATTGAAACGTCCTCCCAACGTTGGCTTGGAATGGATAAAGGTTGTAATAGACTTGGTTTCTTAATTGTTTCAACTTTATTTTGTTGGCAAACCAAACATTCCACCAGAAATTTTTGAATATCCGATTTAAGGCAATCCCAAAAAAATTCCTTCTTAACCCCGTGGTAAGTTTTTAAAAATCTTGACTGCCCTCCTAAGGGAGAAGTGTGCAATTCCATAAGAATCTTTTGTTTTATTTGGGAATTATTACAGAGGTATAAGCGATCTTTGTACCATAAATAATTATTTTGCCAGCTAAATGTACCAGACGTACTGGAATCTTGTTGTAACTTTTGAATAAGTGGCCACACTTCTTTGTCATTCTTCCATTCCTCCCTTGCTTTGTTTATCCAATCTTGTTGGATAATAGAAATGGTGCACAACAATGCTTCCACATCCTCATCATTTCTTGAAAGTGCATCTACCACCACATTTTGCTTCCCTTTTTTGTAGATGATTTCAAAGTCATAACCCAGCATCTTTGTGACCCACTTTTGTTTCTCTTCAAAGGATAATCTTTGTTCTAAAAAGTATTTAAGGCTATCATGATCTGTTTTTACCTTGAAGTGTCTTCCCATTAGGTAGGGTTTCCATTTCTTAAGTGCATGGAGTATTGCCAACATTTCCTTCTCATAAATAGCTTTGTGTAAAAAATTTCCCTTGATTGGATGACTTTCAATAGCAATGGGTCTTTCATCTTGTATTAAAACAGCATCAATTCCATTTCCTGAAGCATCACATTCCATAATAAAGGTTTTTGTGAAGTCTGGTGTAGCTAAGACCGGTGCTTGGCACATTTCCTCTTTAAGATGTTTGAAGGCCTTTGTTGCTTCTAGAGTCCATGAAAATGCATCTTTCTTCAATAATGTTGTTAGAGGTGTTTCTATTCTCCCATAATTCTTAACAAACTTGCGATAATACCTTGTCAACCCGAGAAATCCTCCCATATGCTTTATGGATGTGGGGATTTTCCATTCCTTAATGGCTTTAATTTTGCTAGGGTCTACCTTAACTCCTTCATGAGATATAATATGACCCAGATATTCCACCTCTTGTACTCCAAAGAAACATTTGGATCCTTTTTCATATAATTGTTTCTCCTCCAATAGTTGTAGCACCCTATCAACATGTTCAACATGATCCTTCCAAGACTTGTTGTAGATTAGTATATCATCAAAAAATACTAACACAAATTTTCTAAGGAATGGTTTGAAAATGGAATTCATCAAACCTCGAAATGTTGAAGGTGCATTGGTAAGGCCAAAAGGCATGACCGAAAATTCATAATGACCCTCATGAGTTCTAAATGCTGTTTTTGGAATGTCTTCAGTCTTCATTCTGATTTGATGATATCCTGAACGAAGATCCAACTTGGTGAAGTAAATTGATCCATGCAATTCATCCAGTAATTCATCAATGACAGGAATGGCAAACTTATCTTTAATAGTGAGCTTGTTGAGCTCCCTATAATCCAGACACATGCACCATGATCCATCCTTCTTGTGCACAAATACTACTGGAGTAGAGAAAGAACTTTGACTCAGTTGAATTATACCAGCCTCTAGAATTTCTGCAAACATACGTTCAATTTCATTCTTTTGGGCATAGGGATATATGTACGGCCTGATGTTTGGAGGAACACTTCCTGGAATTAGATGAATAGCATGATCATGATCACGAATAGGTGGGAGACCTTTGGAAGTCCCAAATACCTTGGAATGATTGTCCAAGACGTTTTGGAGATCTAGAGAAATAGATGATTCCAATGTGGAAACATCTAGCGAACATAATTGTGCAATTACAGCCCTTTGTTCCTTTTTTAAAAGCTTTGTCATATCATTAGAGTTGATTATCTTTCTCGGTTTCCCTGCAATACCCCTTAATTCAACTTCCTTTCCTTCCACACAAAATTTCATGAAAAGTTCTTAAAAATTAAAAGCTATTGTACCCAAGGATTGTAGCCAAACGACTCCTAGTACAACATCAACACCTCCCATTGGAATGGAAAGCATTGGGCTAGTCAATACATATTTTCCCATCGATAGCTTGATATTATGGAACTTTCTAGAGAAATTTATTGTTCCTCCATTTTCAACCATCACTTCACACTATGGTGTTGGATATAAGAAGAAATTCAATTCTTTTTCTACCTTACAATGAATAAAATTGTGGGTAATTCCTGAATCAATCAACATTATTACCTTTTTCTTCTTGATTTGTCCTTCTATCTTGATGGTTTGAGGAGTGGTAGTTCCCACCAATGCATTACAAGATATGGTTGGATTCATTTCTTCTTTATCTAGGCTTTGTTCCTGGAGTATATCCCCTTCTTTTGACCTTTCTTGCTCCTTTTCTTCTTCCTCTTTGTAATCTATGTAGAATAATTTCTTCTCAGCACACTTATGACCTTTAGTGTATTCGCTATCTCAAATGTAAAAAATCCCTTTTGCTCTTTTTTCTTCCAATTGTTTTGGTGTGAACCTTATAGGTTGTGGAAGACTATGGGCAACAAAACTTCCATCTTTATCATTGTGACTGGTATGCTTCTTGGTTTCCATAATTTTGCTTTCCATTTTTCTTGCTAACCTGAATGCCTTCTCTAATGAATCAGGTTCCTAAAGGCAAAAATCATGTTGTATATTATCCTTTATAGTCCCTACGAACACATCAATCCTATTCTCCTCTATAATATTTTTTACCCTTATGTTCAATTTTTGGAACTCCTCAATGTGCTCCATTATTGAACCCTTTTGTTTGAGACTTATCAATTGTCTAAAAACGTTGTTGCTTTTTGTATCCTCATAATGTGTTGTCAATTCTTCTATAAAATTTTCCCAAGTGATAATTTGTTTACGAGAGAAAATCCATTGATAGCATACAAATTGATTAGGTTCCAAATATAAAGTTGTAATACATAAAATTTGTGTGTTTTGCACATTGTTGAGATCGAAAAATTGCTCCATCTGTAATATCCATGTTACGTGATCCTTGCCATCAAACTTCCTCATATTGATTTTTGGAATATGGTGTGTCTTCAATCCCACATTAGAGTCTATGAAATCATGATAAACATTTCTTTTGTTCTCATCGTGAGTTTCCTTTACTACCTTTTCACCATTAGTAAGTATTTCTTGTAGAAAATTTGTCAAATCTGTCTTCAAATTTGCCATGTCTATCTTCAAATCTGTCTTCAAATCTTCCATGTCTCTCTTCAAATCTATCTTCAAATATATCTTCAAATCATCCATCTTAGCTCCCATGCCCTTTATCTTAGATTCCATGTCATTTATCTTAGCTTCTGTTAACTTTTGTGAGAGTGACATTTATTGCACTTGGTATTGTAATTTTGATATATCATGTAACATTTCTTCCTCTTCTTCATGAGTCATGCTAGAGCTTTTAGGTTTCTTACTAGGTGTTTGCATTTTCTTTCCTCGGGGCATCAGTTACCAATAATAATTCTCTACTATGCCCTCTGAATTCCTTCAAAACAAATTTTCAAACCAAGCTTAAGGAAAAATATAAAAACAACTACACATCTTTTCTTAGTTTGTAGGAGCTCGATATTGCCTCTGATGTATCTCTATACTTTCAGATCATCTAGTTTTGAAATTTCCATTTGTAGTAGCCCTTTGTGTCCTCTTTCCAATGCCACCAACCTAATCCAAATTGGATTCTCCAAGGAAGAGTTATGTGAAATCTCCCGCAGTGCCCTGATTATAGAGTAGTTCAGTAGAGCAAACTTGTACGACGTGCCACGAGTCACTGTTTCAACCTTTGGCTCCAAAAAATATATACAAGACACTAAAGTCTATCCTATTTCTATACCTTCTTACAAAATTTCAATCTGATGGTCAGAGAGAAAGTTAGGACGATTTTCCCCAAGTCACATATTTGAAATGTAATTCAGGAGTCTGCAAAAATACCGATTTCCTCAGATCATATCTCCGGAAATATAGCACGAAAAGTTCTGAAATTTAGATTCAAGGTTCAACACGATTTCTTCTCAAATGGTTTTTTTTTTATCTTCTGAAACGTCACAAAAAAAAGTTATAGCGAAAATTCCACGATGACCTATTTGGAGTAGTGAAACCCTAGAATCCAAAGCTCTGATACCAAATGTTATGAAACCAGCTCAAGAAAAGATAGAAAAGATAGATCAACGCCTTAGAATTTAGCCTCTTTGAGGGGCAAACCTCCTTTACATTACATAAATGAACAATTCTTGGATGATTCAAATGACAAAACCTCCTTTCTATATATAGGAGTCTAAGGAGTCACAATATAACCGAGTCAACCTAACAATAATAATATAAAGCCACAAAAATAACAATAGAGTGATTCTATGGAGCACAGTAATAAAAATATGGGGATAATAGGGGCACAAAAATATTAATAAGGGATGCAACTAAAATAGTAATGGGGTAATACTAGTATTATAGGGACCCAACAAATACTATTCTCTTGCAATTGATTGTGTTCTTGAATAATAACATCATAATCCATGTGCTAATATTTTCCAATATACATTTATGAAATGTACAAATTCCTTCTCCATTGATCCTCTGCAATAATTCTAGTTCCTTCTTCTAGTTTCTCATTCATGACTTCACTACTTCTTACTTCAAATTTAGGTGTACCTGCAATTCTATAAATTTCTTGAAAACTCAGAATTTTTCCTAATTGATTATGTACTTGGAATATTTCTTCTTTGAGTAACTTCATTTATGCACTCTTAACAATTAAGGATCATGGTATCATACTTTTCTGCTCCTGAAATTTCATCTTCAACCTCATCTTCATCAATAAATCCCTATAGTATAATAGTAATTCTATTATTATCATCTCTTTAATTCATTTCTAGTTAAACACTCCCATATTGTAGATTCAACATCATTCCTTCTTTCTAAGACATTCTGATCTCACCCTTCATTAATTTGATATGATCTTTAGTATTAACTCTTTGGTTTAGATTGACTTCACATTGCCTTGTTCCTGGATATAAATCTTCATCATAATTAATCAATTCAATAAACACAAATGCTTTACCTCATTTCCTCATTATGCCATCATTTCTGACAACTTCTTCTCCATATTTTTCATTCATGACAACTCTTTTATTCTTATTCAGTTCTGGTTGTACAATTTGATCACTTATTCTTTGGCTTTCTTCAAGGTCCATAATATTCAATGACTATTTAATATCTGCAAAGTCTTCTATATCAATATTCAGTACCTTCTCTCCTTTGGCTTCACTCTTCAATAGTGGTCTAATATCTACATATTTCACTACAGCTATGTTTAACAACTGTCATTTTCCCTACATCACAAGATTATGTGAATTTACTTCTTCCAACTTCTGAAAAATCATATCTTTGCTTTTCCTTTCCCTTAATACAACATTAAACAGTTGTGTTACTTTAGTGTGTCCTGCATTTACACACAAAATATTAGTTTTAAATCTATGAAACACCAAGGTATTCATAAAATTCTTCATTTTCTTTGTGTTATCTTCATCAGTTTTCTTGAGAAAACTCTTAGTTCCATATTCATATGAATGGATCTCTTTCTTTCCAAACATTCCTCTGATCTCAATAATTCTTTTTCCATCCTCCTTTTGTCTTATCCTTTGGACGTCATCTAACTATACATCTTCCTTCACTTGGCTGTAGATTTTCTCCTTATTCTTCAGAGGACTATGGGTAGTCATCTCTTCAACTATTACATAACAATTCCAAATAACTACTTGTCTTTCCTCAAGTATATATGACTTGAAAACACATAACAACTTTCAGTTTTCAAAATGCAATACCTTTCGTCTTCTTTTGATACTTCAAGCACCAATCCTCCATCATAGATCTTCTGGATTTCAACAGATCCTTCTTATTGTGACTCCATTTCTCTGAGTCTCTTGTTCTCTAAGATATCAATATGAATTTGTTCAAGTTCCCTGAAGTTGTTCATCAGCTTGCCTTTCCACATCTGTTGCAATAGATTCCACTTGACCTTTTCTTTTATTCTCCATCTGTATCTTCAGCTTCCACTTGTCTTTCTTTGTACTTCCAAACTAATCTATTGTTCTTCATTTTGCTACCAATTGCTATACTTCTGCAATCTAATGCCTTCCTCAAATTCATTCTCATGTTGTTGATCATTTCCTTTAAATTGTTGGTTCCTTCCATATTCATCTTGCAGGATTAATACTTTTGTCTCCTTCATGTCTCTAAGGACATAACTTCCTTATTGCTCCTGATATTTCATCTCACCTTCAAATAATCTCTGCTCAATTTCTCTGATTCCAGCATCATTTTTATTAACGTTGTCTTCCACACATGTAGTCACATCATTAACTGAAGTGTCTAAACATTTAATTAACTCTATAAATGTTAGAGACATTTTATCCTTGTCATGCATAGTAACCATAATCTCCTCTTTATCAGGTTCCTTGAGAATTCTTTCCAAGAATTCTAATTCCATGTGAAATCTCTCCAGCAGTTCATCACAGCTTCCATCCTCAGCTTTGTTCCTTTCCTTGCAATCCTCCTGAATTATCCTATTTTCTACACTATCATATTGCAAATTTCTTTCATAAATTTCATATAAAAATTCATTTGCTTACCTCCTTGTAATACCACTATGGCATTTTCATTAGACTTCTGGTCCATATCAACTTCATACGATTGTTTCACATCAAAAATAATTTCATTTATGAACTCTTTCTGCTACAATAGATCAACACCTTCTTCCTCTGAAACGAATTCTCCATCATACTTCACCTCAAGAGCTTCACTCTTGTTTGTGACAATTTTACTAGACTGTCCATCATCCTCTGCATATCCTTCAAACATACATAAACTATGGGAATTAAAATACAAGGCTTCATTCCCTCATTTGCTTCCCTTGCCATCATAACTTCTAATTGTTCAGAACTATTCCAATAGTTCATGAGATCTTCAGCTGATGTCTCATTATCCTTTCCACCCAACATTTCACCTTGTTCTAGTGTGAAAATAAAAACTTCCATTTCTGCTTTTGCTTCTCTGAGTTCCTCTAGTTCCTCTTGAGAACTCAATATCTGCTCAATCTTTCTCAATTCTTTTGCTATCTCTAAATTTACTTGCTGATTTCTCTTCTCTTGTAGCCTCTACCACTTTACTCTCATTCTCATTGTCCAACCATGCTTCTGGTCTTCATCACTTATCTACAACATCTCCATCAATATTGCAATATGGAAATCTATCTCATCTCTCTCTGTGTCCAACTCTTCTTGACTCATCCTCATGCCATTTTTTTTGGCATCTTTCCTTCTGTTGTGGGTTCCTTCTGAACCTCTGCTATGAGTATCAATAGTCATCTTCTTCTCCTCTCTCTTCATGAGATCCTCACTCCTCTACAACAAGCCTCTCTAACAACAAGTCTTCCTTACTGCGATCTTACCGCACTAAGCTCTCCTCACTCAGTATTTTGGTAAGCACGGTCCTCTATCTAAAACCTACTGTTGAGCAAAACCTTTTCTCATTCTAGACTTATGCAATCTCTCACTCTATCTGGAGAACACTTCAGTTGTCCTCTCTGTCCAATCTCTTGTTGGATTCTTCAGGTTCACTTCCACTTCAGAGTGCTTTCCTTGCTATACTTTTAAGAACACATCTGGTTCTTCTTTTACAACTTCTCTTGTTCTATATTGCTGCAGTCTTCACACTTTCTTATGTTGTAGCCTGTGTTTTGAATGGATTTCCTCCGTCTCTTACATCTGCAAGTTCTACTACACATCACTTCTGTATGCCTTCCTTCTGTTAGATTAGAATCTGATCCTTCCTCTTTCTTGCATGAATACTTTAACACATAACTCTATTTTTAATTCCTTCATACAAAATTTCTCTGTTCTATTTAACCCCAATTATTCAATTACAATTCTGCTCTGACACCAAAAATGATGCAACCCTAAGGCTGCCACAACATATATGCCTTATTGGGACTCATTTTCCCCTTTAATTCCATTTAAAGCTTCATGCCCACATATATGCATATTGGAAGCATTTTATAGGAATTTATTCTTAAAACCCCAAATGGATCAAAAATGACCCAACAATCACCCTAACAAACACCCCTTTGGCTTGAAAACTATGCTTCTTCCTTTCAGAATCCAAAAGCCTTTGAAAAGGCTTAAAACAAAGCTTTTCCCTTACGGGACCGAAAACCTTTGAAAAATGCCAAAACAATGTTTTTTCACCTTTTAAAAAATTACATGTACTATTGTCATGGAGCTAGATCTGGGCAATCAGATGGCTCAGATTAAATCTCAATATCGATGATGGGATCTTAGTGTTCCACGAATATCAGCAACGCTCTTGGTGGAGGTCCGATGCGATAACGTTAATCGATATTAGGAAACTTCATATGCCCGCTTTAATATATGTTGCCCCCCAAGTAAATATTTGATGCAATAACCTTGCGGACCCGACAAGCTATCCAATCGCCCCTATACTGTTTTGGGTCGGTTGGGTTATGATATCCAAATTCACTGATCTTCCATGTTGGTTTCCTCCCTCCGATCCAATGCGATTATTATATCATACTCGATAAGGCCTAAAAGCAATGTTTATATTATTTCAAGTCCACTCAATGGATCCGCTAAGTGTTTTTGCATAGATCCTCTATGTAATTGGGTTTTCCACTTGCAGACCCAAATTACACCAAACTTGCCTTAACCACGGGGTTTCTACTGTAAAGAATGAAAACACAGAGCCTGTACCAAATTCATTCGAAAACATGGAAAATAAACATTCAAGGCCTCCATGACTATACATGGAATTACACACACAACATTGATTTATTCATGATAAACAAAATAACGGAGTCCCGCCTTGATGGCCTGATTTGCATAAATTTCCCTCTTGCTTTACTCACACTCTTTTACTCTCAATTCATTCCTTTCTCTGTATATAAAAACAGAAAACATAATTACAACTTTGAGGCTCTCTACCCCTCTCTGGCCTGATTATTCTAGTTAGCAACCTTCTTCTCCGATGTTTCTTGTAGGCTTACAATGATCTCGAATCCTCTCTCCCTATCTCTCTGTCCCTCTTATAAAAGATAGGAAAACACATATATGTCTAAGCTAACCATCTCCTCCACAATTGAAGGAATAAATTATACATTTAGAAATCAAATCCTATCCTAATCTAAGCAAACTAGACTACTTGGCTTGATCTCCATGCAGGTAGGATCACTTGTCATTTATTCCTAATTCAGTGCAGAATTAGGTAATAATTAACTACTTACATGTATTTGAAATTAATACAAATTAAACAACCAAGTCTTCCTCCAAACTTGCATTAGCCACAACATGTGACCACTCCACATTACTGTCTAGGTCTAGATGCTCCTGCATCATTCCTGCTCTAATGTGAATCCAACTCTAAGACCATGTATAAATTACAATGTAGATTTGCAACTTCTCATGATCTTTTAATCAAAATCACCAAACGAAAATGTACTCTACTACTCTAAGGATATTAATTCATAATTTAGAACAAAAATCTCAGACATGCAAGAAGAAATAACACACATGCAACAAGTATTTTTATTTGGGGAACGATATGCGCTAAAACACCCAATGCATGCTTGCATTAATTTGATGAATAGACATGTATTACAATTTCCTTGCTCAACTGAGCAGATCCTGCAAGTGCATAACCTATCTCTCTACCCACTGAGAAGATTTTACCCAAACTCGGTCAATTTTTTCCTCTGCTTGAGCTCCTATTTCCTTGTGTTATTCCTTGAGCCATTAGTCCCCAATTATTTAAGAAATTCCTCAAATTGAATTGCGCAATTCCTTAGGTTGATCATCTAACTGCATGAAACACATGCACACTAGTCTACAATTGATGTTACATTGCCTTGGAGTATCCACGAAGCATGGGGAGCTCGATTTATCTGCATGCACTCACTATTTTAGGTCGATTTAATAGTTAACTAGATGATAGTTAACTGGATGATCACAAAGTCTGACTAAAGTCCCACTGCACAACTTGACCCTCCAATAGTTCCTCCTACAGTTGGAACTAGTTTAACTAAAAACAACCTTATATAACTCACCTTCATTTCTACAAATTAGCAATCACATATTCGTAACTGGACTCTAACTCCTCGAGCTTGAATTTATGGAGTAAACTGGGTGAAACAATCCATGTCACACAAGTTAACATCATCAAGGTTGTCTGTTGATGTGGAAATTCGAATTTTCTCAATTTAATCAAGGAAAAATCAAATTGAGAATTTTGTGCTACATTTTTCTATAGTATTTGGACCATGATAGTGTTAATGATGTACAATTAACTTCCTAACATTTCCTTAGTTGGCTTTATTGGTTTTGATTTGTGAAAAGAAACTATGATTAAATTTATATTAATAAATAATTTATATTTATCACGACATTTCCTTCAAATGGAATTATATTTCAATATCAAATTAGCTGATATGACATTGAATGCAAAATTATATGCACGTCAATTTTGGAAACTTTGTTTAATTTTTTAATTATGTATTATTGTATCGATTATTTTCGAATAGGGTTTTCAGAAATTTAATATATTTATCAATAATTATTATGTGGGTGGTAGGGATTCATTCTCCATAGAACATTGTAGAATATTCTTAGTAGTAGTCTCAAATCGAAGCTCTAAATTTATCTCAAAATTACTTATGTTGTATATTTCCTTTTAATTAAATTGATGAATTAAACAAATGTTATATGAACATGAGCTATCGTTTCTTAAGAATGTGGCATTAATAAGTCATGGTATTAACCCATGATATTGTAAGAAATCCTATTTATGATTTAAAAATATCTATAATAAAGTGGGAGTGGATATCCATTGTTAAGAATATTGTTACACTTTTTAAAATGTATATATGTTTAACTCATATAACAATTCTTTTTATGGTGAATAATATTAATAATAGAGTTATAATTTAGTTAATTTTTATAATCTTTCTTAATCATGGTAATGTGAGATGTATAATGAGATCATTATTTTGATGCTTATCAGTGTTTACTACCTTAAAATTTCTATGGCTACACTAGTTACTTTTTAGTCACAAGCATGTTTTCTTTTAATTTAAATATATTTCTCATATTTTCAATATGACTTATTTTTCATAAATCTACATAAAGTTTTTCCTTCTTTTGAATTTAGCAAGATTTCCATATAGGCCTTAGTATATCTCCATCTGTTGATATGAATATTGAATGTAGAATTTTATAAGTAGCAATTTTGGACATTGTTTAATTTTTTAATTATTTTATTAGATTTTAACCATATATGTATATATTGTTTAATTTCAGTATGTCTCATCTATTTTCAATGTGGACCAATTTTCATAAATCTACATATCTATCACTAAATGAAATAAACCCCTACCTAGATAGCAATTTTATGAACCTTTTGTTTAATATTTTATAAAGTAAATGTGTACTTAAATTATTATTAGAAATATAAATTAGTATTCCTCAATCAGGTTGTTGGACAAAGAGCTAGTGGTAATGGGGGTAGGCATACCACCTTGTTGCCTCTCCTTGCACTTAAGAGGGGCATGGCATGGCCATCCTGCCTCATGCAATGGCAAATCCCATCTAACCCTCTAGTATACATCATTATGATGATAGACTCTACCTTTGCTAGGGATTCATTCTTTCAGTACTTTCAATTTGTTTTCTTTTGCACTACAAACAAAGAATTCCCACTATAGGTGGGACACTTATATTACAATTCTAGGCGTTTAGGTGTATCAGGCATTGAATTTATTGGTCTCATAGGAGAGAATTTTCTTTGTACCTACAACACCACCGAAAGTGGTTCTAGGTGCAAGGACGAGGCTAAGGAAGGATTGTGATGGAGAATTCAATAAGTTCAACAGAATGCAAGGACTCAAACAAAGAATAGTTGAGCCTAGTGGGATACCAAAGAATGGGTAACAATTTCTATGTACACTCTTTTACAAACTCTAAGTTCATCTCTCCTTGAATGGTGGTTTCTAATGTTTGGAATGTAGGGTGACCTGGTGGCAATTGAATATTTGAGATAGTTTTGGTTCTTTGGGTATTTTAGCAAAACCTCAGGCATATCCTTGGCTCTGCCCTCTTAATTCATAATGCCCCATCCTCTCCCACCATTTATTTGGATCCACTCTTTAAACATGTTAACATTTTCCCCTTGTTGTATCTTGTTGGTATTGGATCTTACCTCCTCAATGGGTTGTTGCCTTTTATAATTAGCCTTTTCTCTAGTTCCATGCCACATAATAGGATGGGATCTTGGTAGGGTTTTAGAGGTCATGTAATTTTTGGTACACCACACACCTAGACACAATCCCAATTGACTATCACCATCTTCCACAACTCCGCCCCCTTTGAAATATTCATTAATTATAATCGTTAACCCCCAACAATCACTAGGCCTACTTTGACTTAGAAATCCAAATTGAAGTGGCTAGCTAGGTACATGATCCAGGTCACACTAGCGGAAGGTAGAATTAGTATTTTAATTATATTACCTGTCATTGGAAAATGAAGACATTATTGGTTTGTGTGCTAAAATAGAAATTTGAGTACCATAATCAAATCATTGTATGCATTAATGAATTTAGAATGTCCAATGCCACCAATGCTCCTACTTGGCTACCCTTAATGCTTTTTTGGTGCATATCGAAGGAAATATCCAATGTGGCCTTACACCCCAAACACGTTTTAATGCACAAGATCCAGCCCTAGTGACGTCTTCTAGAAAATGATGATTTTTCAAAATTCTTGGTTGAATTTTTGGTTGAAAATAATTATTCTAATACCTAGATGTAATCGTAGGATAATTGGCAACTATTATGTCATTATTATGTCTACAGTTTCAAACAATGTTTTACCAAGAAACTAGCTAGCCTAGTATTAATATTTAGAAATTTTTATTGTTTGGTATTATGATAGTAGAACTCACCACCATTGGTTTCCTTTTCCTTGCAGCCAACCTCAAGGGTGAGATAGAAAAACGTTGAATTTTGTAAAGTAATGTTTATGTTTCAAAAGAAGTATTTAACCAACTATATATATATATATATATATATATATATATATATATATATATATATATATATATATATATATATATATTTATATGAGTTAAATTTAATGGAACCAAAGTGAGTGAAAAATAGAGCTAGCAACCATTTTTTCCCTGATAGTCTGCAATATTGTGTACTACACCATGGCAGTAGTTTGTGGTTGTGTCGATGTTGCCCTAGATTCAGAGTTTTAGTTTGTAGTTTACAAACTCACTTGGTTGATCTGTTTTGTGTTATTTTTTAACATCTAATAGTGTTTACTAAGTTGTTACTAGATCTAGTCGTGTTTTCTAGGTTGTTCATGATTAAAACAAGTGGGTTGTTGAGTTCATTGATGGTACAATGGGTGGTCTTCCCAACAATGGCATGGATGGTCATGGGTAATTTCCATGTGGTATATTTGTAGAAAGGGTGGATACATTTCCTTTTCTTGATTTTGGGTTTGCTACCTCTGCAAAGAATAACATTAATATCTTTAAGGAAAGAGTGATGATTGGTAAGTTAACGAGAATTTGGATTGATTATAGCTCTATTTTAGAATGAATCTCTAAAAATTTGGTATATCATGAGCCCATTGGTACTTTGTATTGTGGAAATGGTTATTTTATTTTGAAAGAGAGGAGGATAGGAATATAAGCTACATACTTGGGTCATATTCATGGGCTCTAGGGGAATCTTTCTCAGCCACTAGACACTTGATTTTAATCTTTTTTAGTATATAAAAAAAAATCTAGAGTTGAATTTAATTACTGGGAAAAACTACAATTTGGGCACATTGGCATTAAATATCCAAGCATAATTTTCAAATCACAATTCAATTTGAAAATTGGTGCATGACTTGGCCATTTTTTAGTTATGTGCACAAAACCCATATCTTGGAATATTAAAATTTTCCTCAACCTCTTTCGAATTCATGTCGGAAGTTGGTAGTTTGAGAAATAATACAAATAAATAAACTTATTTAAATACTAGATACTTTCATGTGTGAAATGGGTATGTCCTTATGGAAATAAAACCATATTGGTCCTTCAAACTTTAAAGCCCATGTGGTTAAATTTCATTTGGTTAAGTGAAACTATGAGAATCAATGAAACCAGAAACACATTAGAGCATGAAGTGGACTATGCTAGAAAAAATGGTACTTAAAAATAACTTTAATAGATAAAATCATCATACAATTATCTTTTAATTACTAAAAACATAAGAAAATTATGTATTACCCACAGGATGTATAATCATGAAAGAAAGCAATTGATGAAGGCTTATGGCATAGTTAGACATGTTTTATTAGTGGAATGCATGAAAATGGTGTAAGAATATTGAAGTTATTTGGTAGAAAAAATATGAGAAAATTTATTCCCAACACTCACAAATTTACAAATTCCTATAATTAAAAGTAAACCAAAAATAAAAAACATTCATGTTCCAAATGAACGGAGTTGATAATGTAGATAACTGTAAATATAGTTTGGAAAATTTTGTAGTTCTCCTCACTATTCAAAGGAAAACATCAATAGCAAGGATTATACTATTGAAAAAATAGATTTTTGAGAGAGTGAATTCATAGTCATGCATAGGGTGGATCTTTGTAACAAACTAGATAATAATAATTTTATTTATTGTAAATTACATTTAAAATTTTAGTGGGTTTTTTTCTTGTATAGGTAGTATCCATATAATTATATGCATTAAAATGGACAAATAGTTATATTTGGTTTCTAGGATTGAATGACTATGGAAAGAGTTCCAAGTTATACTAGTGGAGATATCTTCTTCCCAATATCAAAACAACAAATTCATACTTCGAAATCTAGTTATTTAATTGTTTATATCTATAAATCTATCAAAATGTTTAATGCACACAAATATAATAGAAAAGTTTAGATAACTCATGTGATTGAATTTTATTCATAATATGTACACGTAGATACATTTTTCATTTACCCTTGGTTTCACCTTCCAAGAGGCCTCTTGCGCCTTCTATTATGGTTGAATTTCAGTTGAATACTTTCACCTTCCATTCAAGTGAGTGAGCCCAATAATAACCCCAATGATTATGTTTCTGACATTCCCCCCTTTAGTCTGAAGGGGTGTATTTGAGTCCCAGAAGAAATTTGAAATAAAAAATTGCATGGTAGCCAATGGTTGGATGTCCTCTCTAATATGGTGGTTTAAGGAAGACCACAAACCAAATGAAGTAGCAGAAGCTGAAATATTCTACTAGTGGTTGTTTAAGGTTGGCCACCAACTCCAGAACTTGTCCTAAAGTGGTTACTAGAATAATTATGGTTCTAGCTAGAAGTTTAATTCTTCTGCAAAGTGCAAGTGCTCCATGGTGATGGTTTAAATATGACCACAAATTGATGAAATGGGTAGAAGAAAGATAATTATTCTACTAATGGTGGTTTAAGGTTGGACACCAACCAATTCATGTTCATGGAACCTGGCTATCTCTCTAGCTACAACTCTGACTCTCTGACTGACTCTAGCTCTAGGATTTGGTAACTAACTCTAGTTTAGGTTGTGTCTCAGGTTCTCTTTATTAGCTAACCATGAATTCTCCCCTTATCAAATACAAGGTGAAAAGAGGAAGATATCTCCATTACAAGACATCTCAATACTCGAGAATGAACTCTGAGGTATGATTAATATATCTTCTTGGATTTTGAAGACATTTTCCAAGAAGTGATCCATCCAAGGTGAATCGTTTTTCTTGGATGCATATTGTGTCTAGAACAAATGTTTGAGTGATGAGTCTTTTTTCTGTAATGGACACAAGGGTGAAGATCAAAACATTAATCTTTCACATGGCCAACTCGATCACTATGTTGGCATCTAACAATTTGAGTTAGTGGCTATGGAAGAGGAGAAATATGTGTAGCAGGTGAAGATGAAATGTCCTAAAGGAACCCATCACTCTGAAACTTGATGGTTTAGAGTAGTTCAGAATGTGAAAGGAATAATCCTTGTCATATCTAATTCTTGTTCTATTTTTGTTGCTAATACGTTCTTCCCAAGATCAAGTAATGGGATTGGGAACTGGAAGTGAAACTTTGCATCTACATCCAAGCCTTTTCCTGAATGGCCTCATGTTGGGGCCTTCGTCTTTGAGGAATAAGGAGTTTTGGTGATAAGATATAAGGTTGATGACCAATGGAGGAGATATCCATTAGAAAGTTGTGGGAGAGACACCTGAGAAAGAGGAAGGAACTCACTAAGGACTAGCAGTTGCGAAGGAACGACGAAAATAAGTAGCCACAACCAAGTGGGAAAAGAACAATGACATTTGAGGAATAGGAATAACCAAGCAAGGAAAAAGGGAAAGGCCTTAAGAAAGAACTGGTTTTCCAATCTAGTGTCTAATGATAAGTAAGGATGAGTGAGAAGGAAGAAAAAGTGGATACTAGAATGTTGTTGCAGATCTAGTAGATTTGCTCTCTATATGCTATTTTGTATGATTATGATGTATAGATTTGCCTTATGAGTCTGTACTGTGAAAAATATCCTTTGAGCCCAATGTAATGATGTTGTTTCATAGATTAATAATGAAGAAGACTTATCAGGACAATTGCGTGTTACTTGAATGATTATCTGATCCTTTAAAATGTTAATATGTGTGTATCTAAGTAGTCTTTCATTTACGAGTATGCATGTTTTGTTGTGATCAAGCTTCTATGTGGTATGATTTAGTGTTCTTTAATTATTGTCTCTCTGATGTGATTCCTCCCAATACTGGATCCTGTTCCCCATCCAACTAACATCGTGGCATGCCTTGGGTGACAAAACCCATCTTCATGCACCTGGACTCAACCAAATCTTCTTAAGCTACATCAATTTTACATATATTTGCACGAGATACAATTTTTTTGGTGAAGACCACGCTAGAGGGATACATTATTGAGTTAATAGTAGAGGGTCATCAGTATGTTTCTAAAGACAAATTTGTTTTCAGGTCAGGATTGTGAGGGAAGCTACTGAAGGAGATCCCTTTATGGATTAAGTTTCTAATGATGGAAGAAATTTTTTGGTGTTCCATAATATGAACATGGTAGCTTAAATACCTAGTACTGGGGGAAAGACCTAAATGGAGAGGTTTTATCAAGTAGGAAACTATGGGATTGTCACAATAATGGATGCAGATGAGTTTCGAAAGGCCAAGAATCTGAGGGTGCAAAGGAGAGTGAAGATATCTAGGAAATGTTGAGAGAAGGATCTATAGGAAATTAAGAGGTGGTAGAAGAGTTTACACCAAGCAAGAGCAGCATTAAGAGATATGAAAGAGGAAGAGAGCCTAGAATTTGGTCTAGTGGGAAGAGAAAATATGGTTGCAACAGCTATGGATCTGAAAGGTCATAAGGACCCACCCCCACCAATAGAAATAGAAATTCTAAATGGAATGGCCCACCTAGGCTCTGAGGAAGGCCTTGAATGGTGACATGCATTTTGATATAAGGAGACTATTTGTTGAAAATGATGTATCCAACAAAATTAACGATTTTCCTTCCCAGAGCTTAGGTAGTATCTCCCCCAACCTTCCGCTAGTACTCTATCATAATCCTAATAAATTTCTGTATAATTTAATCAAAATTATAAGAGTTGACAGTGTGCATGCTAATTACAAAGCTAGTGCTAGTAGCATTGGAACTAGTAATATTGGTACAAATCTGCAAGAATCATTGTAGCCTGGGTTGTGGGGATTTGTACTCCTTCCACCAATTTAATCAAATATGGTGGAATCATTCACCAGGTATCCCAAGTTCTCTGGTAAATGGAACGATGATTTAGAGCATCATTGGTATCTATGTGAAGCCATTTGGACATCCCACCAAACACTAGATGTTGTAAATTAATTGGATTCCAAACCACTCTCAAGAACGAGCATTGAGATGGTTCATAAAGTGGTCAGAACTACACTAGAATCCCACTGTAGATTATGTTAAGAGTGAATTTTTGTATGAATTTAAGCTTCCTCGGACCAATCCGCAGAGGTTATCTGAACCATGGGAGACAAAACAACAGGAATGAGAGACTGCATGGGAGCCGATGCAGAGATTCAAGGATGTGATTGGAAAACTAAGCTACCCAATAGATCCAAATCATCAATAGGATAGGTTTATCAAAGATTATTCCCTCTCACTCATATGAAATTGGGTCAGCTGAAACTTAATACACTGCAAGATGCTTTGGAGCAAGAAACTAAAATTGAAGCTATGGAAGGATATCCACGAGTATGAGGGGGGACCAACACCTCATGATATGTCTACATTAGGTATACAATGTCAAATTGTGAACTTGAAAAAGAATTTGAGGGATTTGTGTCAGGCAGTTTAATTGATTTTAAATTACTTACATAACTTATCAACCAGGGCTAGTATATTAATGAAGTGTACGTCCATTGTATGTGCTAGAAGTCCTTATTATTCAAGTGATTAAATTGAGATATCAATATTCACATGTTTTCTTAACATTTACCAGTGTTACATGAAAGTAAATATGTCACACTTTAACAAAAATGAAAGAGATCGTGTTTTCTTAAAAGAAAGTAATTGCAAACGAAAACCACTATACTTTGCTCAAAACGATAAAACCACACTTGCTTAAAATAAAGATCACACTAAAATGATCATATTTGCTAAAATAAACATCACATTTTACTCGAAAGAAATATCACACATGCAAAAAGGAAATTATCACATTTTCTTCTGGAAAATGAAATTAAATTTAAATCACTCAAAAGGAAACTAATTCTACAATCACACCAATTAGAAATTGAAATATTCTTCACTAAATAACTCAAACTAAACTACAAATCTATATCAATCCATACTCTGTCAAACAACTTTCATGTGCATAAGAGGTCCCAACTCACTCATTTTTCCTACAACAAAAATGATTAAACAATTTTGCTTCAAACTCAATATAAACATTCACTCAAAATCAAAACTTAGGCATTTAGATAAACTTAATGAAATGCTATAGAAAACACAGAATTGAAATGCTAACTGCAAATAATTAAAACATTACAACTTGAAGGGGCCCTCTTACAAGATGTAGGCAACAACACAACTCCTCTACAAGACTATATATACATTGATACCACACACAACAAGAGCATTAAGTGAAATTGAGTTTTAATTGAAAAATAGAGCTTTGGAAACAATAACAAATCCCCATTTATGAAATAGATTATAGTGTTTTATAGATATCTAAAGCAACTAGAAACTCATAATTTCATTCCATGAATTTTGGCCATGAGACTTGTTATCACCCAAAGAAACTCTCCTAGGTTATATCTCAGAGATGCTCGGGAGCATTACAATCTCAACAAAATGTTGGAAATGGATGAATGGAAGGAATGATGCATATTCAAGCCAGATAACCACTTCTACAATGCTTAACTCAAGACATGGGTGAACACCTCCAGACTACAAGGCTTTATACCACCAATTACTCACAGTTTTTGGATTAAGTGAACATGGAGAATACTGACCACACCAGCAGATGCACAAGACCATGTGATGGCCAGCTGAAACCAGTAAAGAGGTCTGCAAATCTATTTCCTAATGCACAGATAGGATGACAACTCTCTGGCACTAAGTAAATAGAAACCCGCATAGCACATTCAATGATACATACTAGATTCTAACATAGAGGTGGGATGACAGCCCCTCTAATCCTAAACATCAAGAGCACATGAAAAATACATAACAAGCACAGCCTAGAACAGAGTAGAAATAGAAAGTGAGAAATTAACAACAAAAGAAGATTGTATTAACTGAAAATGAAGACCAGATGCTGCAAGTATCACAACAGTTATAGTCTCCAAAAGTTGAACCTTACATCAAAACTACAACAATCAACCCTCATCACATCTGTGTTCTAGATATATATAGAGGTTGATTACAAAAATTCTCTACTATGCTATGCATGGAGGGGTCATAATGGACTATTAACCACCTTAACTCTCTCATAGAGTCTCTGCTGCAATCTGCCTGTTTTAATGAATGGATTTGATCTTTCTACTACTCGGTCGTCCTTTCTAAACAAGTGGAGTGTAATATGAAACAAGCTCCATAACTGATAAATGCATTTAACTACTTGAGGCTTGTCCTTCGTGTTCTTCGGCCGCTCTGTTTCTTGAATGTGGTGGTTGAATATTAACTACGCCGGGTACAGGTAGCTGGCCACCTTTGTCTTTCGAGAGCACAGAATGGTTACGGACGTGAACAGTCGGGAAGGATGGAGAAGGGAAATCGGTTGTTGGATCACAGATATGGATAGCGGAGATCATCTTACAGGAAGTATCAAGAGAAAATGTGGACGAACAAATGTGGGCTATCGGATAGCGGTAAGGAAGATCTGACAGCTACTGGGTGGGAGAATAGAATTGGGGATAACACGCGGGGATGGCAGTTTTGGTGGAGAGTAGTATTCCCCACACCGCTGTTGATAGATGGGTGGTAATCATACAGTAGGGTGTGATTCCATTTATCGCATGACGCATGGCAGATGTGATCGGTGGAGAACCGCTTTCCCTACGAGTTAACGAGTGGGCAGCTCGCGGGAACGAGAGGCGCAAATGCCGTTGGATCGCTTTGGTGAATGATAGGATGGTGGAGATTGGTCTGTGGGGCACGGGGCTTTGGATCATGGTGGAACTGATCTAATGGTGAAGGAGTAATCGGATTGGCGCTTTCCTTTGAAAACCTTGTGCCTTATACACACATGATGTGATTTGACAATGTCGATGAGGGAAAAGAGCTTATGAAAAGCACATGGTCACATGATCACGATCTCATGGGTTTAACTTTATGCCCGAGAACCTGAGGGAAAGCGAGTTTGTACAGGGTTTTGGAGGAAAAACAAAGATACAAAGGGCTAAGAGAGTATGATGAAGCTGAAGGAGAAGAAGGTAAAAGACTGTTGCGAGCTCCCTTTTGGCATAAACACATGGCCAAGTTCGTATTTGGTCCTCCAAATGCTAAATTTTGTAGCAGAGCTAAAACTGGGTCCTTCTTGGGATGAGATCCTCCCTGTGAGGTCTCAAGAACTACAGACTAGTGCCTTCATATGAAACAAACTTAGAAACATTGCCTAGTATCCATTGGGCATGGAGTCAAATTAAGTTTGCACTAAAACCTGTAAAAGAAAAATGCTTACAATTGTTAAGGCTCAGAAACCTTAAACATAAACCCTCAAAAACTAGCCATCTACTGGGCCACCAAAATTGTTTCCCCTCCTCTCAGTTAGTTCATAAAAGAATTGCAAAATTGGATTGATTTGATCATCTACCTCAAACAGTTTGTGGCATTTGACCTTATCAGGTAGAGATGATTTGTATTTCATCCCTCTCTGTGTGCTCTCATCCTTGGATTTTCTTCATGGGAGCATTTGTACATCTATTGAATAACCATGGTGGCTGTGCACTTGTCTTTGTCATCTGTGGCCTGCACAATTAATATGAATGGCAAACCAATGTATTCTTGTGTGGAGGACACACAGACATCACTTGATCCTGCATCTTTTTTAGAACAGTTCACATTGAAGGAGGAGTCCCAAAACTGTGCATCCTATTCCTCTATGATCTAATACACTACCCTTTCAAGCTGTGTGGAGGCCAACTCGGCAGGCTTCGAACTATCAAGACCGAGATGATCAGTATCAGCCTTGGGCATTGAGTTATGACCTGCCTCAGTGCCTGGAGGGAAACTTTGAGGGCTTGTCTTTTGAGAAGATAAAGGAACATAGGATGATGAGGAGCCTTCTTCTCCCTTTTTGATCATTGAAATGGGGATAATAACATGCTGGTCAATCTATAGATCTGCATAGTCATTAGAAGATGTGTTGGCTTTAGGCTCAGATTCTTGAAGGATGGTAAGACCTGCTACTAGCTACTTCTACTAATCAGCTTGTTGTTCTACAGATACAAAAAAATGGTGAGCAGTGCCTATAGATAATGACCTCTCATAGGTAGCTCTGGTTAGGAAAGGGGCACTGCCCTTATCTTCCAAACTATGGACCTCCTCATATTCTTCAGGCTACTCTTCTTCCATGATTGTATTCTGAAAAAGGGTCTTCACCCTCTGATCTTCGTTTGCATCTTGATTTCTCTTATCCCCCCAATGCTTTAGGAAGACATCATCTAAAGCATCAATGTTTGCAATAGACCTAGGGGGTAATTCTCTGAACCATTTTCTAGCTTCCCTATCTAGGCTTTGGATGAAAATCCTCATCCACGCATCTTCTTCATAGATATCCAGGTTATTAGCATAACAATAAAAAGACTCTAGATGCTCTTCAACTTATACTCTTTCTACACCAGTAAAATTAGGCATATATTCTTGATAATCTCCTGTAGCCATGGCCTTCAAAGGGATAGGAAAGACCAAGGGTCCATACCTAGCATCAATGATTCTTTCTATCTTTGTAAGAGCTTTCTGACCTACCATGACTAGGGCATATGAAAGGATACTAGTAGACTGAGTGGTATGGATCAATGAAAAGGATGACAGAGACAGAGGAATATGATGGACAGCATGGGATGCTTTCTTTGGACTGAAATCCGAAAGGGAAATGAATGACTAAGGAGCTTTATGAATCTTTGAAGGTGACTTTCACTAGGAGAGATGCATGGGATTTCTAAAGCTTACCTATTCTTGATGCTCCTTTCTACGAAGTTTTCTTCTGCTTAACAATCTTCTAAGGATCAGGCACTGGGTCAGCTGGTGATTTTTGAAGATTTCTTTGAGCATGCCTCACAAATTGAGCCAGTACTATGATGTGGAGTCGCCAAAGGATGGTCTTCCTCCAGTGGAGTCACCAAAGAGATGATTACAACTAGAAATGTGCCCAGACCTTGTCTATCATCAAAATCTGGAACTCTGTCGTCTCCCAAGGAAGCTGAGCTTCAATCTTCTCTCCCTGGAAACGGAACCAACTAATGTTATCACCCTGAGAAACTCTCCTAGGTTGTATCTCAAAGATGCTCGGGAACATTACAAACTCAACAAAATGTTGGAAATGGATGAATGGAATAATGATGCATATTCAAGCTAGTTAACCACTTCTACTATACCTAACTCCAGACTTGGGTGAACACCTCCAGACTACAAGGCTTTAGACCACCAATTACTCATAGTTTGAGGATTAAGTGAACATGGAGAATACTGACCACACTAGCAGATGAAAAAGACCATGTGATGGCCGGCTGCAACCAGTAAAGAGGTATGCAAATCTATTTCCTAATGCATAGACAGGATGACAACTCTCTGGCACTAAGTAAATAGAAACCTGCATAGCACATTCAATGATACATACTAGATTCTAACACAAAGGTGGGATGACAGCCCCTCTAATGCTAAACATCAAGAGCACATGAAAAATACATAACAAGCACATCCTAGAACATAGTAGAAATAGAAAGTGAGAAATTAACAACAAAAGAAGCTTGTATTAGCTAAAAATGAGGACCAGACATTGCAAGTATCACAGTAGTTACAGTCTCCAAAATTTGAATCTTACATCAAAACTACAACCATCAACCCTCGTCACATCTGTCTTTTGGATATATATAAAGGTTTATTACAAAAATGCTCTTCTATGCTATGCGTGGAGGGTTCATAATGGACCACCAACCACCTTAACTCTTTGAAAGAGTCTCTGCTACAATCTGACTGCTTTAATGAATGGATTGGATCTTTCTGCTACTCGGTCGTCCTTGCTGAACAAGTGGAGTGTAATATGAAACAAGCTCCATTACTGATAAATGCATTTAACTGCTTGAGGCTTGTCCTTCTCATTCTTCAGCCACTCTGTTTCTTGAATGTGTTGGTTGAAGATTAACTGCGCCGGGTATAGGTAGCTAGCCACCTTTGTCTTTCAGGAGCACAGAATTGTTATGGACGTGAACAGTCAGAAAGGATGGAGAAGGGAAATCAGCCATTGGATCGCAGAGTTGGACGACAGAGATCGGCTTATAGGAGGTATCAAGAGAAAACGTGGACGGAAAAACGTGGATCGTCGGATCGTGGTCAGCCAGATCTGACAGCTATCAGGTGGGAGAATAATGCAGGAGATAACACACGGGGACAGTGGTTTCGGTGGCAGGCAGTATTCCCCGCACCGTTCTTGATAGACGAGTGGTAATCGTACTATAGGGCGCGATTCCATTTATAGAGTGAGGCACGATGGATGTGTCCGACGGAAAACCACTTTCCCTGCGAGATAACGAGTGGGCGGCTCACAAGAATGGGAGGTGTGAATTCCATCGGATAGCTTTGGTGGATGATTAGATGACAGGGATTGGTCTACGGGGCGTAGGCCATTGTATCATGGCGGAACTGATCCAACAACGAAGGAGTAATTGGATCAGTGCTTTCCTTTGAAAACCTTGGGCCTTATACACACATGATGCGATTTGCTAATAGTGATGATGGAAAAGGGCTTATGAAAAGCACATGGTCACATGATCATGGTCTCATGGGTTTAACTTTGTGCCCAGGGACCTAAGGGAAAGCAAGTTTGTATAGGGTTTTGGAGGAAAAACAAAGATACAGAGGGCTAAGAGAGCATGAGGAAGCTGAAGGAGAAGAAGGTTAAATATTACTGCGAGCTCCTTTTAGGCATAAACACACAGACGAGTTAGTATTTGGTCCTCCAAATGCTGAAGTTTGTAGCAGAGATAACAAGACCTCAACAAATTAATTTGAGAATAAAATAAAATATGTTTTTAAGGATTTTAAGTTAAAAGATGAGACCATATTTGTTCATAATGGTCTTCCTTCCACGAATTTACTAAAGAGTAGCTCGTTTTGGCCTCTTTGTTGACTGTGCATTAAATGATGAATTAAAAAACCATTTATCCACATAATCTACAAAATAAGGCTCCAAAGAACCTAAAAAACACTAAAATGGTAATGAATTTGATAAAACTATAGTGAGGAACCTGATTGTGCCCATGTTGAACAAAACCCATGTTTTCATTTACTGAAATTCGCTTTCATTTGCTCAGAAAACATGGTTGAAGTTGACTGGTCAAAACTGCTATGTATTTCCTTTGATTTGATGCTAGAGATCCATACGTGAGAGCTGGGTGGAATTTAACCAATACAAATCCATATTGGAACCACAATGTCAATGTATTGGATTTCCTTCTACAGTGGTGCTATTACCTCAACCATGGAGATAGCTACAAAAACGTAACTAAACTGCAGAAACTTGAATTGGCCAAATTATAAATAGTAAAACCATGCAAAATTATTCTTAATTCATTAAAAATAATGGAAATAATAATAATAAACCATGTAAACATGTATTCAATAATTTGGTGCATTTATGAAGAAATATGGTTAAAAATGATGATGATGGGCGAATGGAATGATGCAAAAATGGATTGTTTCATTAACAAAATTATAACAAATTGGAGGCCTAACATTCCCCCACACTAGATATTTTGCATGTCCTCATGCAAACAAAGCATTCCAAAGTTTCATAATCTAGCAGGTTCCTTGTGTTCCTTTATTTTGTCATTTCAACTAAATCATTGACCAAAGCTCCAAGAGAGCAATATTTACCCTCTATCTTAATAAGATGCACTTTTCTCTCTTTGTTTTTCAAGATCACTAATCTGGTAGCTTAACTCTTTGTTTCTACATTTTCTTGTTCTATCATTAGAGTAATAAAGAAGAGTTACCCGTTCTCCTTTGAAATTTAAATAGCTTGAAGTCTTCATATACTAGGCTTCTCATGGATGTTATAAAGGTAGAAGCGATGCTTGCTAATTTGTTCTTCTAAAAAAAACATCCTTGCATTACTTATTATTCTATTGCACATTATCGTATACAAATTGTGTGAAGGGAAAGGGTGCCCATAAAGTAGCACATCCAAGTACCTTTTCATTATTGTCAAAGCCTTTTCAAGTTCATGTTTTTTCTAAATATAGCTCTTTCAATAACTTGAAAATTATTTATGAGATTCTTGCCACTACTTAATTATGTACAATTTGTTCAATCCTTGCTAGAATGCCATATTGTGAAGAACACATCAAGACTCTTACTACATCCATAGAATGTGCTTTCCATCCTTGTGAAATTCATCCCATTAGCATGGCTGGAAATGATCATAAATTGCAACCCATAATGCTTGTATTTTTATCATCGATGCATACAAACATTTTTCATTGTAGCCAATCCTACTTCAACAGCGATGTCAAATAGTTTCTTCAAGAGCTCACGAACTAATGAATTATCTTCATGTGAAGCATGAGTGATTTTTTGTTAATGCAAGTAGACTTCCCATTGTGAATCTTTGACAAGATGAGTTGCGCATAACAGAAAATAAGAGTTGTTGGTGAGGTTTGTACAACTTATCAAAGCCTAAAATATGCTTCAAGTGATTTCAAGAGTGTGTGAACAAAGCCTTGTTGCAACCTTATTCTTCTTGTTGTTCTATACTCATCATTTCTTGGCTTCCATTAAAAGTCTGAACATGAACAATATGGCACACAAGTGAAGTGCTCAGTGTACTTTTTTATCATGTGCTACAAACATGTACTATGATGTCTCATTAAGAGAATCATCTCCATATTTTGAATTAGTCTAATATGAAGGACAAAAAGGTCAAATTTTTCATCATGGAAGTATGAACCAATTTGTATTCCAGCAAAAAGAGAAATTTAAACATGATAATGGTGGGAGACAACATTATTACCAGGGAAAACATAAGACCTTATGAAGGAAAATACTATGCAATCATGGGATGGGGTTCAACCATAACAAGGTTTGTAGATTATCCAATAATGTATGAATCCTAGAAACAATTACTGGGATTGATTATGCATGCAAAGTAGAATATGAATTAAGGATTGAGAAAATGGTTTGACGAATGCGGATATGATAGGGTGAAATACATAGATCACATGTTTTAAAATAGCTTTCTTATTACAGTTTCCAAAAAATTTAACAAATTAAAATGTTTAGGGCTAGTTTTAGCTCAATTTACTTATTTCATTTGAATAATATAACAACATTTGATGGTTGATTTAGTCCAAGTACTTTGCTCCATGATGCGTTGACCATCACTTTGACCTCGCTCTACATAATTCTTATTTTTCATGTAGTGGACTTGTTTTTTCAATTTCTCTCAAACGGTAAATCATGTTCATATGAAAGTTTCTAAGGTTGTTATCATTAATATTATGCATCTTCCCACAAATTATATTGACCAATGGGCACACGGATCTCATGAAAGTTTAGAAATGGATATAGATGAATGTGACCCATTTTTTAAAAACTACACATTGGAGTTTCTTGAAATTTTGTGTATTTATTTATCCTACATCAATGCATTTACCATAATACTTTCAAGACCAGTGGATGTATGATTTACAAGATATGGTCAAATCAAATTCTTCCCTATTTCACCCTTCACGCTACCCAATGTTGCAACAAAAACATATGCCATGAGATCATTTTAAGACAAAAATGTGTGATTCAAAAGGGAAATGGTGTATTTTTACCTTTTTATGACAAAAAGAAGCTTCTATACAAAAATACCAATTTTTTTCCTAATTTGTGCACAGTGGTACAAATTAAAAATATTCCTTAGAAACATATTGAAAAGTCTTGGAAAAATGCACCTTTTTGAGATTTTTCCAGCATCTTACTCAATTTACCATATTCTAAGAAAACCTAGTAGCTCATAATCTTTTATTTGTACTCCAATTTCTTGAAATATTTGTGCCAAAACTGCCATTGGAACAAGCTGTTGTAGCAAAAAGAAAGGTTGTTACAACAATAGCTGCAGAAACTACAACTTTACATAGTTGTCAGAGAAAATGCCATTTTTGAAAAAAGTTGTTTTATCTGAGTTGTAACTGCTGATTTGGTTTGTGTATTGTATCCTGAAGTAGAAACCATGAAACATAATGCATATTGACTGAAATAGACCCAATTTTATTGTTTTTCTTGAAAATGAAATGAATGAAAGAGAGTTGTAGTGGTGCCATCATGATGTTGTTGAATGAAAACAAGATGAACATGTTGCTAGAAGAAACCAATAAAATTTATTGTTTCAAGCTGTTGTTGATTCCATAAAACCAGATAGTCTTCATCAAAACCAAAATTCATGGTACAATTCTTACCATGTGAAGGAATGTGGTGAAGTCGAGCATGGAAAGAAATCATTTGATTACTGATCATTGATGAAAATAGTTAACCAACACGAGGCAAATCATCGATGTTGTAAATGAGTGTCAAGGTACCAGAGTGCATCTTGATAGGGAATAATGAATGTGTTGAAGTCGAGTCACCTACGAGATCTGACAAACAATTGGCATTGTTGTATTCCCGTTGTTTTCAACAAGGAGGCTTGTCATTAATCTTTGATCTTGATCCCAAACAAGGTGTTGAGGTCAATGGGACAAGATCTATTGGAAGGTGGGCCTTAAGGAATCCCACGTCAGCCAACTCGAGCATAGAACCAAAAATGATTTGAAGAACCATAATAAAATATTGAAACCATCATAAAATTGCAGAACTTATTGTGAACGTTTCTTTCCATTTACTGTTTTTCAAGCAAAGCTCATTTCCAATTGCACCAAGAAGGTAGTTTTCACAACATGACTTATTTTTCTATTTATATTTTCTTCTTTTTTTATATGTCCTACTCTAGTTGAAAATAAATCTCGTTCAAGTATGTCAATACTTCCAATGGAAGCATGTACATAACAAGATGATAGATAAACTTATATGCAAATTTGAAAGATACACTTTGATATGTACCGATATATGAGAGACAAACTTCCTTGATTGAGATGATGTCAGAAAACACTGAAGAATTGAGTACTGGGATCTAATGACTCTCTTGAACCAAGATTCAATGTAATCTTGTCTTCCTTGGCTTCCTACTATCATGCCATGTAAGTTTTTAGAGATGTGATCCTCATTCATAGAATCTGGTGATATGCATGTAAGAAAAATTTCAATCTCAGGTTCCAACAACTGCTCTTTATTGACAGACATCCATGATTCTTGTACCTTATCTAATTCTTCTTCTTTAGTTTGTTGTTCTTTAATGGAAGCTAGAGAATCATTTTACAATACCTGCACAATGTAAGTGGATTGAGTTGTTTTATTGTTGGGGATCTGAAATGGCTGTGCAAGTAGTGGAGTGGGAATGGATCTTTGGGGTGCTTCTGTGGGTGGTAATCGGAAAGGTTTAATTAAGGTCAAATGAGAGTGAAACTGATGTTGTGGTGGAGGTGAATGGTATGGATAACATTTATGTTGGTATTGATGATAATGAGGAAAATGTTGAGGATATGGTGGATTTTTTCTATAAGCCCCTTGCCAACATTGTTTCTAAGATTGGTTTTGAGGTTGGGATTGAGATGGCCAAGGTTGCCAAGGCAAGGGTGTTTTCCAATTACTTTGAGATTGTTGTGCATAATGTGAATTAAGATCTTACATCATACTAGATTGATGATTCTACCATGGTATTTTTGGAGCTACGTAATAAGATTGTTATAATGTTTGATTTGTTCCTTGGTAAACTACCTTTAACCCTGGTAATGATGGACAATCTTTAGTAGTATGTGATCCTACACAGATTTCAAAAAATTTAATGTTATCAAGTGGACATTCATGAAAATAATGTTTCTTTCTACATTTAGTGAAAAGTACAAATGAAATGATAATATCAAATTTTTTCTTGTTTTCATTCTTAGCATATCAAGTTGTTCATTTAAATTCCCAAAAATGTCTAGCAAATTGTTAAGTTCAGTTTGAGTTACCAATACTAATGTCGACTTACGTACTCTTTCCATAACTAGATACTAAGGGGATATTCCTGTTGACATGACTAATGTGCACTATGCCAACAAGAGGAGCTAACCCAATCACAAGCCCCAATTAGACCTGCTTTTGTTTGGGTTGGCTAGCTTTGACAAGTTTTAAGGGACCCCGTAAATTGCTTGGACATGTCGAAAGATTGCTTCCAAGAGGAAGACTTCAATTAAATCAGTAAAATGAAACATCTAACCTGCATGTATCAAATCCTATCTATACTACTTCAAACTACTCTAATCTAGTCCTAGCTACTCTACTCTATCCTGCAAGAGCATGATACATAGGTTTAAACATCACATACATGTTCAGTAGGAGTGTGATAAAGAGGGTTAAACATCATGCATGGATTCAAGTCCAAATGAATCAATTACTGAATTCATAGCTGGACAAGACTATATTAAAGCTAAATTGCAATCCAATCACTCATATAGGAATCCACATTCTTCAATGGAATTAAAACTGCAACTGATGTTTAATGTAGTTGCAAATCAGAGACCATTCAAAATTTAACCATGAAATTGAATCACATTCAATTTAACAAGACTAATAGTGAACTGTAAGTAATCAATATGCTCAAACATAAATCACATTTATATTCATGCAAATAACAACATCCTTATCCAAAACAATATGATGAGTCTGAAACTAATGGCTTCCTCTTCTCCCAAAAACATTCCTCCTCATTCACAGTAAAGTGACACTGTTCTTTTCAAAAATCAAAAAGCCCTTTCTCCTCTTCGGAGGTAATACCTATGCAGTCATGAACGACCCTTGGCCTTCCATGACCTCCCCTACCTCTTCATCTTCCCACTATTTTAGATATTCCAATCAAATACACAGAGATAGGATCATTAGCGTGACCACTGGCACGTAGAAGGCATAATGGTCAAGTTGATTCCTTTCATCAGGAGGAGAACAAGTGTTGGAAAAATGGTGACTGTGTGTTGCCTCCCCATAATGAAGACCAGGACAGCTCTACTTACGGAATACACAGGCAACACGTGGGATCTCGATCTAGAACTTTTGCATCCAAACCCTTAAATGCAGCGCTTCTGCATCCATGGCTCTTCGTAACCCCTCCTACGTCCTTTACTTCTCACCTACAAAGATAGCTATCATTAGCTTCATAATTGTGAGCGATATGACAGAGACATTTACATGAAAAATAGACACTGCTTCCATTAATTTTATAACTATGGAAACAAGTGTAAAAACGATCTATGCATAAAACGCAGTCAACATGAAATTTCCCCCTCAAAACATAGGCTTGGCACAGTCTTTGAGGGCCTCCTTTCATTGCAGTCGGGCATCGGCTCCCTCTTAGGTCATAGGACCCATGCCTTCCACCGCCTCAATGTGCAATTGCACTATCGGGAGTCCACAGGCTTGCCTTTTACATGAAAACTCGATCCCATTATAATTTCAGAAAATTTGTAAAACATAGAAAAACACATGAAAAACCTGAGTCAATCGCCCAATCCGTACCTCAAATATTATATGTTGGAGTCTGTGAATATCTCCGGGTCTAGCCTATCGCATATTTCAATATGCGCAAGCATGAAGATCCGCGGATCACACGATGTGTGATAAGGCTTTATACTCCAAAATATATATATGTCATATTTGATAGGTCAATGGGTCCACTATATCGTTGTGCGTAATATGTATGAGGCCCAAGGCTCCACCAGTATGCAATATGCAATTGGGAGGCGGACATGAAAACACATATACGTTAATGTTCATAAATCCCTTTGGGTCCACAATGTTACCATTCCCTTTGGAAAACCCCAACTTTAATGTTTCATCGCAAACACATGGATATATGGAAAGACCCATGCATGGTCGTTGGGGCAAATTTGAAAATTAATATACAGGGGTTTATAATCATCAGCAGGTCTGGGTGGTTAGGGTGTGCCATATACATAGATCCTGGATGCCACTGATAGTGATGAGCGACGGTCTCGGATCCGAAACACAATATACCTCTATTAATATGGCCATCGGGTCTGGAGTGCTTATGTGCCCTCTATATATGGCTTTTGGGCTTGGCTTGGTGATTTGTGATGTGATGGAGGACTTACTCGCATCGCTCTCATTCACTCATGATAAATCAGTCCTTTCCCCTTTGATCAATGTGGAGTGCGAAGAGCGAAAAGGGGTGATTCATGTGTGCTTCGTGAAAGATTTCCACCATAAGGTATGGTGATGGGAATAGTAATGCGATGAGGGTTTTGACAGGTTAAACAAATCCTAATAAATATAGGAATTAAGGGCTTAAGCGAGGGATTTGTTAAAGGGCTTTACCCACCTGTGAGAGGAAGATTTGGCTCTCCACATAGTTAAAATCACAGGGACGAAATAGATCATTCGGAGGGATGAAAGACCAGATTTATAGGAGGACCCATTGAAAATTTGATGTTTGAGGCATATTTCAGTAGGGTGGTAATTGTGGCCACAACAAATGGCAAACTACTTGGCGAACTAGTTATCTTTATTTCCAAATAACCTTCAGATGAATAGAACATCAGGATGTTAAAATAAACTTGAAATGCAAACTACACAGGTGGACAAGCATGGGTTCCACTTAAACATTACTGCTTCAAAAGGGATAGAGACAAATAGCTTCTACTTGCTGATATGATTTTGATAGGCATTCTCCAATGGCATCATTAGGAGGTTTATTGACTTCCCTTTACCTGTTTCCCACTTTCAAAAATCCCTTTAGGGCTGTCACTGGTTTGTCCATACCTATTTAGTGTGTACCTTAGCTCTTTATTTCTCGTCAGGCTTGATGTAGACATGTTTTTCTTACACTTTATATGAGAATTTCAGTGCTATATTTATTGATTGAATGGGGCACAGTCATGGGTCATGCCATATTTTTAAACTGCTTAAGCAAGGTTGGGCTTGCTGTGTCAACTGGTACTCTGAGCCTAGCAACAATCCTTACTCTAATTGACTTCCCAAACAACCTATCCTTCTAGGTAGGCACAAGGACTTAACATTTCATTTCTTTTTATATAAGTCCTTCCAGTTTCAGGCACAACAACTGAGGACAATTAGATTTTCCACATGGTATGATACAATGAGCTTAGCCCATGAAAAGAGGTTTACTTGTGAGTAATCAGGTATTGGAACATTTAGTGTGGTGGATGGGACCAATGGGGAATGACTGTAAAACTTATAAGCAAGTATAGGCTAGGTCTGAGTGGGATTTATTTAAATGAAGCATTCCTCCATGCCAGTCCAACTGTAGTTATACAGTTTTTGTTTTATAAAGATGCCCCTACATGCTCTAGATATTTAAATTATCAATAGATATCACACAGTTCTCAATAGATGCCAATGAGGGGTTTCGATTTGCATTCCCATGTTGATTCTCAAGTGCTCATGGGTTGTAGAAGGTTTATTTGATTTGTGGGGAAATGATGGATTCAGGAACAGAATCACCAATAAGCTAATGAGGAAGGGAAAGGTCGAGAGTGGTGAATGAGTGTAATTCTGAAAGGTAGAATGAGACGAGAGGACTACAATTAGTTGGTTGAAAAGGAATGTAATTCAAAAGAGCAGGAGAAAAGAATTGGCATAAAAAAAAGTAATGGACAACAATACGACTAAACTAACAACAAAAATAAATGAACTTTAACCTACTCAGGAGGAAACCACCAAAGCAGTGGCTACTGGAAGTATCTCTTCAAATGCCGGCCATTTGATTTGGAATGGGCCCAGCCATAGATGTTGGAATTTTGTGGGTTTAAACTTTGGCTCATTCATCTTGTCCCATTTCAGAACTAGTTCCCCCACTTGGAAATCTTTATCTCCTGTCAGATGATGATCAAAGGATATTTTTACAATCATTTGGTGATTTTTGAATTTAATTCTGGCTCTATCCCTTAATTCTTCTAGCTTCATCAGTTGGTCGATCCTTTCTTGAAGCAGGGCTAAAGGGGTTCCTCTTGAAGCTTGGGAGAGCTATAAGGATGGGAGGGCAACATTTGGGGGTAATATAGCTTCCTATCCATAGACTAGGAAGTATGGAGAGTTTCCCAAGGCCACTTTAGGGGTGACCCTATTAGCCCAACGGGAATTTTTCAAGGCATTGTGCCAGTTCCTCTGGTTATTAGCGACTGTCTTATGGATTATGCATATAAGGTTCCTATTGGAAGACTCTTCAACTCCATTTCCATGGGGATAATAGTTTTCTACGTATTTTATGTGGATTGACTTATCAATAGAAAACACAGTCAGTCTCAGAGATGAAAAATAGGAAGTGTTGTCAAAGATGAGAGCATGAGGGATGCGATACCTGTTAATAATCAATTTATCAACAAATGATATTACCTCATCTTCATTCACCTTCTAGAGTGGGATGGCTTCGGTACATCTAGTGAAGTAATCAGTTGATGTGACTATATACTTGTGTTGCTATGAGGATTTTGGAGTGATCTCGCCTATGACGTCTAGGTCCCATTACTAGAACGGTCGGTAAATCATGACAGACCTGAGGGGAAAAATATGCTTTCTTTCTCTTCCTACAGCAGTTTGGCATGCCTTGCATTTGCGGGCATAGGCATGCGATTCTTTGAACACTGTGGGCCAATACTATCCAGCTCTCAATATTTTGTGGGTAGTGGTCTCTCTACCATAACGACCACCTGCTGGGCTATCATGCATTTCTTTCCATATATGGTTGGCATCATCTTTCTCTGAACACCTCAGCGAGATTCCATCATGATTTTTTATTATAAAAGATGATCTTGGCCAAATAATATAGATTGGATTTTAATCTGAGAGCTATCCTCTGTGATGCATCCATGTGTTTAGGACACGAACCCTACACTAGATAGAAGCATATGTCATGGTACCACAGCTCAGGGTCCAAAAGGGTTTCTGATGCTTCTTGCTCATACATTAGCGATTTGCTACTCCATAAGAGCTCCTCCCTGAGTTCCCTTTGTCCCTATTGTACGCTCAGCATTCCTGATTGTTCGGGTGCTTCCTTTTGGTCCGCTAAGGCTTCTGTCGCTACCCTGCAAAGTCCCTGCCCTCGAACTATCTATGTCGGCTTTGTCTCCAAGTCAAACTCTTCTAGGGAAATCATCCAGTTCCCTCTTCATTCACCCATTTCTTTCTGCATGAAGAGGGCTCTCACAGCTTGATGGGGCACGATTACTTTGGTCTTGGCCTTTAGTAAGTAAGGGAAGAAATTTTTAATTGCCTTGAAAACTACATAGCCCTATTTCTCCATGTCTGGGTAATTCTGTTATGCTCCTTGGGGATTTTAACTCTTGTAGGAAATGTAGACTTCATTGCCATCATCATTTTTTTGAGTGAGAATTGTGGCATATCAAAGGTCAGAAGAAAAAGTGTATAAAAAAAATCATTTCTGAAAATCAGGGCTGACTAGTGCAGGAGCTTCAGCAATGGCTACCTTGATTCGCTGAAACACTTCCTTACCTTCATCACTCCATTTGTATGCAACGTCCTTTGTCATCATCGACTACAAGGGGTGTACTATTTCGACAAAGCCTGAGATGAAATTTCTAACGAAATTAATCCTCCCAAAGAAAGATTGCATGGCCTTTTTATTGGCAGGGGATTTTATTCTCACGACAGTTGTAGAGTTGTAACAAGGGTCTCTTTCACCTCTAGTTATGCTACATTAATAAGTCAATTCGGGAACGCTTTGTTATTGCAAAGAGTAGCTCAATCTGAGGCTATTCGTCAGAGTAATGCTTCGTAGTACAGTGTCTAGGAAATACAAGAGTAAATGGATGCTAAACTATAACTAATTTTCTTTTAAAAGAAAGGAATCACACCAGGCGATTTATCAGTCAAGGATGCGGAAGCGATAACCCATCCCTCTAGAAACTGATGGAAGAAGAATAGAGTATGGACCAAAGATCTGGGAGCTAAGAAGCGACTTGCTAACTCACTACAGCTTTAGACCTTCTCTCACACTAAAACAGTAAATGCAAGGAAATGGAACAGCAGAAAGTAAAATGGAACAGCAAACGGAAAGTGGAACAGCAAATCTGAAATGGAACAGCAGTAAATGGAACGGAAATAAATGGAACAACAACTCAGTAAACTAGATCTCGCGAGTTAGAACTGAACTTGCTCTATTGAACTAAACTCCCATTCCGCAATCAAATAGCAATCTTCAAAATCAATTCCAATGAACTTTACTTTATGAGGCGATATTCACAAATGAATTATGGAACAACATTTATCATATATACACAACACACTTACTATAGAAATCTCATGATTCAAGAGAATATGACTATGTTTCCAGATAGAATAATATTACTTCCGGATTCCCACAAATAAGAATTTGAATGAATCCAATACAGCAATCTTCAATATGAAGGCTCTGTAACAGAAACAGTTGGCTTAAATAGTGAACATGCAATCAACTCTGAAAAGATTCATTCACACAGCACAGAGTCACTTACATGAATTTCCCGAATGAAACCATTAATGAATTAGTCATAACAGAGCATGGAACAACATATGACAAACACGTCATATTACCAAACTATATAAACAATCCACACAAAAACCAAATTATAATGATACAAAAGCAAGTGTCCTTCAGAGTCGGGCCCTTAGCTTCCAAGGATACACCGCCTTAGATTACTCCAGACGCAGAGATGAAATAAAGCACCAAGTCTTTGGTATTAATGCATCAACAAAAGTACAACAAAACAATTCTTAACGAGACTCGATGATCAAAGTTCAAACTGAGACTTAAATTTACATATATGAAAAAAAGGTCTCCTGAGCTTAACATTGCTGCCCCTTTTTATAAGAGTAATGGCGGAGGTATCTAGGTAGAAAAAATAAGCAAGACAGCCATCCCTCAGGATCAAAGATCCTGAGGGATTCGTCAAGTCGTTAATCCTTGATTTTCCTTTCCCTGCTGCGCCGAATCGATAATTCCTCTTTATTTCCCAGGTCATTCTGCTTCGATCCGCTTGATCTCGTTTGCATCTGGTTCCCTTCCAAAGGGAAATCAGTTACTCTTCCTTTGTCTTTTCCTCTTAAACAGTAATCCTTCGTTTCCACCCTTTTCTGCATGGAAAAATAACAATTATCAGTGATTAATCTTTTCATACTAATTCTCACATATTCTACTAAAAATGATTTATCTCTTTAAGTTCATTATGCAGAAAGGGTTACAATTGCTACCGAAAAGTCACTAAATTGTTTGTCAAAAACATACCTTTCCAGAGCTCCACACACCCCCCTGCTTACTCTGTTTCATGCCCTCATGAAAACATTATAGTTGACATGCAAAGTAGTAAGAGAGTAGGTCGGAGAGGGAATCTCGTGTGGAGGCTTACAACCGTGATGAGCAACCAAATCATCAAAAAACTGATTTGTTTGACCTTCAGGCATTTCATACAAGGCCTGGTATCCGGTTGCAGGGTGCCAAATGATTGGACTACGAAATCGATACCCTAACTAGGATGGCCCTGCTTGCAAAATTCGCTCGCCATAAAGGTTCAATCGGCTGGCTGCCAGCTCAAAGTTTTCGTATCTGAATGGTTCCCTAAGCTGGATGTTTGGGTTTGAAATCTGATATCGGAATTTTGCAGCATCGGTAGCAAGGTCTTTAATAGTCAGAAAATATTCCAAATTTTGTCTGATTAAGTCCTCATGCATGGGTCCCAATGTCTCCATAACACCCGGGGTTCTCATAAGGTTCCTATGTGCTCTCCATAACAGTGATGGGTCTCTAGGCTCGGCTCTCACCCACAAGTCTAGGCTATTTTCTTGTCTCTGAAAAGTGGTATAAGCCCTGAGCCATTTTAGCTGGTTAACCCCGAAGGAAACAAAGGCTTGCAATTGTATGTCCCCAACAAAAGGGCCAAGATTTAAATCAGTTTCCTGGTCTAGCATGAGGTTATGCAAGTAAAATTCACATAATAATCTTTGGACCTTAATTCCATAATGCTTGCAACAACCTATGAAATCATTAAGAGTATTGATTTGTATAGGGGCACCTGCCGTGACAGATTTTATCTTTAATCGTAAATATCGTTCAAGCAAAAATAAAGCATAGCTTTTAGCAGGGTCCCTATAGGCTAGAACATCATTATACAAGGAACACACAGTGTCCATCTGCCTAACAACAATATCTAATCGACGAGTTACCTTTGCAACCTTTTCCTGCTCCTTTTGCCAGCCTTCGAAGGCTTGGCTCTCGGACTGACTAATATTCCGAAGTTGTTGTTGCAACTCTTCATATTTCTCCCGGGGGACTGTTTGTTCCTTCAATTGTTCAGTTTCCTGTTGAGCTTCCTTCATCATTTTATGCAAGGTTCTTGTTTTTGGATCCTTTTTCCATAAGGTCGTAGAGGCCGGGAGTTTTACCTGAACCTTTTTGTTATGCTGCTTAGAGTTCAGAACCCGGATCACCCTTGAGGGCGGTGCCTCTATTTGGATTTCCTTATTCTCCTTTTCTTTCTTGACATGAACAAAAGGTTGTTGTGGTTCCTCTGCTAATGGAACGGCAGTCTGTTCTTTAGTGGCAATTGGAACAGCAGTTTGTTCCTCATTATCAATTGGAACAGCAGTCTGTCCCTTAGTGGCCATTGGAACAATAGTTTGTTCCTCAGCGTCTTTTGGAATAGCTGCAGGTCTTCTAATCAAGTTTCGACCAACATTGCGAGTGTAAGTCCCTCGACTTCTTATTCGACGGGATTCTGCTATAGCGGTCCTCTTCCTCTTCTGTGTGGTCCTTTGTATCCTCAGACTAGCTTTCAGAATGTGAATTTTTTGTCGAAGCAGGGCTATAGTGCTCAGCAGCCTCTGCTATTTAGTCCTCAATTTCTTGATTTCCCTTGTCTCGGCAGAGGGTTTGGGCCTGGCCTTTAAATCTGCCCCTATTTCTAGCATTTCTTCTGGTGCTTCAGGAACAGATTGTTCCTGGTTGGTATCCCTTATTTCTTCGTCATGAACGGGTGGATTTTCTTCTCCTTGGTTCTCTGTATGTGAATTCTCGGGTATCTCTTCCTCTGGCAGTCCATCGGGAGGACCTGCTGGGCTGGAGGGTTGGCCATATTCCCCCAAACTAGCCAGGATTGTGGCCAATTCTTCTTCGCCCACAGGGTCTCGCAGCGGGCTGCTTTCTGGTTGTATTACTTCCTCCTCCCGATTATCCTGTTCAGTGACTGCCTTGGAGTGTTCAGCTTCGGAGTGCATTTCTCCTTCCTTACCTCCTTCTCCGGCTTGTTCAGCCTCGTCCCCAGATTGTCCAGCATTTTCATTAGAAGGTATTTCTTTTGGTTCTGGAGGTTCGTCTGTAATCTCAATTGGTTGGCTAGTGTTCCGAATCTTTTCCAGCCTCCCTCGTATCCGAGCTAGCCGAACTAATTTCCTTGGTTTTTCTGGCTGTTCAGGTGTACAAGAAACAAGTTTTTCTGCTATCACTTCTCTGCGTTTTTCTGGTCGCTCTGGTGTATCTGAAGAATGCTTTCGTTTCGGAGCGACACGTTTTCCAACTGCCACTTTTCTGCGTTTCGCTGATTGTTTTGGCATGCTGGAGGAAGTTTTAGGTTTTGGGGGTGGTGTAGTCAATCCCCCCTCAATCAATGCAATGAGCTCCTCCCATCTACTCTGTTGTTGAATGAGACTATGGCTTACTATCAATCGAATCAACCTATGGTGGCTAACAACTGCGTCTACGTGCTGGGTCTTTTTCAGGCTTCAGGCCGCATCATGCAATAGTGAATTTAAAAGTGCAGGCATATTTACAGAACATTTTTCTTTTAAAACAGCTAAGAGTTTAAGATGGCGAGGTCTTACCACGTCCTTCCTTCCTTCGTAAGTAATGTAGCTCTGTACTATCTTTGCTAGTTCGGTCCAGGGTTCTCCTAATGTAGCTGGCAGAACTCCCTTCCCTTTCATTGTCAAGTTTTGGCCTTCATCCTGAAAAATCTCCATAATCTTCTGCAGTCTTTCTTTCTTCAACGTCCATACAGGTCCGGTGGCTGGTAGGCCTGAAACTTCTGCAATTACATTGTCAGTGACCAGTATCAATCTTTCTCTTACTGTGGAGTAGTCTTCCTACAAGTTTTGCAGAAATTCCAACGCCATTGTCTCGTTTGGTTCTTGTAGGCGATTGAAATAATTCAGCCATCCAGCCTTTCCCAGGATCTCCCGAGCAGCAGCAGAGGTTGTCAATTCCTGGGGCTCGCTTTGGACTGCCTTACCTCCCATGGTTCTACTAAGGATTTTTAATGGAACAGCACCTGCCTGAGCTGTTTTGGGATGCAGAGAAGGTGATCGTCGCGACAAAACAGAGCATGCAGCAAAAATGGATTGTGGATGGAAACTTTGCGTAAAATAGAATTATCATACCGTTAAACCATGCCATTCCTTCGTACACTATCTACCCCGAATGGTGTAGTGACACGTACCCCGTGGAGTAATGAGATTACATTCCCCCCCCCACAATGTGATAGGCTGCCCCAGCCGTCAAATAGAGGAGCAGCAGCCATCATGTTACCAGTCATAAAGAACAGCATATAAAATTACGCCATGTTTTGGATAGACAACTAAATACCGAAATCGAGGCAAAAAGGTGGATCACGTTTTACATAAGAGCTTGCATAATATGATGCGAGGCCGGGGGATGGGACGTCTGTCACTTGTACGAAGTCTCGAGGGGTCATTGTCGGTTCCTTTGCCATGATTGGTAGTAATGAGTATTCATGCGATATGTTAATCGGGGAATAAAATATGAATTATTCATAGGATAGAAGAAACAAAGAGGTATTAATATTATCCATGTTGGTGTAACCATTTATGACTTCGATACCATTAACAGAGCTCTGCTACCAACAGGTGTCCATAACCTTGGCAAAGTTGTTTATTTCACCCCCGGAACCATGATCCTGTATGTGTATAAAAATATTTTGTCAAAATACAGGCCATTGTGCTGGCTTGGTAAATAGGTAGCCATAATTACATTCATCAGGAAGGCGCGAAACATGGGCAGGCCGGCTCGTGATGTGACCCCCTGTTCCAAGGTCTGCTTAGTTAGTGTACCTTTGGACCATATCCCTGGTATGGTGGCCATGCTGGGAATGCCACTTCGCTTCCAACCAGATGATCATGGTAGGCTGGCTCTTGATGAGACCCCCTATCCTGCATTTGACAATAATTCACATTCGTCATCATTTTTCTCTCTTTTTTTCTCTTGTTTTTTCAGTACTTTTTCTTATATATTTACACATAAGGGTGGTTCAGCACTCCTTAAGAGTGGGAATGGCGGAAGAAGTCTTATAATCCCAACAGGAAGATATAAATCCTCTGTTCTTATTCTTATGTAATAATCAGAGAAAATTTTTAAGGAAATCGCCATGATAAAGATAACCAACTGGGGCAATGGGAATAAGTCAATGACAACGGGGATGAGAAGTAAGTATGTCCCCCCTCTTGTCCTCTTATCAATACTAGGCTCTATAAAGATAGCGATTTTATGATATGCTGACTTCGGCGTGTTGTAATTGATGTTCATTGCATAAGTGTATAGCTATATCTTAAAGACTGGAGAGATGATGGGTGAAAAAGCATCCTCAATATGAATCATCACTGAGACAAAGATATGACTATGGTGTTCCTTTTGAAAGAGAAGAATCCATGCAAGCAAATAGTTGGTATGCCATTCTCCTGAGTGTTGTCTAAAAATTCTCAACTGCTGTTCCTTTTGGAAAGGAACAACAAAAACTCGCAAATGTTGTCTCTTTTTGAAAAGGAACAGCAAAAACTCACAACTGTTGTTCCTTTGAAAAGGAACAACAAAACTCAAAACGTTGTTCCTTTAAAAAGGAACAACAAAACTCAAAACATTGTTCCTTTAAAAAGGAACAACAAAACTCAAAACGTTGTTCCTTTAAAAAGGAACAACAAAAATCAAAACGTTGTTCCTTTATAAAGGAACAACAAAACTCAAAACAAAAAAACTCAAAATGTTGTTCCTTTTGAAAAAGGAACAGCGAAAAAACGAACTGCTGTTCCTTTTGAAAAAGGAACAACAAAAACACGAACTGCTGTTCCTTTTGAAAAAGGAACAACAAAAACACGAACTGCTGTTCCTTTTGAAAAAGGAACAACAAAAACTCGAAGTGTTGTTCCTTTTGGAAAAGGAACAGCAAAAACACGGAATGATGTTCTTTTTGGAAAAAGGAACAACAAAAACACGAAATGATGTTCCTTTTTCAAAAGGAACAACAAAAACACAAGAATGCCAAAAACACGAAAACAAGCAACTGCTGTTCCTTTTGAAAAAAGAACGGCAAAACTTCGCAACTGCTGTTCCTTTTGAAAAGGAACAACAAAAACCCCAAAAATGTTGTTCCTTCTGAAAAGGAACAGCAAAAATTCACTTCTACAGCAAAGACACAAAAACAAACCACTGTTGTTCCTTCTGGAAAAGGAACAGCAAAAACTCAAAAATGTTGTTCCGTTTGAAAAAAAAAGGAAAAGCAAAAACACATTGACTCTAAAGAGCAATCTTAAGAAAGAGAGATCAAAGAAATATTAAAAAACGTATATACAAGAACTTATGTACAAGTAAAAAGAATGAGTTCCTTACTGAATTGTAGGTGAGGAAGATTTTACTTCCTCTCCTAAAATTTTCATGTCAGTATCTTGACGGAGCTGCTCACAGAAGGATTCCCGAGTGAGTGGCCTGTGATACAGACGAACTCGATGGCCATTTACCTTGAATGCATATCCAGAACCAGTGATTGTAATGAGAGTAAGGGTCCCATTATCATGTACTTTCTGGATTTCATATGGCCCCAGCCATCGAGTCTGCAGTTTCCCTGGGAAATCCTGAAACCGAGAGTCATATAACAGATCCCAGTCCCCTTCGTGAAAGACTTTGTTCTTGATAAGTGCATCATGCCATTTAGCTTGCTGCTGTTGAATAAGTGTTGTATTATGTAATGCAGAGAGCCTTATTTCGTCCAATTCATTAATCTGCTGTAGTCGATTGATTTGTGCCTCACTTAAATCTAGGCCAACTTCCTGTGCAGTTCGTAGGGTTTGGATTTCGAATTCTATGGGGAAAATAGGTTGTTTCCCAAACACTAATTGATAGGGTGAATAACCAGTGGTACTTCTCCAGGTGGTTCTATAGGCCCAGATTGCTTCAGGTAGTCGGGCGGCCCAATCACGCCTATGTGAAGCAATCGTTTTTGTTAAAATTGATTCTATTACCTTATTCCTGCTCTCTACTTGCCCATTCGCCTGTGGGTGATATGGGGTAGTAATTTTGTGCTGGACGTGATAGTTGTCAAGTGTTGCAGCTAATTTGTTTCCGGCAAATTGAGGTCCTCCATCTATAATTATTTCTCTCGGAAGGCCATATCGTACAAACAAATGGAACAGGAACTGAACTACCGAATCTTCTGTAGCTCTAGGTAACGCTTCAGCTTCAACCCATTTGGTAACATATTATGTGGCTACCAGGATATATGTTCTCTGATTTGATGATGGGTTGATGGGTCCAACGAAGTCAAGAGCCCACCGTTCAAATGGTTCAATGACCAATTGTGGCCTCAGAGGCATCTTGTCGGCTTGACCAGGTCGTCCTGCTCGCTGGCAGCTGTCACAGGCTTGAACGAATTTCTTTACATCCTTAAAAATTGTAGGCCAGTAGTATCCTGTCTGCAGTACTTTATGTGCTGTTCTTTTTTCTGCAAAGTGTCCCCCGCATGGTCCGTTGTGACAGGCTTTTAAGATGTCAAAAATTTCATCTTCTCGAATACATCTCCTGATTTTCATGTCTGCCCCTGTGTGGAACAAATAGCCCCCAATCCACGAAAATCGAGTGCTCTTCTGAACAATCTGCTTACGTTCATTAGGGGTTAAGTGCTTTGGTAGTTTACCTGCTGCAAGGTAATTGGCAACATCAGCATACCAGTGTGTTTGAGCAGCAACAGCAAACATGTGTTCATCCGGAAATTGGTCTTCTACTGCTGCTGCTTCAATTGGTTTTGGTATCCGTGAGAGAAAATCAGCTACAGGGTTTTCCTTGCCAGGTCTATCTTTGATTGTGATATCAAATTCCTACAATAAGATCAACCATCTTGTTACTCTGGCATTTGTAACAGGCTTACTTGCTAAATACTTAATAGCAGAATGATCTGTATATAAAACAACGAGATAGCCTGTGATATAATGTCTAAATTTATTGACAACATGTATTACAGCGAGGAATTCTTTTTCAGTGATAGTGTAATTTAATTCAGCAGGGGTTAAATTTTTGCTGATATAATAAATAGCATAAGGTTTTTTTATCCTCCTCCTATCCAAGGACTGCACCGATTGCTGTGTCTGAGGCATCAAATGAGATTTGGAATGGTAAATTCCAGTTTGGTCCTCGAAGGACTGGAGCTGGTTATACAAGCTTCTTTAAATCCTAGAAAGCGCGGTCAAATTTTTCTGTCCACATGAAATCAACATTACCCGTTAGTGCATATAAAGGTGTAGCAATGTGTGAATAATGTTCTATAAATCGTCTGTAATACCCAGAAAATCCAAGATAGCTGCGTACCTCCGTCTGAGTAGTGGGGGTGGGAATAAGCAAAAGGATCTATATTTTAGCCGGATCTACCTAAATGCCGGCTGCTGAGACGTAGTGCCCTAGAATAAGCCCTTATGTCATCATCATATAACACTTTTCGTGGCTTAAGCAAAGCCTGGTAGCAATGCAGCGCTGTAGGACTTTTTCTAGAGTGTCTAGAGCTGGATCAAAATCATCTCCATATGGTGTAAAGTCATCCATGTAGACTTCAAGCCCATCATTTATTAAGTCTGCAAAGATGCTAAGAATGGCCCTTTGGAACGTGGCAGGGGCATTATATAGGCCAAAGGGTAGAACTCTATAGGCGAATGTTCCCCAAGGACAAGTAAAGGTAGTTTTGTCCTGGTCTTCAGGGGCAATCTGAATCTGATTGTATCCACTGAAGCCATCTAGGAAAGAAAAGAATTTCTTTCCTGCTAACGTGTCCAGTACTTTGTCTATGAATGGGAGGGGAAAATGGTCTTTTTGTGTGGCTTTGTTTAGCTCTCTATAATCCACACAAATCCTCCATTTCCCATTCTTCTTGGGTACAACCACAAGTGGAGAGACCCACTTACTATCAGAAATAGGATAAATAAAATTAACATCTAAAAGCTTCTGAAGTTCTGCTTTCACAACATCTTTTAGATGGGGGTTGAGTCTTCTTTGCGGTTGACGGATAGGTCTTGCATCTTTTTCTATGTAAATATGGTGGGTTCACAATTGGGGATCAATCCCTTTCATATCAGGGTAGTCCCATGCAAATGCTTCTTGATATTTTCGTAACAGATGGATGAGTTTTATTTCTTGGTCTGGTGTAAGGTTGGCATTGATGTTTAGTGTTTTTCCTGGTTCAATTTCCACTACTTTACTATTAGCAACAAAAGTCACAGGTATCGTTTGGTCATGTGTATCTTTCAAGGGGTATTCTTCCAGTTCGTTCTAGAATGCAGCTTCTATCATAAAACATTGTGCATGAGGTCTAGATTCAGTTTGACTAACGAAGTTATTGATGGCATCATCTTCTGTTTGATCTTTAAAGTCTAGAGCCTTCTGTATAGTCAATGGTGATCTGATATTTTCAGTAAGGTATGATACAGGGTGCTGGTTAGTTTTTATCATTGTAAGACTTGGCTGTGCTAGAGGATATAGGACTAGATTTTTGATATTTGGTCCTTTGGTTATTGTCATATTCCCCTACCGACAACCAATGTACGCATTGACAGTGGCCAGCCAGGGTCTACCTAAAATTAGAGGGTGTCCATCCAGTCGGGTTTTTGGATTAATTACCAGGAAGTCAGTCAGGTATTCCCAAGAATCTACAGAGACCATGACATCGTATAGAGTTCCTTCTGGTCGCACTACAGATCGGTCAGCCAATTCTAACAAAGTAGAAGTGGGTTCTACCGATGTAATCCCAAGCTTTTGGCACGTAGAAGTTGTCAAAATATTAATTGCAGCTCCTAAATCAACTAAAGCATTAGTCAAAGTCTGTCCATAGATTTGAACAGTTACTATTGGGTTTCCCGGATCTTCATATTTAATGGGTATTCCTGATAACAAGTCAGATAAAGTACCGACTACTTGGACCCTTGGGTTAGTGGTTGGATTCCTCCTTGATTTCTTTATGCACAATTCTTTTATAGTTTTTGCGTATATAGGGATGTCTTGAATGGCTTGGAGGAATGGAATTCTTATGTACAGATTTTGTAACTCCCCCAGAATGTCAAAGTCTGGATGTTGTACAGGTCATGGTATGACTAATCGTTCTGGGAAGGGAGGAGCGGGTGCATTTATTTGATGATGAGTCTTCTCCTTATTTACGCTCTCTTGTTGTAACGGTTGTTCTATTGGTAACTGATCTTCAATGTGCATTGTTTTATCTCTCTATGTTTCTATTATTCGTCCAGATCTTAACTGAAGATCATTGCACTCCCTCAGTTCAAGTTTGATTTCTGTTGATTCTATGATTTGGAGAGACTTGATCGGCCTATTATTAGGATTGGGATTAGGTTGGGCTGGGAGTTGCGGTCTCATATTAGACTGGGGATTTTGTTGCAAAGCTGGCAGAGTCGGTTGAGGGAGCGGAATAGTTCCTGTTGGCTGATATGTCGATCTTGGCCAATTTTTCTGCCAGGGTGAACTTTGTGAAGTAGGGGGGGTCCATTGCGGAGGGTATGAGTTATTCTGCCAATATGGTGGAGTGTAAGGAAAATTCAGCCAACCAAATTGGCTTAGCTGATTCATCCATGGATTTGGAGAAGGAAATGGTTGTGGTGACCAATTCGGAAATGGGGGTTGAGATTGATTTTGCCACATACTATATTGTGGAGGCTGAAAAGAAGAAGTCGGGTCTGAAAACATACCTGATTGCCTTGGTTGCCATTAGCGACGCTGGTTAACAAAGTATGTTGATTCTAGTTCTTCTTCTGCTTCCTTATATACTGCTTTCAATCCAGGAAGTGAGGGGAAACTTTCGGTAAGGTGATCTTTTGTACAGATGGCACATGTTTGAACTGTATCCAACAGACATTCCTTGTGGCGATGCTTTCTTCTACATCGGGGGCAGAAGATCGCCAAATTCTGTTCTGCCTCAATCTCCTTCTGTTTAGCCTGCACAATATCAAGTTGTGTAGTTAATGTCCCCAGAATATTAGTTTCAAAATTTTCTAATAAATTGCCAAGTTCTACATGTGTTACTCCTTCTGTTGGTGCTTTGTTATCTCTGACAAACCGATCATATTCTGCTGGTTTTATCCTTGTGCTGCCTCTCGAACTTCTGATACATAGATCAATGATGTCAGCAAAATTTTCTTGATAAATATCCCCTTTTCCCATGGTATTTAATGTTTCAATCCACTGCTCTTTCATGCCTCTGATTAATGCAGTTTTTAACACATTATCGGGCAGTGGTAATGATGCATAAGGTGACCTTTGTAAATTATACCGAAAACGTTCTACATATTCTTCTAATGTTTCATTCGGTCTAGCTATCATTTGGAATATTTTGTCTTTCAATTCTCTAGACCTACAGTAGTCTTGATATTTCTTTAGAAAAGATTCCTTCATCTGCTCCCAGTTATTTATAACCCCACCACCTAAACCCATAAACCATCTTAAGGCTGCTCCTTTCAAAGTGGAGGGGAACAACTTTAATTTCTGGGGTTCAGTGGTGTAATAATATCCCCTGCATAATACATCAAATTCAAATAATAATTCATCGAGGTCTTCTGATGTAAGTCCATGAAATGTAGGAATGTGTTGAAGGGGAATTGCTTTCATAGGAGCATTTGCTGCAGAATCCACTATAGGATATTGTAATGTAGAAGTTTGCGTATTGGGCTTATTCTACGCCATAGGATCGAATATGTGCCAATAACCTTCCGGGATTTCTAAAAGGGTATTATTAGGCTAAGAAGGTACGATTTTGGTTGTCTTAATAGCACTTCCTTTGTCCGGAATAATGAAAGCTCCTATTACTTGAGGAGATTGAATCCCTTCAATGATTTTTACAACGCTTCCTTTATCTGGGCTTGTTATAGACATTTTTGTGCCTTACAGCATGAAGCATGAAATGTCAATAATCTAAGGGATCCAAAGTCCCTAAACATGTTGTTCCTGCCCCTAGAGGAACAAGGTCAGCAAACCACAGCACTAAATATCAGTTCTCCACCTGAAAACACTCAAAAACAAGCTAATTCTGGATCATGTCAACTGCTTCGCTGAGCATCTGCGCTGAATGTCAACTGCTCCACTCTGTACCTGCGCTGAATGTCAACTGTAAAGAAGGCTACCTGCGCTGAGCGAGTTTGGCCAAGTGTCACAGTCATTCCTCAAGGTGTCAATGCACAGGAAGCTTCCAAAATGACACTTGGATCAGGGAATTCGCCTAGTGATGAGTAAGAGGGTCTAGATCTCCAAGTGGAAGCAAGAATCTCCAAGTGGACTCAAGAACTGAAGAATAACTGAAGTGGGAGAGGACACTAGTCAGCTTCATGCCAGCCTCAAGCTGACTCATCCTTTCTCCAAAACTCCTATATATAGAGCTCTCTCATGAGGTCTAAGGGGGCAGGAATCTGGTGAATGTAAGGAAGTGCTATTGGTTTGAGTATAGAACTATTGGGTGATTTGCTTGAAGGAGGTGAAGAGGAGATTTCTTTCTGCTGGGAGGTGATGCTGGATTGGGCCTTTTATGGTTATATCACTTCCTGAACTTTACTTCTTCCATTAATAAAGCATTTGAAGTTCTTCTATATGCATGTGTCTCAATGGCGTATTGATACTTGTATATTTGATTTATTCTAATCCTTGAATCAATTATGGATGTGTGCTTCTTCTAGTTTCCCTCTCTTGTTATTTTGCAGGATCTTGGTGTAGCTGGGCCAGTGAAAGAGCAAGGAGCTGGGAGCAAGCAGCAAAGAGAGAAGATTGGATCAATCATTAGCGGAAGACAACAGTTAGTGGATCTCTTTCTCCCCTCTCTTACATCTCATAAAGAAGTAATCTCGAATAGCTTTGCTTTGATTGTTGCTGAGGTACTATCACCCTTAGAGTGGGATAGGGTCATTTCGTATTGGATACTTTTCCCAACAACAAATTGGCGACTCCGCTGGGGATCGTATCTTGTTGTTTGTTTGTGTTTTTGCTATTCATTTCATAAACACAGGGAGTACCGAATCGAACTGCATTTGGATCTTTCAAATGCAAAGTAGAGGGTAGCTACTCTAGCTCAGTTTCTGGGCAAGTTTATGATTTGAAGAGCTGATACACAATGACTCTAAATAGCTCTTAGTGATAGCTTTTCATCCTCCTTTTCATCCCTTAGTGTGTACTTGACTGATAGCTTCTGATTTGGCCAAAAACTGTGAATTTTTGAGCAATCTGTGACCTGGAAACTGAGAAAAACGAAAGTTTGAATCTTCAGTGCAGGCAGTCTGCATTTCAGCGCAGTTCCCGAAGGGGCTACCTGCGCTGAAGGTCAAACTGCCAGTGTACTACATGCACTGGACCAGTTTTGCCTAGTGCTACTGGGGTTCCCTGTTGTTCATTGCCCTGTTTTCACCCTTGTTTTTGCAGCCTGTTACCAATCAATGTACCTATATGAAACCAACTTTCCTTGCCACTATTCCGCCTCGGTTGTATAAAGAAACTGTGTTTTTTCTTTGTGTATTTCTTGTATCATTTGCAGTTTCCCATAACGAAAAGTGAACTAGTCTTGTTGTGGCCTCTTAGATCTAGACCTGTGATAAGTGTCGTTTTGATCTTAAGAGTTAGTTTATTTGTTGTTCATAGTTGATTGAGCTTTTGCTTTCGTCATATGGTTTGAATTTATATATTTCTAGTGTCGAAACAAGTAAATATTAAGGTGTCTTTTGATTTTGGACAAGCTTGTTTTCTTTCACTTGAAATTGAATTCAAAGTTATACAACAACTTTCTTTTTGTATCACACCAACATTAAGAAAGAGAAAAGAAATACCTGCATTGTGCATGTGCATTATGACAGCTTGCATGTTGATTTAGGAAAAAAGTGCATTAGTGTGTGCTCTATGATCTGTGTGAAAAGATGTTGTCTTTCTTTTCCCACAGTAGTTAAGATTTTCAAAGTTGAAAGATTGAAAAGCTTGCTTATCATCTTAGACTGCATTTAGGAGTGTTACTATACATCTCGTGGTGATCCATAAAGGCAAACTGCTAAACAAGATCAACCTTAAAATAAATTGAATTTACATAACAATGCATTGAAACATAACGCAAACACATAGAGGTCTAAGCTAGAGACGTTTTCCGGCATCGTTAAACGTGATATCTTAGCGTTGAGTGGTTGGGTGATTCCTCCACGGTGAAGCGATAAGTATCAATACGGACTTGTGCTCCCACGTACCGTCGCGTATATATTGGGAGACCCCTATAGGAACAAAGCCTTTATCCATAGGAAACCATGTCGGCCGCCTTACTGATCGCAATGCAGTGAACAGTGCATTCACAAAGATCTACCACTCGTACCGTAAAACGTATTATGTGGTCTTGTGAAAAGTTTGGCACACCCTCTTCCTAGATCTCCAGAGTAGTTTCTTTTGGCCTTTTTCAAACTCTATAACTGAAAAAGTCCATTCGAGCATTTGTCACTTCGGGCTCGTTAAAACATCGAAGGAGACTAAAGTCATCTTTAGCTTTTTCTCGACTCTTAAAAAGTGAAAAAGCAAGTTGTGTCTAAAGCGTCGTTATAAAAATTTATTTTAAACGGAACATAATCACCTCCTATTCCCGCGTTGATTTGAGGTTGAGAACATGGAACGCCCCAACCAAGGAATTCCACATGATGGAAATCCTAGTCCTTTCTCCTCTTGGGGAGAAGTTGGTGCGCCCCATGTTCGCGCTTGGAATTCACCTAGGCTGAGATAGACAAACTCTCAAGGCTACATCAAACCATTTCACCTCGTAGCTAGCCCTACGAGGTATGAGAAGGCTCTCTCGGGTCAGATTCGATAGATCTTTCAATATGATTAGGCTGACCAATTAATAATAAAGATTTTAGGCTAGTAAATTGATAAGGGGGTTGATTTAATGATTTTTTGGGGTTTTTGGTGGCAATTGGTGGAAGTGCAATTCAAGGTGCGGGGATTGAGCACAGTTTTCACAGGGGGATCTAAGGGGCAAGGTAGGAATGAGTGCTGATGCCTTAATTTGAGATGGATGATCAGAGATGATAGAGGAGAAGCTAAAGAGGGCAAACACACAATTCGAATCCTCTCTAGACAGTAGAAAACATTAAAATTGAACAAACTAAAAAGCTGAGCATGTCAAAACACGAGTTCAAACTTTACCACTTCATCTGTCCAATTTAGAAGCATAAGAGAGATGTGAAACACATAAACAAACTTACAAGAACATGTAGAGAACACACCATCAACAATCAGATCCACAAGAATCCTCAAAGATGTCTGTAAAACCCTGGCTTTCCTTGCCTTCAATTGCAGAAATAGATGCACAATATACAATAAAGCTTCCTTACACAAGAGTCCAACCATGAAAATGAGAAGGAGAGAGCATAATATAGACCATCTAGACCATCTAACTCCTTTCCCCACCTCTAGGGGTCGAGCTCAGCTTCCTAGGAGCAGTTTGAACTAATTCTAAACTAAGAACTAGAAAATAGGCAGCCCAACAACTTGCCTCTATTACTTAGCTAACTCATCCATGCATTAATTATTCACTATTTACATCAAAGAAGCTTCTAGAAGAGTAAAGAAAGATAAAACCTATCAAAGTGCCATGAAAATATTACATTCATCCATCATCTACAAGTAAAAATGGTCAACCATAGTCAAAACAGTGTTTTTTGACCGAAAATGGCAATTCTGGCAAATCTGGAAGTTCTGGTCGCGCCCCTGGAAGTTCTGGTCGTGCCCCTTTACATCTGTTTTTTAGTGGGTTCCACTGATCCAAATCAGGTGCAAAATGGCTCATTGGAAAGCTTGGCCTGTCTACTTTCCATCCCAAGTGGAATTTCTGAATTTGGTGTTGATTTGACCCATCAAACACCATTTCTCCCAAGGTCACTTTCTGCAACTCAAAAAGTGGGCAGAAAGTCATTTTTTAGGTGTATTTTGAGCTTTTGGAGGCTCAAAACTCAAAATCAGGCTTCTCCCAAGTATTGGTAATTTTTCTTTTTGAATGCCCTTTCCAAAAATGCCAAGTTTGCAAAATTCCGAGCAGCCCTTCAAACTGGTCTCACCCGGGGTGAGACCAGTTCTTGGGAAAAACCTGTAATTTGCACAAAAAATTCACAAATGACAAAATTTTCTCCAAATTTCTTGAAATTTGGGCTGGGAGTCCCCAATCAAGTACCATGCTCAGTCAAAGAGGCTTTGGCCAAAGTTTGGAGTGGATCGGGCGTTTTCCTTCGTTTTTGTGCTTTGGCCAACTGTCCTTGGAGCACCTTCGTTCTCGCCGGTATTTTTGACATTTCTCTCAAACCATGACACCTGTGTAAAAAGTGAAAGAGATTTTTCTTCCTTGGCATGTTGTGGACAAAAAACTCTCTCAGTTTTCCAAAATTCATCTTTGATTGCTCAGAAAAAGCTTTTGAGTGAAACTTGTCCCGATGTGTGAAACAAGGGATTTTGTCGAAATGGAGCGAAAAGAAGGGGATAGGGGGCTTCTAAATTCTTGGGGAAATTTTTGGGAGTGGGGAGGGATGTTAGGAAGCAGGGGAAAGTGGAATCTCAGAGATTGAGTGAGGGGAAGGGGTCGAAAAGGAAAAAACACAGGCCAAACCTAGAAAATTGCCAGGTTGTAGCTAGAAACTAGGGTTTGTGCAAAAATGAGGAATTTGGGGGATCTGAGTGTTGAGAAGTGTTTTATAAGGTATTTTAAGGATAGGGGAAGGTGTATGAACATTAGGAAACAAGTTTTGCCGGTGATTTGACCGTCCAAGAGAAATTGGCTTCAAAACCCTAAGAGAGGGAAATGACCTTGCCTGGGTGGCAACTGAAGCATGGACGAGGTGTAAAAAGACTCCTTAGACACTGAGATGATAATGACAACCATATGAATGATGATAGACTCAGCTGAATGATGACATGGACCGCCATTTGGGCAAACCCTAGACCTAATGCCTAGTGACCAAATTTTGCTTGAAGACTCACTGAAATGACAAAATTTGACCTTGACACTTCAAAATCACTTTGTAAGAGCATATTTGATCACTGGAGGAACGCTGTAAAGAATGACACTAACACCCCACATGGCCACATTGTCGCTTCTAGGACTGACAATTGGCCTGCCTATTTGGCTATTCTCAACCAATGTAGTTCAGAACACCATGGTTCCTGAACAGTCGAGTCAACAGTTAGATGAGTCTAGAGCTACCCACCAGCCTTCTACTTCCTATAACTCTTCCTCCAATCCTTCATCTTCGCAAGGTAGAGCCGGCAAAAGCCAAGCTCCCATGAAGAAGAAGGAGAAGAAGGAGAGAGAGAAGAAGAAGAAGGAGTCTAAGGCGATTGGGGGCAAGCAAAAGACATCTGACAAAAATCCACACACTGCACAGACCAGGCCTAAATCGCCATGTGTCATATGTAGAGGAGACCACTTCCATAGAGATTGTCCCTGTATTCCCCGGATACTAAGGGACTAGTCCCCTCGGTTGCACAATTCGGGAGCATCAACCTCTGATAGACATGTTGAATGCTTACCGTCAACCAGCGAAAGTGAAGGTTCAAGACAAAGAGGGGGAGCAAGATCCCCCTGCACACTGTGTAAAGGCGATCACGCCATCCACCGTTGTCCCTTCTTAGACGAAGCGAAGAGAGTTTTGGAAGATCGTCCGGTTTCACCGTTGAGACTTCCTCCTGGATACAAAAAACTCGTGCCAAGTCCTTCGTTGGTTGAAAATACAGCTGGCCCACTCAAGTGGTCGGCTGAAGCGTCAGTCATTGAAAATGAACCTACTGAATCTAGACCGGACGAGAGTCCAAAGGTCGATACGGGAGTTGACCCGATTCTTCCTTCAGAGGTTTCATCCTCAAATGACACCGTCAATGAAGATTCATCATCAAATGACACCCTCACTGAAGAGAATAAGGATGACACCATCCATATTCTTTTCATCAACACAGACTCTGATGAGCGTCAGGGCAATGCGCCCATTCCTTTATCGCAGGAAGGAACATCATCAGGGTCATATCCGGCCGTGTATTCGGTCCCACCGCCAAGAAACCTGGTTGTGTCCTTTGATTGGAACCAACTAGGCAGATCCCAGTTGCCAGCTAGTATACCATTCAGAATCATAGTCCAAATTTATAGAATGGTAATGGCTGGAACTATCATTGATGAAGGGGCATCTGTGAGTATCCTTTCCTTTATTGCTTGGAAAGCACTGGGTTCCCCGGCGCTTTTTCCTGAGATAAGAAATCTCTCGGGTTTTGATAAAGGAACCAGTCGACCATTAGAGATCCTCCCCAATGTACCTGTTACATTGAAAGGGAAGACCGTTCAAATGAACGTGATGGTTGTTCAAGGACCCTTGGATTATAACCTACTCCTTGGACGAGACTATATATATTGCATGGGAGCTATAGTCTCCTCACTCTTTAGAGTAATGTGTTTTCCACACGAAGGAAGAATGGTCAAGCTCGTAGACCAACTTTCATTTCCGGGATCACACATCGCAAATAGTCACATACCAACCCTCAATGGTCTATTCACCCAAGAAATGTCTCCACCCCCAGTCCTCCTTCCCGATGAGTGTGAGTGATTCGGAAAGATGGGACTGGAACCGAGGGGGCATGCATCCTGGTCTGCTTCGGGCAGAGGAAACCTTAGGTATAAGGTAGAATTTCCGCGAAAGAATATGACTAGTCTGTACCCCATCCGTGGATGGAAGAGGGGTTGTTCTAGAACATGATTCTTTTTTTAAGGTTACTTGTTTGACAAAGGTCATTCACCATTGTCTACTTCGGTAGACACTGCCGAGGAAATGTTTTCGTTTGATGGTGTTAACAAAACAATCTTTGGGTAACCAGAAAGAGGCAAACCTCCCTCAATAACACCAATATTTTATCTTTGAGTAGTGTTCTTCTCTTGTCGCAAGTAGTTGCTCTCTTGTCTCAAGTAGCTGTTCTCTTGCGATCTTGCAAAAGAGTTGTCAAAAGTAGGGCCGACGGGAAGACAAGTACCGCGTAAGACCCGTTAAAAATAACGAGAAGACAAGTATTGTTAACATTAGACTAGAAAGACGACAAGTAGCTGTGAACACCGAAAGAAAAGCAGAGGTGGGGGAGAGGAGGGGCAGCCTTGAAATTGTATTTTATACCTGGGGGCATGCAAACCTTTTGGAGTGCAAGCAAAGAGCGATTATTTATCTGTTTTTTGGATTAGTCGTTTCCAAACTTGCATAAAGAAAGGATATGAGGAGCATAGCTTCGTGAGATAAAGCTCCATAAAAAATAGCTATCTCACAGGAGACATTCTTATCTTATGACTGGTATATCGAGCAGTTTTACCGCGGAATTTATGCTCGTTAAAAAATAGAAAAGCGAGATCCGAGCAGTTTTAGCACATAGTTCATGCGCGTTAAAAAATAAACATAAGATTGACCATTCAAGCTCATTAAAAAATGAACATATTCTGGTAAATAACCATTGTGATCGTAAATTTCTTTAGCCATAAAAAGACTTGGTCGTGTTTGCACCCGCCACCTCCATTCCATTTGGCCAATCGTTCACCTCCATATGATTGTTTACCTATTTTGAGGAACAACTGCGAAGAGTGATTTCACCTAGCCATCCTTGTGACACTGCCGTGATTGGAAAATTCCAACCTGTACCTGGAATCTGCTACTATCCTTGTTTATCACTCGTTCCTCAAAAAAGACCAGTCTTCTTTGAGCTCTTTTCTCCTAACTCGTAAAATATGAAAAGTTTGCCGAGTTTTGGCCTTTCAGCTCGTTAAAGTGACTAGAAAAGCTATCCCTCCTCTAGATTTTAATCTTTTTGGACCTGAGGGATTATTACACAAAAATGTCGAGCGCTTGTTTTATTCGGCTCGTTAAAGTTATCGAAAACTCATCCCTTCTGTATTGTTTTATACCTTTTCGGACTTAAGGGATTAGATGACGAAAAAGGAATTTTGGAGTTAACTTTCTGTACCTTTTTAGACTCTCTAAAAATGAAAAGGACCGAGTTTTCCTTGTCGTTAGACTCGTTAAAATGATTAAATAGCGACAAACTTGTCTTTAGACAAGAACGAGTTTCCCTATCGCTAAGCTCGTTAAAACATAGCGATGGGCTTGCCCGAAGGGCAGGTTATAGAACAAGCATATGTTATCCTCCTCAAGCTTGACAAAAATAAAGAGGTACTGGTCAAAAATGACTGGGGAAAAATTGGGAGAACCTCAAAGCTTTAATGGTAGCAAGTCGCTCTTGAACATGACACTTTTCCTCCATATCACATCGGGTTGGGTTGTTTCATTCACCAGTCTCATCACCATGGTCTTCGCCAAACCATCCACATTTGGGGTAATGCTACCGATCCATCATATCAGTGTCGTTATATGTTCAAGAGATGTTGTTCAGAAAGAGTCAACCGTGTCCCATCCACTGCTATACATTATCCTTCATCCATCCATGATCGCCACCCTGAATCATATTTCACAGATTGTTTTCACCTCCACTAAAATCATTAGCTCCGTTCCGTGTCACTGATGTGGGATTCATTAAGGCCCTCCTTTGACGAATCACTTCTTGTCGACTTCAGCTCATTATCCAAGAAGTTGATCTAGGAACACCCCCCTCAGTACTTTGAAGCTTGTATGCCTCAATGGCAAGTTTCTCACTTCCAGCGATAGGTATACATCAATGACCTTCGACCAGAAGATTTTGCGTGGTGTTCGATGCCAAGTCCTTTATTCACACCACGTGAATTGTACTGCAGTACCTTGAGGGTCATTATCATTATCGGTGATTCCTCTCGCGCTTGTTAACGGTTTACATTATTGACCGGTAATCAAGCGATGTCTTTCCATGTTCGACTTCAACGCAATTCTCACATGGATCGACTTGTACTTAGAGTGAAGATCGAGCGAGTTTGAAGACCCCGGATCTAGTTTCATCCATCCGGGCTGCAATATATATTCAGGAAATATAAAGACATTTGACATGTACATCATTGCAGCAGATGATCATCCTACTCAAAGGATGATAATTTCAGCAGAGAATTATCAGTCTACCATCAGACGATCGTCTGTTATATGTACCAAAATGAATTTATAAAGCTGAGCATGGGAATGCCCGCCTCAGCTAGATCATGAAAGCAGAATGAAAAATAATGTATTGTATTGTATTTTATTACAGGTCACCTCTCAGCGATTGAATGAACTTCGGATCCTCCTGATAAAGCATTTCACCCTATAAACAACCTCATAATTTAGGGGGCAACTGTTATAGACATTTTTGTGCCTTACAGCATGAAGCATGAAATGTCAATAATCTAAGGGATCCAAAGTCCCTAAACATGTTGTTCCTGCCCCTAGAGGAACAAGGTCAGTAAACCACAGCACTAAATATCAGTTCTCCACCTGAAAACACTCAAAAACAAGCTAATTCTGGATCATGTCAACTGCTCCACTGAGCATCTGCGCTGAATGTCAACTGCTCCACTCTGTACCTGCACTGAATGTCAACTGCAAAGAAGGCTACCTGCGCTGGGCGAGTTTGGCCAAGTGGCACAGTCATTCCTCAAGGTGTCAATGCCCAGGAAGCTTCCAAAATGACACTTGGATCAGGGAATTCGCCTAGTGATGAGTAAGAGGGTCTAGATCTCCAAGTGGAAGCAAGAACCTCCAAGTGGACTCAAGAACTGAAGAATAAATGAAGTGGGAGAGGACACTAGTCAGCTTCATGCCAGCCTCAAGCTAACTCATCCTTTCTCCAAAACTCCTATATATAGAGCTCTCTCATGAGGTCTAGGGTGGTGGGAATCTGGTGAATGTAAGGAAGTGCTGTTGGTTTGAGTATAGAACTATTGGGTGATTTGCTTGAAGGAGGTGAAGAGGAGATTTCTTTCTGCTGGGAGTTGATGCTTGATTGGGCCTTTTATGGTTGTATCACTTCCTGAACTTTACTTCTTCCATTAATAAATCATTTGAAGTTATTCTATATGCATGTGTCTCAATCGCATATTGATACTTGTATATTTGATTTATTCTAATCCTTGAATCAATTATGGATGTATGCTTCTTGTAGTTTCCCTCTCTCGTTATTTTGCAGGATCTTGGTGTAGCTGGGCCAGTGAAAGAGCAAGGAGCTGGGAGCAAGCAGCAAAGAGAGAAGATTGGATCAATCATTAGCGGAAGACAACGGTTAGTTGATCTCTTTCTCCCCTCTCTTACATCTCATAAAGAAGTAATCTCGAATAGCTTTGCTTTGATTGTTGCTGAGGTACTATCACCCTTAGAGTGGGATAGGGTCATTCCGTATTGGATACTTTTCCCAACAACAGGGCTTTCTAATGGATGGATTATCCTAGGAGATCTTGGCTCTTCAACTTCTCCTGTTTCCCCTTCTCCTTCACAAAGATTGCTTAGATTCCCTTCCTGCAGTCGTTCTGGAATAGAATTTTCAATTTCTTGAAAGTCATTTTCATCAGTCTAACTATGCACCTCAGCGAAGGCTACAGATGGTGATCCTGTGGCCTGAAGGGAACCAGTAGGCTATTTGGAATTGGTTTTTCTGAGACCTACTGATGGCTCAGATTCAGTTTTCTTATAGATTTCGTCTATGAAGGTCGTTCGGCGAAGGGTTACCGGCCCTTTGGATTTTTCAGGTTTGAATGGAGGTTTGATAATTTTTTCTGGCTTTTTCTACTTAGTCATGCATTCTATAAACTACCAAATTCTATTCAACCCACAATTCTGCCAGGAAAGCGAACGGTGGAGCAGGGTTTTTACATGCTCCGTACGCAGGTTCTTACCTTCCATTTTTAAAATCCAACTCTCCCCTAGCAGACTCGTACACTACTCTGTAGAAGACAAATGGCTGTACTCTTTCCCCGGCAACGGTTCCAAAATTTAGAGTTGTAACAAGGGTCTCTTTCACCTTTAGTTATGCTACATTAATAAGTCAATCCGGGAACGCTTTGTTATTGCAAAGAGTAGCTCAATCCGAGTCTATTCGTCAGAGTAATGCTTCATAGTACAGTGTCTAGGAAATACAAGAGTAAATGGATGCTAAACTATAACTAATTTGCTTTTAAAAGAAAGGAATCACACCAGGCGATTTATCAGTCAAGGGTGCGGAAGAGATAACCCATCCCTCTAGAAACTGATGGAAGAAAAATAGAGTATGGACCAAAGATATGGGAGCTAAGCAGCGACTTACTAACTCACTACAGCTTTAGACCTTCTCTCACACTAAAACATTAAATGCAAGGAAATGGAACAGCAGAAAGTAAAATGGAACAGCAAACGGAAAGTGGAACAGCAAATATGAAATGGAACAGCAACTCAGTAAAATAGATCTCGCGAGTTAGAACTGAACTTGCTCTATAGAACTAAACCCCCATTCCGCAATCAAATAACAATCTCCAAAAGCAATTCCAATGAACTTTACTTTATGAGGCGATATTCACAAATGAATTATGGAACAACATTTATCATATATACACAACACACTTACTATAGCAATCTGATGATTCAAGAGAATATGACTATGTTAACAGATAGAATAATATTACTTCCAGATTCCCACAAATAAGAATTCAAATGAATCCAATACAACAATATTCAATATGAAGGCTCTGTAACAGAAACATTTGGCTTAAATAGTGAACATGCAATCAACTCTGAAAAGATTCATTCACACAGTACAGAGTCACTTACATAAATTTCCCGAATGAAACCATTAATGAATTAGTCATAACAGAGCATGGAACAACATATGACAAACACGTCAGATTACCAAACTATATAAACAATCCACACAGAAACCAAATTATAATGATACAAAAGCAAGTGTCCTTCGGAGCCGGGCACTTAGCTTCCAAGGATACACCGCCTTAGATTACTCTAGACGCAGAGATGAAGTAAAGCACCAAGTCTTTGGTATTAATGCATCAAAAAAAGTACAACAAAATAAGTCTTAACGAGACTCGATGATCAAAGTTCAAACTGAGACTTAAATTTACATATATGAAAAAAAGGTCTCCTGAGCTTAACACTGCTGCGCCTTTTTATAAGAGTAATGGCGGAGGTATCTAGGTAGCAAAAATAAGCAAGACAGCGATCCCTCAGGATCAAAGATCCTGAGGGATTCGCCAAGCCGTTAATCCTTGATTTTTCTTTCCCTGCTCCGCCGAATCGATAATTCCTCTTTCTTTCCCGGGTCGTTCTACTTTGATCCGCTTGATCTCGTTCGCATCCGGTTCCCTTCCAAAGGGATAGCAGTTACTCTTCCTTTGTCTTTTCCTCTTAAACAGTAATCCCTCGTTTCCACCCTTTTCTGCATGGAAAAATAACAATTATCAGTGATTAAGATTTTCATACTAATTCTCACATATTCTACTAAAAATGCTTTATCTCTTTAAGTTCATTATGCAGAAAGGGTTACAATTGCTACCGAAAAGTCACTAAATTGTTTGTCAAAAACATACCTTTCCAGAGCTCCACAACAGTCTACATTCTTTCAGGATCAATCACAATCTTGTCTTTAGAAATGATATGACCCAATAGTTTCCCCATTGTGACTGCAAAGATGCTCTTCTCAGGATTCAAAGAAATTCCATACATTTAACATCTGTTGAAAATCTTCCTTAGGTCATAAATGTGATCCCTCCAGTGATATGAATACACAATGAAGTCATCCATCTACACCACTACCGATCTATTCATAAACCCTCAGAAGGCTATGTCCATAGCTCTTTAGAATGCGGCACCTGCATTAATGAGCCCAAAAGGAATTTTTCAGTATGTGTAAGTGGCCCATTTGGTTTGAAGGCTATCTCAAGCTGATCCCCATGTGATACCAGTACCTGATTATATCCTAAAAACGCATATAATAGGGATAACATTTTAGACCTAGAAATTCACTGAAGGATGTGTTCCATAGAAGGGACAGGATAGTTTTCCTTTCAAGACGCTATGTTCACAATTTTGAAATCAATACACAGCTTGATGTCTCCATTTTTCTTTCTCATTGGCATGAGATTAGCTACCCATCGAGTGTGTCTAACTGGGAATATGATTTTGGCATCCAGCAACTTCTTAAGTTCTTTATTCACCAATGGTTCTAAGCTTGGATACATCTTACATGGCATTTGTTGGTAGGGATTGGCCTCCTTTTCTAAAGGGATCACATGCTGCATAGTATTGGTATCAAAGGTCTTTAGGTCTTCATATGTCCATGCAAATAAATCCTTGTATTCTTTAAATAGTTTGACAAATGCAGCCTTTTCTAGTGGAGAACACCCCAGGACCAGATTAACATTTTTTGGGTCCTTTTCAATCCCAATGTTGACCATTTCATACTTCATGGTCGAGCTGTGTGTTTTGCAGTTAGTAGGTTTCTTGAATTTCTCATGGAAGTCATACAAGTGCTCCATCCTAACCATTGATTTTGGAATCACATTAGGTTGATCCTTTTCCTCATCTTCCTCTTCATTCATAAGCTTGTCATGCTCCCTTTTGTCACTCACTACACTCTTAAATGTCTTCTCGTAGTGTAGGAACTCAAGGATTTTCTCATCATCTTCGAAAACCTGCCAATTCAAAATATTATTTGTCACAGACAGTCTGAAAATCAATTCAACAAAACATTTATTTTTCTTCAATCAAAAATCAGGCAAAAGTTTAGTAGCCATATTAGCCATCAGATCAACATCTTGGTTGTGGCCTCGAGGTATGTATGTAATAGTAAAGGAATCAAAACTATCAATTAAATCCCATACCTCATGTTGGTACCTCACCAGGTGTGGAGAATTGCAATGTATCCTTTTCCTTACCTGATCTACGATTATCTGTGAGTCACCAAAAACCTTAAGATTTTTCACATTCATACCAATGGATTTCTTCAGGCCTTGCAACAGGCCCTCATATTTTTTTGTGTTGTTGTTGCATGCGAACTCCAACCGGCTAGCCATTAGATGTTTTTTCCCTTGCAGGTCAATGAGAATACTTCCAACACCTGCACCTTCAAGGTAGTTAGAGCCATCAAAATAGAGTGTCCATAATATTGCATCTAATGTTACATCAATCAAACTACTATCTAATAAATTGGTCCTATCATCTACTATAATACAGGATAGATCATAAATTGGATTATAGGAGGCAATTTCCAACTCTATGTGTGTCAAAGTTTCTTCAATGGTTTCTGCGTGAAACTCTCCAAAATAGGTTTTTGTATTATAAACATTGAAACTATAGCTCACAATGACGGAGTTGGTAAACATTACAGGTTCATTGGAACCATTTAGTTGTGTTACCACATGCTTCATGTATCTCTCTCTATCGACTCTCAGCATATCACCCTTTCCCTTCGGAGGCAAAAAGAGATGAGACCAATCAATCGAGAAGTATCCATAAAATTTCGTTGACCAGTCCCTGCTAAGTAGCATTCCATAGGCCTCAGGTATATCGACTACCACTATATCAATGAAATTTGTGTATTGTGATTTAGTAGCCATCCGAATCAACACATCCTTCAATTCCCCAATTACTGTCACATTTTTCCTATCTAATTGCATGTTTCGAGTTCTAGTTTTTTTAGGTATGGCCTGAAGTCTTTTAGCTGCAACATAAGGCATGAAAATGGATTAGGCACTGAAATCTACCAAGCAATTGTGGACGTTCATGTTGAAAAATTCAAATGTAATGAGGAAAAGTGGAGTCACAAATTTCGATTTCCTCCCTATCATGGCTACGCTGACATCTTGGGGTTTTCGATTCATTTTAAACAACGTGGCCTCCATAGCTAAGGGTATTTGGTCTACATTAGTGATACTAATAGGTTTGGGCATTGGCTTCTTGGTTTTGATGCTTGAGGTGGTGGGGGTTTTGCAGTTCCACTCATTCATAGCTTTCAGCAACAAATCTCTTTGCTTCGTTAATTTTAACAAGTCAAAATATGTGATATTGGCCTTAGACTTCTTGAGATCATCCACAATATTATAATCTATGTTATAGATAGGATAGGGTAGAGTAAACATACCTATTTTTCCATTTTTGAGTGGGGGTTTACCATGTTGAGTAGCCTTCATTACAGTGGGAGACATGTTTTCTTTCTCTGAGTGACTTGTAACAGGGGTATTCTTGGGTTGACTACTCGGCCCACTCTTCTCAACAAGAACTCTGGAAGCAGACACTTTCAAAGGGAGAACATCTTGATTTTTTTGGTCTAAGGTATTTGTCACACCTGGAAGTGGCCCTTTACTACATGTGTGGATTTCATTACTGTTGATTTCTATAGTGTTGTCTCCCTCGTCGTTATTCTCATCATTATGGAAATCCCACAGCACATTAATTTGGGTTTCCTCCTCTGAGGGTCATTCTACTTGGTATTCCTCCTTGTCTCCTTATTCTAGTTTTAGCTCCAGTATAGGTTCTTATTTGTTCAGGAGCGATCCGATCAGAGCCAATTCTTTTGTGTTTAAATCCCCTTCATTAGGTGGAGCAAGCAACACATGCTGACCATGACAAACCTCTATTTTCTTCTGGTAGAAAGGTTTGAAGGGTTTTCTATTATTATAATCTCCTCCCTTATGAATAGTACTCTCTCTGTGATTCCTTCTCATATCAATGACTGTATTCGTAAGTTTCTTAATGATCTGATGCAACCCTTCCACATTCGTGGTGTCCTTGTCTTTAGTTTCAACCCTTTTGTTATCATTTCCATTATTCTTCTTAGATGTCTGAGGGGTTTTATTTTCTCTAGATGTAGGGCGGCATGCTATGAGGCTGATCGTTTCATTTTCAACTTTCACTACTTCATCGATAGCACCTTGTAAGGTTTTCACATTACTCCTTTTAACGCACATCATTGTAGGGATAGGGAGAGCAGAGACGTAGAATTACATTAGCACCTCTTCAGTGGGCCTAGTGGTGACTAGGATTCTGGTGAACAAGGTGTTGAATCGAATGTTAAAATCCTTAACCTTCTCCCTGGTTTCCATTTTCAAATGGGATCACTCTAAAACTAAGGCCACAGGTGTTTTGTCATCACCAAACTTGTCCAAAAAGGAATGTTGAAAAGAATTCCAAGAGGTAATCGACCCTATTCTCATACTCAAATACCATGTGGAGGTTGCATCAGTCAATGTAAAATAGAATAGGCAGCACACCACATCTTCATCAGCAACCCCCAACCTGCGCAAGGCTAGGAAGAAAGAGTGAATATGGTTATCAGCGGTATCTCCCCACTCAGGGTCGAAATTTGGTAACACTATTTCTGTATTTTTGGGTAAGGGATGTTGTTTCCCGGGTACCGCTACAGTATCCTGTGCAAGCCAGGGAGGGAGTGCCCTCGGAGGAGGTGGCGGTTGATTCCCACCCAGAGGAGGAGGTGGAGGTCAATTCCCACCTAGAGGAGGAATGTTTTCCATATTATGGACAGTGTAGTTTTGGTTGGAGACTTATACCTTATGATTCTCAAAATCAAGCGAGGATTTTCCTTTTGAAGGGGAATCCTCAGGAATTTCCTCCCAGGGGATGTCGATACTTGGCAAGGATTCTAGCACAAAATCTTCAAGAGAAGTGGCTACAGATGTATCTTCACTGAAGGTAAAGATCCTTGGCTTTCTCTTAGTGTCAGAGGTAAAGAGTGAAATATGGGAAGTTGAGAGAGGGAACGAGTGTCAGCTCGAGTACGTATTCTAACTAGTTGTTCCTGAGTGACAGGATGCTCCCACAGCCTTTCTTCCTTGGGTGACATAGAAACAGGACTTAGAGGGGTCTCTGTTTCTTCAAAATGAGGCTCTTTCAAATGTGGGGTAGGATCCCTCCGACCTTTACGATCCATACATTAATCCTTTTGAATCCATGCATGGCACTTATAAATGAAATATTGAAAAGTTGGAGAGGGTGGTTTAGGCCCTCCTTCTAGTGCCAATTTGTTGATATGGCTAATGTGCACTATGCCAACAAGGGGTACTAACCCGATCGCAAGCCCCAATTAGACCTACATTCATTTGGGTTGGCTATCTCCGACGGGTTTTAAGGGACCCCGTAAACCACTTGGACATGTCGAAAGATTTCTTCCAGGAGGAAGACGTCAACGAAATCAATAAAATGAAATAGCTAACCTCTATGTATTAAATCCTATCTATACTACTTCTAACTACTCTAATATGGTCCTAGCTACTCTACTCTATCCTACAAGAGCATGATACAGAGGTTTAAACATCATATATATGTTCAGCAGGAGTGTGAGAAAGAGGGTTAAACATCATGCATATATTCAAGTCTAAAAGAATCAATCACTGAATTCATAGCTTGAAATGGTTGTATTAAAGCTAAATTGCAATCCAATCACTCATGTAGGAATCCACATTCTTCAATGGAATTAAAACTGTAAATGATGTTTAATGTAGTTTCAAATTAGAGACCATTCACAAGTTAACCATGAAACTGAATCACATTCAATTTAACAAGACTAATACTGAACTGTAAGTCATTAATATGCTTAAACATAAATCACATTTATATTTATGCTAGTAACAACATCCTGATCCAAAACAATAGGATGAGTCTGAAACTAATGGCTCCTTCTTATCCCAAAATTAGTCCTTCTCATTCATAATAAAGCGACATTGTTCTTCTCGAAAATCAAAAATCCCTTTCTCCTCCTCGAAGGTAATACTTATGTGGCCCTGAATGACCCTCAGCCTTCCATGACCTCCCTTGCCTCTTCAGCTTCCCACTGCTTCAGATATACCAATTGAGTACATCGATATAGGATCATTAGGGTGACTGCTGGTGTGTAGTACTAAAGAAGATATGTTTTTGATGATTATTTCAGTATCTTTTCATTGAAATTTACAAACCTTTTGGATCATGAACTAAGAAAATGATAAAGAATTATAATAGGCCATCTGAGATTAATGTGCAAGATGAAAACGCTGACAATTGTCATTTCCTTATGCAGAAAGGAGGAGAAACGAGAAGTTTTCGTTCCAAAGGAAAGGATAAGGACGGGTTAACCGATGTCCCTTTGACGGGAGACCGAATGCAAACAAGGAAAAACAAATCAAAGCGAATCAGCCCGGGAAAGGAGGTGGAGATATCAGCTCGGCATAGGAGAGAAAAGAAATCACTGAGGACTAACGGTTTGGTTGTTTTATCTATTTCTGCACCTAGATATCTCCGTCGTCACACTTATAAAAGGGACAGCATTGTTAGCTCGAGAGAGAGTTAGAAACGTTTATGCTTTTATGTAATTTCCTTTAAGGTCAAAATTTTGATCATCGAGTCTCGTTAAGAACTGGTTTATTGTAATTTTGCTCTATGCATTAATACAAACTTGGTTATTATTTCATCTCTGAGTCTGGAATAACTTTAAGCAGTGTACCCCTGGAGGCTAAGGGCCCGGCCCTAGAGGACACTTGCTCCTGTATTATTACGTTTGGTTCATGCGTGGTTTGCCTATTGACGTCATCTGGTAATCTGGTGTGTTTTATAAGTTTACATCACATGCTCTGTTATGTTTAATTCATTAATGCTTCTACAGATAGAACGATTGTATTGACTTTGCATCATATTACTATTCTTTTAGGAATTGATCTAATACTACTAGTCTTTATAGAATACTGTTATTGTTCCATTACAAAGCTTTTGTGTTGTGCACCCATTCATTCATGTTACGGAATTCATCTTGGAAGTTATGTTATTTGTGATTGTTGGATTGATGAACAATGCTATTCTATTTTGAAATGCAATCGTATTCTTTCTAACTGAGATCGATACTTGGATCAAATTACTATTTAAGTGTGTTGCGTCCGTATATGGTTTTCAAGTGTTGTTCCATCGGTGTGTGTTATTTAATCCGCCCTTAAGAGTGAAATATTTCTATTTGATTCCTGTAGATTACGATTAATGCATTTGATCTGGTAGACTAAGAAGTTACTGCTTGTGAGACTTAGTTGTTGTTCTAGTTCTTAGCTGATGTTCCATTTCAGATTTTCTATTCCATTTTAGACTTGATATTTGATTTCTTAATTTCTATTCCATTTCTTATTTTCCACTCCAATTCCTGGTATTGGTGTGAAGAATGATTGCAGACTATAGTGAGTGTTGACATCTATTGTTCGGCTCCCAAATCCACGATCTGTTCTCTGATTTCCTTTTCCATCAGTTTCCAAAGGGATGAGTTATTGCTACCGAACCCTTGACTGATAGGTTGCTTAGTCTTTTGAAGGTGTGATTTAATATTTTGAAGTGGTTAAGCTGTAGACAATCATCCATTAACTCTTGTATTTCTGAACACTGTACTAATAGCATTACTCTAGCAAATGATAGCCTCAGACTGAGACACTCTTTGAAATAACGAAATGTTCCTGGATTTACATAATAATGTAAGGTAATTAGAGGTGAAAGAGACCCTTTTGATAGCTCTACATTTTGGCATCGTTGCTGGGGAAATAGTGTAGCCATTTGTTCTTTTTTTTTAGAGTAGTGTACGAACCTGTTGGGGAAGAATTGGGTTTTAAAAATGGAAGGTAAGAACCTACATGTGGAGGATGTAAAAGCCCTGCTCCTCTGCCCACTTTCCTACAGATTTGCTGTTGTTTTGTTTGAGTAGAATTTAGTAGTTGTTTGAGTGCATGACTAAGCAGAAAAATCCAGAAAAAAAAATTCCTAACCTCTACCCAAGCCAGAAAAAGCTAAGGGGTCGGTGACCCTTGGCCGAACAACCTTCATAGACGAAATCTACAAGAAAGTAGAATCTCAGCCCTCAGTAGGACCTAGGAAAGTCATTTCTAAACAGCCTACTAGTTGCCTTCAGGCCACAGGATCACGATCTGTAGCCTTTGCTGAGGTGCATAGTCAAACTGAAGAGTAGGACTTTCAAGAAATTGAAAATTCTACTCTACGACTATTGTAGGAAGGGAATCTTAGCAATCTTTGTGAAGGAGAAGGAGAAACAGGGGAAACTGAGGAACCAAGGTCTCCTATTGGAACAACTCAACCATTAAACAACCCAGACAAGGGAAGTGGTGCAAAAATCATTGTTGAAGAAACTCAATTTCCTTAGACATCAGGCACTCTCATTATCCCAGGTAGAGGAAGTGTTATTAAAACTGTCCGTATTAAAGCCATTCCCTCTCAACCTAGGAATACTCTCCTAGATATCCTAGAAGGATACTGGCATATATTCGACCAAATGGCTCAAAACCTGCCAAACACTCAAACTTCTACATTACAATACCCCATAGTGGATTCTGCAGCAAATGCACCTATGAAATAAATCCCTCTTCGACATATCCCTACATTCCATGGTCTTACATCAAAAGATCCGGATGCATTTCTATTTTAATTTGATGTACTCTGCAAGGGATATGATTACACCACCGACCCCTAGAAGCTCAAACTATTTCCCTCTACATTAAAAGGGGCTGCTTTAAGATCATTTACGGGATTAGGTGGTGGGGTTATAAATAACTGGGATCAAATGAAAGAATCTTTTTCTGAAAAAATATCAGGACTATTGCAGGTCTAGAGAACTGAAGGACGAAATATTCCAGATGACAGCTAGACCAAATGAAACATTAGAGGAGTATGTGGAATGCTTTCAGTATAATCTTCAAAGATCTCCTTATGCATTACTACCTTTACCTGATAATGTGTTAAAAACAACATTAAGAAGAGGCATGAAGGAACAATGGGTTGAAACATTAAACATTATGGGAAAAGGAGATATTTATCAAGAAAATTTTGCTGACATTGTTGATTTATGTATCAGGCGCTCAAGAGGTAGCGCAAGAGTAAAACCGGCAGAACATGATCGGTTTGTAACAGATACTAAAATTCTGACAGAAGGAGTAACACGTGTAGAAATTGGAAATTTATTAGAAAATTTTAAAACTGATATACTAGGGACACTAACTACACAACTTGATATTATGCAGGCCAAACAGAAGTCAATGGAGGCATAAGAGAATTTGGCAATCTTCTGTCCCCGATGCAGGAAAAAGCATAGTCATAAGGAGTGCCCACTGGATGTAGTCCAAACATGTGCCATCTATACAAAAGATCACCTGATGGAAAGCTGCCCCTCACTCCCTGGATTGAAAGCAGTATATAAGGAAGCAGAACAAGAGCCAGAATCGATGTATTTGCTCAAGCAATGCCGTCAGTGGAAGCCGAGACAATTTGGTATGTTTCTAGACCCAACTTCTTCTTTTCAGCCTCCGCAGTATAATGCTCAACAATATAATATGTGGTAGAGTCAACCCCAATCCCGGTTTCCAAACTGGTCACCACAGTCGTTTTCTTCCTCAAACCCGTGGCTGAATCAGGCAAGCTAATCTGGTTGGCTAAATCTTCCTTATACCCCACCATATTGGCAAAGTAACTCATATCCACCACAATGGACTCCCCCTACTTCACAAAGTTCAACCTGGCAAACAAACTGGGAGAGACTGATGCATTAGCCAGTAGGAACCATTCCACTCCCTCAACCTACACTGCCAACCTTACAACAAAATCCCCAGTCTAATCTGAGACCTCAACTCCCAGCCCAACCCAACCCCAATCCAAATAACAGACTGGTCCAATCTATCCAAATCATAGAAACACTAGAAATAGGAGTCGATCTGAGGGAGTGTAATGATCTTCAGTTAAGATCTGGGCGCATTATTGAAACTGAGGGAGATAAGACAGTTCAGGTTGACAACCAGTTACCCAGAGAACATTTGTCACAACAAGAGGATGTGAATAAACAACAAACTCATAATCAAGCAACCACATCCTCTCCCCCGTTCCCAGAATGATTAGTCATACCTCGACCTATACAATATCCTGATTTTGACATTTTGGGAAAATTACAAAAACTGTACACAAAAATTCCATTCCTCCAAGCCATTCAAGACATCCAGATATATGCAAAAACTATCAAAGAATTGTGCATAAAGAAACCAAGGAGGAATATAACAAATAATCCAAGAGTCCAAGTCGTCGGCACTCTATCTGACTTACTATCAGGAAAAGAACACCCATTAAATATGAAGACCCAGGAAATCCAATTGTAACTATCCAAATTTACGGTCAGACCCTATCCAATGCCTTAGTTGATCGAGGAGCTGCAATTAATATCTTAACAACCACTACTTGCCAAAAGCTAGGCATTACATCTGTAGAACCCACCTCTACCTTGCTAGAATTGGTTGACCGATCTGTGGTTAGGCCGGAGGGTACACTGCATGATGTCATGGTCTCTGTTGATTCCTGGGAATATCCAACCGATTTCCTGATAATAAATCCAAAAACCCAACTTGATGGACATCGATTGATTTTAGGTAGACCTTGGGTTGCCACTACTGATGCTTATATTGGCTGTCGGCAAGGAAATATGACCATAACCAGAGGGCCAAATATCAAGAACTTAGTTCTATATCCTCCAGCGCAGCCAAGTGTCACAATAATCAAAACTAATAAGCACCTTATATCATACCTTACTGATAACATTAGATCTCCATTAACCATACAAGAGGCACTTGATTTCAAAGACCAAACATAAGACGATGCCATTAATAATTTCATTAGTCAAACTAAATCCAGATCCTGCACATAGTGTCATATGATAGAAGCAGTATTTGATAATGAATTAGAAGAAGATCCTCTGAAAGATACGCATGATCAAACAATACCTATTACTTCCATTGCAAATAGTAAAATTGTGGAGATTGAACTAGGTAAAACCTTAAATATTAATGCCAACCTCACATCTGAGCAAGAAATGAAGCTCATCCATTTGTTAAGGAACTATAAAGAAGCATTTTCATGGGACTATCCTGATATGAAAGGAATTGACCCCCAATTATGTACACACCACATTTATATAGAAAAAGATGCAAGACCTGTTCGTCAACCTCAGAGGAGACTAAATCCTCATCTAAAAGTTGTGGTAAAAGTCAAACTTAAAAACTTTTAGATGTCAACTTTATCTACCCTATCTTTGATAGTAGATGGGTCTCTCCACTTGTGGTGGTACCAAAAAAGAATGGGAAATGGAGAATCTGTGTGGACTACAGAGAGCTAAATAAAGCAACACAAAAAGACCACTTCCCTCTCCCATTGATCGACCAAGTATTAGCCACTTTGGCAGGAAAGAAATTCTTTTCTTTCCTGGGTGGCTTTAGTGGATACAATCAGATTGAGATTGCCCCTGAAGATCAAGACAAAACTACTTTTACTTGTCCTTGGGGAACATTTGCCTACCGAATTCTACCTTTTGGCTTATTCAATGCTCCTACCACATTCCAAAAGGCTATCCTTAGCTTTTTTGCAGATTTAATAAATGAAGGACTTGAAGTATACATGGATGAATTTACACCATACGGAGATGATTTCAATCCAGCACTAGATACCCTAGAGAAATTCCTACAACGCTGCATTGCTACCAGGCTTTGTTTAAGCCACGAAAAATTCTATATGATGATGACTGAAGGACTTATCCTAGGACATTATATTTCAGCAGCTGGCATTCAGGTAGACCCAGCCAAAATCCAAATAATTTTCTTATTACCACTCCTACTACTCAGACGGAGGTACACAGTTTTCTTGGTTTTTTTGGTTATTATAGGATATTTATAGAACATTATTCGCACATTTCTGCACCTCTGTATGCACTAACTGGTAACGTTTATTTTCTTTGGACGGAAAAATGTGAACGTGCTTTCAAGGATCTAAAGAAGCTTGTGTCCATAGCCCTAGTCCTTGGAGGACCAAATTGGGATTTTCCATTTGAGATATCATCTGATGCCTCAGATACATCCATTGGAGCAGTCCTTGGGCAGGAAGAGAATAAAAAACCATATGAAATTTACTACATCAGCAAAAATTTATCCCCTATTTAATTAAACTATATTGTTACTGAAAAAAAAATTCTAGCTGTAATACATGCTATCAATAAGTTTAGACATAACATTACCAGATATCCTGTTATCTTGTATACAGATCATTCTGCCATAAAATATATAGCAAATAAGCTTGTCACAAATGGCAGAATAACTAGATGGTTGATTATTTTGCAGGAATTTGACATTACAATCAAGGATCGACCTGGCAAAGAAAATCCTGTAGGAAATTTTCTCTCAAGAGTTCCAAAGCCAATTGATGCAACAGCAATTGAAGACCAATTTCCTGACAAGCATCTATTTTCTGTGGTTGTTCAAACACCTGGGTATGCTAACGTTGCCAATTATCTAGCAGTGGGTAAATTACCAAAGCATCTAACCCCTAATGAGCGGAAACAGATTGTTCAACAAAGTGCTCGATTTTCTTCGATTGGGGGCTATTTGTTCCATACAAGGGTAGACATGCATATTAGGAGATGCGTTCGAGAAGATGAAGTCTTTGACATTTTAAAAGCCTTCCATGACAGACCATGTGGTGGACATTTTTCCAATCGCATAACTGGACATAAAGTGCTGCAGACAAGGTATTATTGGCCCACGATTTTCAAAGATGCAAAGAAATTTGTCCAAGCCTATGACAATTTCCAGAGATTAGGATGCCTTGGTCAGTCTGATGAGATGCCTCTGAAAATACAGCTAGTCATCGAACCATTCGAGCGACGGCCTCTTGATTTCGTTGGACCAATTAACCCATCATCAAACCAGAAAACATATATTTTGGTGGAAAAAAAATATGTCACCAAGTGGGTTGATGTAGAGGCATTGCCAAGAGCTACAGAGGACTCTGCCATATAGTTCATGTTCCATCTATTTGTACGTTATGGCCTTCCAAGAAAAATAAATACAGACGGTGGACCACGGTTTGCTGGGAACAGAATAGCTACAGCACTCAACAACTATCATGTCTAGCTTAAAATCACTACTCCATACCACCCACAGGCAAATGGGCAGGTAGAAAGTAGCAATAAAATAATAGAAGCAATCCTAACGAAAACCATTACATCACATAGACGTGATTGGGCTGCCAAACTACTTGAAGCACTGTGGGCTTACAGAACAACATGGAGAAGCACCACTGGTTACGCACCTTATCAATTAGTGTTTGGAAAAAAACCCATTTTCCCCATAGAATTCGAAATTCAAACATTACGAACAACAGAGGAAGTTGGCTTAGATTTAACCGAGGCACAGATTAATTGATTGCAGCAGATCAATGAGCTGGACAAAATTAGGCTCTCTGCACTTCAAAACACTGCCCTGATCCAACAACCGTGAGCTAAATGGCATGATGCTCTCATTAAAAATAAAGTCTTCCACGAAGGAGACTGGGCTCTTTTGTATGAATCCAGGTTTCAGGACTTCCCCGGGAAACTCCAGACTCATTGGTTGGGACCATACAAAATCCAGAAGGTACATGACAATGGGACCCTTACTCTAATAACTATTGATGGTTCTGGATATTCCTTCAAGGGAAATGGCCACCGAGTTCATCTCTATCACAAACCACTTACCTGGGAGTCCTTCTGCCAGTAGCTACGCTAAGACTCCGATATGGAGATTTTGGGGGAGGAAGAGAAGTCTTCCTCACCTGTAATTCATTAAGGAATTTATTTCTTTTTATAGTTTGTACATAATTCCTTTTTTTTTAATCATTTTTGTACATATTTTTCAATCAACATTTTGCTACTAATTTTGCTATTCCTTTTTTCTCAGAAGAACAACTTTTTCTTCTGGCTGTTCCTTTTTCAAAAGAGCGACCCCCTTTGGATCAGCCGTCATTTTGTTGTATTTTGGTTTTTTTAATCTTTTTGTTTCTGCTATTCCTTTTCCAAAGGAACAACATTTTCAATTTTTTCTATTCCTTTTCCAAAGGAACGACCTTTTTTCTTTTCTTCTGTTCCTTTTCCAAAGGAACAACATTTTCAATTTTTGTTGTTCCTTTTCCAAAGGAACGACCTTTTCCTTGTCTTGTTGTTCCTCTTCCAAACGAACAACATTTTCAATTTCTGTTGTTCCTTTTCCAAAGGAACGACATTTTTCCTTGTTTTGTTATTCCTTTTCCAAAGGAACAACATTTTCGATTTTTGTTGTTCCTTTTCCAAAGGAACGACATTTTTTCTTGTTTTGTTGTTCCTTTTCCAAAGGAACAACATTTTTTATTTCTGTTGTTCCTTTTCCAAAGGAACGGCATTTTTTCTTGTTTTGTTGTTCCTTTTCCAAAGGAACAACATTTTCTATTTCTGTTGTTCCTTTTTCAAAGGAACAACATTTCTGTGTGTTTTTGCTATTCCTTTTCCAAAGGAATGGCACCTGTGTCTTCTGCTATTCCTTTTCCAAAGGAATAGTGCTTTCCATTTTTGTTGTTCTTTTTTCAAAGTAACGGCATTTTCATTTTCTACTGTTCCTTTTCCAAAGGAACAACATTTGTGCTCTTCTGTTGTCCCTTGCATGTTTTTTCTCGCCTTGAGAAACAACTTATTCCTTTCGTTGTTCTAAATTGAGGATGCTTATTGCTCCTATTCTTGCAAGTCTTTTAGAATATAACTATGCACTTATGCGATGGATACAAATCACAACATACTGGAATCAGTCAATCATAAACTGCTATCTTTATAAGAAATTGCTCTGAATTGGTAAGAGGACAGGAGGGACACACTTATTTATCATCTTTTGCTGCCATTGTTCTACTATTTCTACTCTGATTGGTTATCTTTATTATGATGATCAATTTTCATCCTCTTTGATCATTATTTAGGAATAAGAGCAAAGGGTTTGTATCTTCCTATTGAGATGTTAAGACTTCTTCCACCATTCCTACTCTTAAGGAGTGTTGAACCACCCTTTGTGTATAAATAAGGGAAAGTACTTTATGAAAAACAAAGAAAAAAAGAGCAAACATGACTTATAAGTTGTCAAATGCATGATAGGGGGTCTCATCAAGAGCCAACCTACCATGATCATGAGGATGAAAGAGAAGTGGCATTCCCACTATGGCCACCACACCAAGGATATGGTCCAAAAGGTATACCAAATAAATAACCCTTGGAACAGGAAGTCTCATAACGAGCCGGCCTGCCCACTTTTCGCTGCTTCCTCGTGAATGGCATTGTGGTTAATTGGTCACCAAGCTAGCATAATGGCCTACATTTTGACATCACACAAAATTCCCTAAGCATACACAAAGGATCATGGTTCCATGGGTGAAATAAACAACTCTGCCAAGGTTATGGACACTTGTCGGTAGCAGAGCACTATTAATGGTATTGAAGTCACATTATTTACACCAAAAGGTAAGTTACTAGCACCCTTCTATTTCTTATACCTTAGTAATTGATCATATATTATTTCTCGAATCATGGAAAAGCAGTTGACAATGACCGCATCAGACTTGGAATGTACAACAGATGTTCTATCCTCCCAGCCTCGCATCATATCACAGCAGCTTCTGACGTATTAAGCGATCCAACTCCATGCCTCGATTGCGAGAATTTGTTGCTTTTGTAAACATGGCATATTTCCATACGCTGTTCCTTTATGACTCTTCTTCAGAGCGGGCGTTGCTCCTTTATTTGATGGCTGGGACAGCCTATCACATTGCGGGAGGGGAGGTTAACCTCATCATTCCCTGGGTTATGTGTCAGCCCACTATTCGGGAAGTTGTGTACTAGGGTATGGCACGACTCAATGACATACTATTTTTATTTTTTCTGCATGAATTGTTGTTCATAAGCTAGTTCTATTGTATACTCTGCAGCATCAGATTTTGAACAAGTCTTGCATTTGTCAGCCTCTCTATGTTTCAACAGCATGAACAACTTCCGTTCTACTAAGAATTTACAGCGAAACCATGGGAGGAAGATCGATTCAGAGAGAATTGCAGTTGTTAACAGTCTCTGCTTCTGCTAAGAGTTTACAATGAAACCATGGGAGGAAGATTGATTCAGAGAGAACCGCAGGTGTTGCTCCTGCCCGGAAAATCCTGGCAAGAGCAGGGTGGCTGAATTATCTCAACTGCTTGCAGGAGTCTAACGAGACTGTGGCAACTGAATTCTTGCAGAATTTGCAAGAGGATTACTCCACAGTGAGGGGGAGACACATAGCAGTCACTAATGACATAATCACAGAAGTCTCGGGATTACCAGCCACTGGACTTGTATGGACGTTAAAAAAGGAAAGATTGCAGAAGGTTATAGAAATATTCCAGGACGAAGGCCAGAGCCTGGCAATTAGAGGAAAGGGAGTTCTGCCAGCAGCGCTAGGAGAGCAGTGGGCAGAATTGGCAAAGACCATTCAAAGCTACATCACATGTGAAGGCAGAAAATACGTGGTAAGACCATGACATCTTAAACTCTTAGTTGTACTAAAGAAAAAATGCTCTGTGAATTTACTTTCATTTCTTAATTCATTACTTCATGACGTTGCACGGAGCATAAAAAAGGCACAGAAGGTAGAGTCAGTTGTTAGTCATCATGGGTTGATTTGGTTAATTGTCAGCCATAGCCTCATCAATAGCAGAGCAGCTGGTGAGAGCTAATTTCCATGATAAATGGGGGATTGACCGCACCATCCCCAAAACGTAAACATGCCACTAGTACACCCGAGCATCCAGAAAAACACAAGGAATTGGCAAAGCGTAAACATGCTACCGGTACACCCGAGCGTCCAGAAAAACGCAGGGAATTGGAAAAGCATAAACATGTCGCCGGTATACTCGAATGGCCAGAAAAACGTAGGAAATCGGTCTGGCTAGCATGACTACATGGGAGGCTAGAGAAGCCCCAAGAAAACACTAGCCAGCCATTAGAAATTGAAGATGAGCAACCCTCACAGCCAAAAGGGGAGGCCGAGAAATCGCAAGAAGAAGAAGAAAAAGAAGAAGAGGCCGAGCAATCTGAAGAAGAGAAGAAAATGAATAAGAATTCGAACAATCTGAAGAAGAGGGAGAAAAAGAAACTGAAACTGAAGAAGATAAGGAAGAAGAAGCTGAGCAATCCGAGTAGGAGGAGGAAACGGAACAACAGGAAGGTAGCCCATTGTAGGACCTAGTGGGAGAAGACGAATTGGCCGAAGTTTTGGCCAATATTGGCGAATATGGCCAACCTTTCAGTCCATCAAATCCCCATGCCGAGAAGAAACCCCAGGAGGAAAATGCACCTGAAGAGCCACATGCAAAGGAAGCAGAAGAAAAGAATCTAGCTGTTCATGATGAAAGATGATAGGAGATACTGAACAGGAACAATCCATTGCTAACCAGAAGACACCAGAAGAAATTCCGGAGGAAACCGGGGCAGAAAGAGAGGTCGTCCAAGAAATAACAGAACGAGTTAGGGTTCTTTCCCCGGAACAGCTAGAGCAACATAGTGAAGAAACACCCCAGAAGAAAAATCTGGGAATTAGTCACAGTCCAGGCCGTAGTGAACAACCTACTGTTCATTAGGAAATTTTGGAAATTAAAGAACTTCGAAAGGAACAACAGAGATTGTTGAATATAATCGTCCAGCTCCACCAGCAGATTAGGATTCTGAAAGCAAGGCAAAGGGTAAAAAGGACTTCGGGAAGGAAAAATGTGACCACTCCAGCAAAACCCCTCAAGGAAAAGGGGCGGAGGACCAGAATCCATCTTGTAGTTCAAAACCCTGTCAAAAACCAGGCTGTTGTTCCAACTGATGCTGAGAAATAAACTGTTATTCCAATAGAAAAGGAACAACAATGGATTTATATCCACGTTAAGATAAAAATGGATGAGATGATGACCCATGATAAGGAAATTCAGATGGAGGTAGCACTTTTGGGAGTAATAAGGGTTATGAACTCAAAGCAATGCAATAAGAAAGTTCAGGTAAAACTCCCGGCCTCCACTGCCGCATGGAGAAAAGATCCAAAAACAGTAACCCTACAAAAGGGTTTGAAGCAAGCTCAGCAAGAAGCAGAAAATCTTAGGGAGCAAACGGTCCCTTGCGAAAAGTATGAAGAGCTACAACAGTAGCTTAGGAACGTCAATCTGTCCGAAAGCCAGGCCTTTGAAGGGTGGCGAAGGGAACAAGAGAAAGTCGTAAGGTAAGTCGTAGGTTAGATATAGTTATCAAGCAGATGGATACCTTGTGTTCTTTATACAATGAAATCTTAGCATGTAGAGCCCCTGCCAAGAATTATGCCTTGTTTCTACTGGAACGGTATTTGCAACTAGAAATAAAGGTTGTTAAAGCAGGTGCTCCCATACAAATTAACATTGTCAATGATTTTATAGACTGCTGTAAGCACTACGGGGTAAAAGTCCATTGACTACTACGTGAGTTCTATTACATAACCTTGTATTAGACCAGGAGACCGAGCTGAACCCTAGCCCTTTTGTTGGGGATGTCCAATTGCAGGCATTCATCTCAGTTGGTGTTAATTAAATTAAATGGCTTAAAGGCTATAATACTTTCCAAAGGCAAGAAAACAGACTAGATTTATGGGTAAGGGCTGAGCCTAGGGACCCAGTACAGTTGTGGAGAGCACATAGAAACCTCATGAAGACTCCGAGTGTAATTGAAGCATTAGGAACCATGCATGAGGCACTCATTTGGCAGGGATTAGAATACTTTTTCTCTATCAAAGACCTTGCCACTGATGCAACTAAATTTCGGTATCAAATCTCTAATCCGAATATCCAGCTCAGGGAACCATTTAAGTATGAGAATTTTAAATTAGCTTCCAACGGCTTGCACCTCTATAGCGAAATCATTTTGAGGGCAGGGCCATCCTGGTTAGGATATAGGTTCTGGAGTCCAATTATTTGGCACCCTACACCCGGATACCAAGCCCTATATGAGATGCTCGAGGGTCAGACAAGCCATTTCTTTGACTACCTAGTTACTCATCATGGTTGTAGGCCTCCACATGAGATTCCATCTCCAGCCTATTCCCTCACTGCCTTTCATGTCAACTACAATGTTTCCATGAGGGCATGAAACAGGGTAAGCAGGGGGGTGTGTGGAGTACTAAAGAAGGTATGTTTTTGATGATTATTTCATTATATTTTCATTGAAATTTACAAACATTTTGCATCATGAACTAGGAAAATGATAAACAAATATAATAGACCATGTGAGATTAATATCCAAGACAAAAATTCTGACAATTTTCATTTCCTTATGCAGAAAGGAGGAAAAACAAGAAGTTTTCGTTCTAAAGGAAAGGACAAGGATGGGTTAACCACTATCCCTTTGACGAGAGAACAAATTCAAACAAGGCAAAGAAAATCAAAGAGAATCAGCCCGGGAAAGGAGGTGGAGATATCAGCTCGACGCAGGAGAGAAAAAAAATGACTGAGGACTAACGGTTTGACGAATCCCTCAGGATCCTTGATCCTGAGGGATCATTGTTTTATATATTTCTGCACCTAGATATCTCCGTCGTCACCATTATAAAAGGGGCAACACTGTTAGCTTGAGAGAGGGTTAGAAATGGTTATGTTTTTATGTAATTTCCTTTAAGATCAAAACTTTGATCATCGAGTCTCGTTAAGAACTGGTTTATTATAATTCTGCTCTATGCATTAATACAAACTTGGTTATTATTTCATCTCTGAGTTTGGAATAACTTTAAGCAGTGTACCCCTGGAGGCTAATGGCCCAGCCCTAGAGGACACTTGCTCCTGTATTATTATGTTTGCTTCATGCGTGGTTTTCCTATTGGTGTCATTTGGTAATCTGGTGTGTTTTATAAGTTTACATCACATGCTCTGTTATGTTTAATTCATTAAGGCTTCTACAGATAGAACGATTATATTGACTCTGCATCATATTACTGTTCTTTTAAGAGTTGATCTAATACTGCTAGTCTTTACAGAATATTGTTACTGTTCCATTATAGAGCTTTTGTGTTGTGCACTTGTTCATTAACATTACGGAATTCATCTTGGAAGTTATGTTCTTTGTGACTGTTGGATTTACGAACAATGTTGTTCTATTTTGACATGCAGTCATATTCTTTCTAACTGAGTTCGATACTTGGATCAGATTTCTATTTAAGTGTGTTGTGTGCGTATATGGTTTTCAAGCGATGTTGCATAATTTATCAGTAATCAGTGTTGTTCCATTAGTGTGTTTTATTCAATCTGCCCTTAAGAGTGAAAGATTTCCATTTGATTCCTGTAGATTACGATTAATGCATTTGATTTGATAGACTAAGAAGTTACTGCTTGTGAGACTTAGTTGTTGTTCTATTTCTTAGTTGTTGTTCCATTTCGGATTTGTTGTTCCATTTTGGATTTGTTGTTCCATTTCAGACTTGTTGTTCCATTTATTAATTGTTGTTCCATTTCTTATTTGCCACTCCAATTCCTGGTATTGGCGTGATTAATGATTACAGACTGTAGTGAGCATTGACATCTACTGTCCGGCTCCCAGATCCACAATTTGTTCTCTAATTTCCTTTTCAATCAGTTTCCAAAGGGATGGTTATTGCTACCGAACCCTTGACTGATAAGTTGCTTAATCTTTTAAAGGTGTGATTTAATCTTTTGAAGTGGTTAAGCTGTAGAAAATCATCCATTTACTCTTGTATTTGTGAACACTATACTACTAGCATTACTCTAGCAAATGATAGCCTCAAACTAAAACACGCTTTGAAATAACGAAACATTCCCGGTTTGACATATTAATGTGAGGTAATTAGAGGTGAAAGAGACCCTTTTTATAGCTCTACAGCTGGCACATAGAAGGCATAACGGCTGGGTCGATTCCTTTCCCGAGGAGGAGAACAAGTGTTGGCAAAAGGAGTGATTGTGTGTTGCCTCTCCATAACAAAGACTGGGACAACTCTACTTACGGAATACACAAGCAATGTGTGGGCTCTCGACCTAGAACAATTACATCTAGACCCTTAAATGCACTACTTTTGCATCAATGGCTCTTCGTATCCCCTCCTGCATCGCTTACTTCTCACTTGCATAGATAACTATCATTAGCTTCATAATTCTGACTGATGTGACAGAGACATTTACATGAAACACAAATGTTGCTTCCATTAATTTTATAACTCCAAAAACAAGTTTGAAAAGGAGCTATGCATAAAACACAGTCAATATGCAATTTAGTTCTCAAAACATATGCTTGGCATAGTTTTTGAGGGCCTCCTTTCATCGTAATTGGGCATCGGCTCCTTCCTAGGTCATATGCTCCATGCCTTCCACCACCCCAATGCACAATTGCACTATCGGGAGTCCACAAGATTGCATTTGAAATGAAAACTCGATCCCGTTATAATTTCAGAAAATTTGGAAAACAAAGAAAAACATAGGAAAAACCTGAGTCAATCACGCAAGACGGACCTCAAATATTATATGTTGGAGCCTGTAAATATCACTGAGTCTGGCCTATCGCATATTGCAATATGCGCAAGCCTAAGTCTCTGTCGATCACGCGGCTTCGAACTTGAAACTATATATATATATATATATATATATATATATATATATATATATATATATATATATATATATGTATATGTATATGTATATGTATATGTATATGTATATGTATATGTATATGTATATGTATATGTATATGTATATATATCATATTTGATAGGGCAGCAAGTCCACTATATCGTTGTGCGTAATATGTATGAGGCCTGGGGCTCCACTGATATGCAATATGAGATTGGGAGGCGGACCCGAAAACACATATACGTTACCATTCATAAATCCCTTCGAGTCCGTAACGTTACCATTCCCTTTGGAAAACCCCAACTTTAATGTTTCATCGCAAGGATATATGGAAAGACCCGGGTATGGCCATTGGGGTAGATTTCAAAATTAATTGTTGCACAAAATATTGTCAGCGTGACATTCGGCAATCAGTATGAGTCTGTCACCACTCATAATTTCCTCCTTTGCAAGTCTTAAACCTCATCTCTTCATGTAAAGCCTTGAAAAATAAGAGAAATCCCTTAAAAATCTCTAAAACTCTGTTTCCGTACTTTCTCTTAGCATTACCTGTGGTCCCGCATTTACTGGTCATGTCCCTTGTGGACCTGCCCACTCTGTTTCTGTGTAATGGGTGCGGACCCCTGTAAAAGTCAAAAAGGCGCAAGTACATTCTTAAAAACTCACTTTAGGTTATTTCTGGAAGCTTCTAGAGGGAATCTTGAGGTGGCAAGTTCACTCCTTTGAGGTTCATGCATCCCATAACTAAAGGAGCTAACCCCTTGATGTGAGGAGCTTATCCCTTTGAAGGAGGAATCTATCCCTTCATAGGTGGACCTGTAAGTTCCTTCCCTTGCACTATAAAATGAGGCATTGGGCTGGTTACTAAGGAGGTTGAAAGCTGAATATTTTTTAGGGTAAATGTTGTTGGAATTTAGACTTCCTACACAAAGTAGTACCGCATCTGATTATACCAGAAGCCTACGGACCCTATCAAATTTTTGAAAAACCTAAAATATGTCTATACGGTTAAGCTTAGGATTTGTTTACGTTTTTTAGCCTCTGCCCAGATCGGCATGTGTCCTATCAGAAACTTCTTGTAAGTGAGTTCCATTGGCATTTTGGTTTTAGGTGATTTTCTAGAAGTTTTGCGTGCCTGGTTTGATTTTCGCTTGGTCTTTGTAGTAACTCAGAGATTAGAAGTCTAAGAAACTTCGGATTACCCTGGTTTTTTTGGTATTGTTCATGAGTCTGATTGATTTGTGAAATCTGCCCTTGGTGAGAAATAGATCTTTTTTTCTCTTTGCAAAGCTTTGAAAGAACTTCTTTGAAAGTTTTGAATTTCATTTTTAAAAAAGAAAACATAGCTGGGCATGTTTTGATTAATTTGTTATTCTGAACGAATTAGTCCTTAGTTTGTTGAATAACTACGTAAAACATCCTCAAAAATAAAAATTTTAAGCTTTTACTTCAATTAGGTATTTAGAAGTTGTAGATCTCAAGATTAATTTTTTATAGTTTTGAGTGTTTTCTAGAAATTTTAGAATCTCTTTTCAAAGAAATTGTTTTTTGTAGTTTTTTGAGTGTTGAAAAGAAAGGGATATTTTTCGTGACCATAATTAGTAGTCTCATTTTTGAGTTCATTGAAAAAGACAAAAAAGATTTTCTTTTCATTTATATGTTGAAGAAAGATTTGTTTTCAAAGAATTGCATTCTCAACTCTTTCTTTAGCTAGAAATTCATTGAAGAAAAAGAATTGTTTAACATCTTAGGTGCATTTTTAGTGTTTCAGAGTCGAGTCTTCACACAATAAAGTTTCATCTCCATACCTTTTGAATTAAGAAACAACCAATAAAAATAATGCTTAAAGTAAAATTGATCGAGCAATCTTTTTATTTCTAGGGTTGTTATCACCAACATAGCTTAGTCTAGTATCTTGGAGTAGGGAGTAATTGACTCTCCAAGATAGTTAAAACAAAAAAGTAGCTATATCTTAAGGTAGGATATAAATTCCAATTGTCACATCTATGCTGTAGGAAGCTCCTCTTAAAGGAGTCAATCACAAGATCGTATCTGAAGTAGTAGGGTAATCAATCCTTCCTCATTGGGAATGATAACAGATATACACGTATTAAAAACAGTAAACCTTGGATTGACCATTGTCGAGGAGCCTGGGGTCACTTGTTGGTAAACCTTGGACTATTTCAGAGAGCCTTCAAGGGGATTGAGCTTTGTTACTCTACCCTTGTGTGTGTATCGGATCATAGACTGTTCCCCCAGGTATATTTCTTTCTATTGGTAACCATAGTGACCATAATCTATAGGATTCTTTCCTAAGGTGACGGTGGCGGGAAGATCCCACTGTACCTGAAGCAAACGTCAACTAGACTCACTTGGACTCTTTGGGGGGTTATCTCCACTCAAGATGGTTTAGTCAAGAAACTTGTGCCAGTCTGTTTCATTAAGCAGGTTGTCTAAGCAACTGTTCCAACCACCCTTTCTGCATTGAATTCTGCAAAGTTGGATTTCATCACCAACTAGTGTTTTTGGTACAGAAAGTTACTGTTTCTGTGTGGTTTGAACTCCTAGATTTTTTAGGCATGTGATTCAGATTGTTTGTTTCTCTAGAGACTTTAGGTGGTTTTATTGAGATTTTTCTTTGTTTGCATGTGAAGTAATTAAAACATTTAATCGTGGCTGAATTACCGAGACAATCCCGTAGACTTCGGGGGAAACCTCCCGAGTATTCACCAAGCCAGCTTGAAGGGCTACAAGCCCTTGTAACTCCTAGTGACAGTAGAGTTGGGTCACCAGAAGAAAGAGAATCTTCTTTAGTTGTTCATCCTAATTATCAAGTTCAAGCAAAAGAGTATATTTCTGAACCAATTTCATTTTCCGAAGTTACTGGTAGTTTTTTTTCTATTGGTGAATTAGCTGAAGAACCTGAAATTTCTGAGCTTGAAACTAAACCTGCTGCTACTCCATTGTCAGAATTTGCTTCTCTAACTTCCAGTGGGCTTGGTTCACCCAGGGTAGGAAGGATCATTACCCAAAATCTTCCCTCTAGACTCATTTCTATTGAAGAACGTGTTAGTCCAGAAGAAGTTGTATCTATCATTGAAAATCAACCAACTTTAGAACTTAGGGAGCGTGAATCAATTTTTTACAGTCCACCAAGGAGGGATGCTTGGTACCTATCATTGACCAACTTTTTAGAAAATCCGGGTCTAAGTTTTTCACCACCTAAAATTCCTTTTCATCCAACACCTAGAGGTTATTATCCTACTTTGAATATGTCAAGACAGTCACCCATGTTTTCTCAATCTCTGGAAACATTTTTGTATGGCGGTCCTTCTGCTCCTTCTCGGTATCAGTCACTCACTGGTACTTTTTCAGGAGCATCTCCTCAACCCATTGAAGATGGGTTATCACCTGGTAATAACGGAGCTAAACCATTGAGCGTAGAAGAAATTCTTATGATGTCTAGTACTATTCCAAATCCACAACCTCAAGGTAGTCAGTTACCACCTTGGGGGCAACCTCAAGGTACTCAATTATCCCCAGGAGGGAAACCTCAAGGTAGTTAGTTACCACCTAGGGGGCAACCTCAAGGTACTCAATTATCCCCTGGAGGGAAACCTCAAGGTATTCAGTTATCGCCTGGGGGGAAACCTCAAGGAAAGTACATACCTTCGGGACAGTACATTCCTCAAGGTCAACCTCAGACTCAATATATACCTTAAGGTCAACCCCAGTATCAATATATACCTCAAGGTCAACCCCAATTTTAGTACGTGCCTCAAGGTTATCAACCTCAAGGTCAGTACCCAACCCAAGGCTTTGAACCACCTTCAGGTCAATCATTTGTTCAAGGAGCTGGAAATGTACCTTTGAATTATCAGCCCTATGCTCAATCCGGTTACGGTCCTCAATATGTTCAAGCTTCTATGGGTCCATACCCCGGAATGGACATGGTGTGGGATCCATCTCAATCTCAACAAATTTTGCAACCTAATGTGTAGTTGTCATCTCAATTTGGACAACCTTTGGTTTCTGGTTCAACCCGGCAACCTGTCCAGTCTACTATTCAAACTTCTGCACCTAGTGTAGCTCATCAGTCTGGGCCTAGTTCGCCTTGAACTCTGCCTCAAATGACTATTGAAACTATTGCAGCATCTGTTCAATTTACCCCACCTACTTTTGGAGTATCAATAGCTCTTGTTTCTACTATTCCTGCATCAACTCCTCAAGCATATTTACCTCAGTCCGGACCTACAATTTAGACTTCGATTTAGATGCCTACAGGACAACCTGGTCCAAGTATGGTTGTCACAAGTCAATCACAGTTCACTTATCAACTGTACCAGGGACAATATCAATTCGGTCCTACTGTGAAAAGCCTAGTTTACCAGTATCAACCATATCCTGGATATACTTATCAACAACCTCAACAACCCCAGTACAGTCCAATAAATCCTGGTTTTTTGGGAGGATATAATATTCCAAATGCAATTCCAATTCCAAGTTATCCTGGATATCCTCCTCCTAGGGCTGGTCTTATGACCCAAGGTTTTTGTGACCCTAATCATCAGTTATCGTTTATAACAACTTTGGACTTGCCTGACTTGTTTCACCTTACGAACGATCCAATTAATTATCTTCCGTTTTGGATGCCAATACTAAATAAGTTGCCCAGTGATATCCCAATGTTTGAAGGTAAATCAAGAGAGGATCTGTCAAACCATGTGATGACTTGTCACCTCTGGTATGCATCTAACTCCATTATAGATGATTCAATTGACTTATGTCTTTTTCAATGCACTGTGATTGGTCTTGCGGCCAAGTGGTACATTGAGTTATCGCGAGCCTCTTTTTATAATTTTAGTCAATTAGCCAATTCGTTCTTAGCTCATTTTCAGTTGCATGTTGGATATGACAATGGCACAGAATCATTAACTTCATTAAAACAATCAAAGTCCACATATATTTCAGAACATATTCATGACTTGTGACGTCGATGACGTTTAGTGAAAGTTTTTATTCCGGATCAAATTTTAGTAGAATGGTTTGTAAAATCTTTGTTACCTAAAATCACTAAGGATGTAGCTAAGGTAGGAGTTATTACTGAAGAGCGAGTAATTGCTCAAGCTCAGTACCTTGACCTCGTTTATACGTAGTCGGGTACTTTACACAAAAAATCCCTGACCTTTCGAAACAAAATCAAATAACTTCAGCTCCTTCAGGGTCTCATGCCGCTGATGGTATGATTGGTACAGTTAATACCAAAAGTAAGAAGAATTCTTCAAAGAATTATTCTCTTATCGTAACTTTACCAGATTCCCCGACGTGAGACTCTTCTACTGAACTTCCTGCTGATATTCATGTCGTAGAGTCATCTACAGCCAAATCAAAATCTGGCGGTAAAAATAAGGGGAAGAAAGAAAAATAAACAAAATTCGAAAGAGAAATTAGACAAAACTGAATCTACTGATGGGAAACGTAAACCTCGATATCCTTGTCTCATTTGTGACGAAGAGAATTTTACAAGAGACTGCCCTCATCGCTCTGAGGTTGTGAAAATCGTCAGAGGTTCTCAAACACCTGCTATCTTGAGGGATCCTTTTCCTAGTCAAGATAGTAAGATGATTGGTTCTTCCTCAAATGCCTCAGAAGAACCCATAATGATGATGTCCCATGTTAGGATTGTGACATGATCACAAAATTGTGGAAGTAAAATTCCTATTGGTGGTAAAGAAGCAGAATCTTCTAATTCAAACCCATCAACTTCAACTCCTAGTTCTGATCCACTACAGATCGAGAAATCTAACCCAAACTTAGTAATCAAACCACCTGTTAAAGGTATAATTCGAAATTCAGCTTTCAATACGCATGCGGGAACTGCTCAGAATTATAACATTGTTGAAGACTTAGCTATTTCCCCTTCAGCAGTGTCAGCTTTGGAGGTGCTGCAATCATGCCCAACAAAACATAAATTACTTTTGTCGACTATAGGAGCTATTGATATTCAATACTCGAACCTTATAATCTTCGATTTAGAAAATAGTACACCTCACCTACCTCATCAAATGGCTTTCTAGATCGCAGTGTTAGTCAAAAACAAATCTTGCTTTAGGACTGTAATTGATGAGGGAGCTTAAATGTGTATTATGTCGATCCAGTGTTGGAGGTCGCTTGGTTCTCCTACACTCAATCAATTCCTGACGATTCTAAAGGATTTTTATGGCCATGGGTTCCATCCTTTTGGCATTCTACAGGAATTACCTATAGGGGTTGAAGGAAAAACTGTTAATCCATATGTGGAAGTGGTTGATGCCCCTCTAGATTACAACCTTCTCTTGGGTCGTAGTTGGTCTTACGCTATGACTGTTGTTGTTTGATTGGTCTTTCAGCTTATAAATTTTCCTCATAATAGAAAGATCATTACAATAGACCAGTTGACTTATTTTTCATCCAACCTAGCCTCTTCTGAATGTATCCAATATGTCGGTAAAATAACTATCCCTGATAAGGATGTTGGGGTAGGATTGATTAAAGATTCTGGTTTACTAGGAACTTTTATGTTTCCTCCTCCTAACGTATCACCTTATACTTCAACCATTCATATGATTTCATCAAACACCATTGTTTATGATGATCCTTGGATCGTACCTTCCGAGTCTGAGGTGGATTCATTTGGTGATGCAATGCCTTTGAGTCCCTATGAAATTACGTATAAGGCTGTACAGTCGTTTTCCGACCCTTCTTCAACTAAACTTGATCTAATGAATGTGATCCATGGAGAATCACTTTCAATATCAAACTTAGATTCAACAAATTTTTCCGAGCTTGTTCATACTGATGAACAGATTAATGAATTTTTGTCTGTTGATGGTTTACCATGGGAAGGTCTTCATCATCGATCTTCGTTCTTACTTTAGATTGATCATTTTGAGAATGATTTTTCATATATTTTTACTGCAGATTATGTCAAAGAACCTCAGAATCCATTGCAACATCTTGATTCTAAATTAAATTTGGGAAATCTTTCTTGGACGGTTCCTATTGACATTTCAGTTAAACTTGGAATTGTTGAAAACATTCATACAGGTGCCTCCTGTACGTAAAATGAACTCCAAAATTATAAGGCTCTATTTCAATAATTCCGCGACTTGTTTTCCCGGTCATATGAAGAAATGCTAGGAATTGATCCAACAATTGCTCATGAAATCAAAACTTACCTGGATGGTAAACCCGTCCGGAAACGTTTGCATCAGATCCATCCGCGAAAAATTGCTGCTATTAAAGTAGAAGTTGAGAAATTACTTAAACCAGGTTTCATTTATCAAATTCCCTTAATGGATTGGGTATTTAATATTGTTCCTATTAACAAAAAGTAAGGAACGATAAGAATATGTATTGATTATAGGGATATTAATCGAGCTTGCACAAAGTACAATTATCCAACTCCCTATATCGATCAAATCATTGATGATTGTGCTGGCAGTGAAATTTTATCCAACTCCCTATATCGATCAAATCATTGATGATTGTGCTGGCAGTGAAATTTTCTCCTTTACGGATGGTTTTTCCAGTTACAATCAAATTAACATACTCCCTGCTGATCAACCAAAAACGACTTTCATTTGTCCATGGGGTACATTTTCTTATTGCAAATTACCTTTTGGATTAAATAACGTTGGAGAAACTTTTCAAAGAGCTATGTCTTATGCGTTTCATGACATCAAGCACATTGTGCAACCTTATCTCAATGATTTACTTTCCCATTCATTACGTAGAGCCGATCATCTCACTCATTTATGAGAAATCTTTATGAGATCTAGGCATTATCGAATTAGGTTGAATCCACACAAATGTGTTTTCTGTATAGAAATGGGTTGTTTACTGGGGTTTGTTGTTTCAAAAGCCGACATTCGTCTCGATCCCTCGAAGGTTGAAGCTATTGTCAAATTTCCTCCTCCTTTAACTCTTCACCAACTCCAATGTTTGCAAGGGAAACCAAAATTTTTACGTCGATTCATTCCTAACTACGCCAAGATAACAAAGGGTTTTACCCGGTTGTTGAAACAAAATACTCCATTCTTTTGGGATGAGATAGCTAATAAATCTTTTGATGCACTTAAACACGTGTTGACCCATGCACAGTTATTGCATCCTCCCAACTACTACCAGGATTATTTCTTATATCTCGTCGCTTCTCATTCCACCATTGGGATGGTTTTAGTTCAGGAAGATGAATTCGGTAGTGAACATGTGATTTACTATCTTAGTCAAACTTTAAATATGACCGAGCTTAAATATTCACATGTGGAGAAATTAGCCTTGGCATTTGTTCAAGCTGTCCAAAGATTTCATCTTTACATCTAACTACGCAAAACTACCGTAATTTCTGACTGTAACCCTATGATCTATATTTTGACTAAATAGTTGCTAGGGGGAAAGTATTCCAAATGGATTGTTATCCTACAGGAATTTGACTTTGAATTTGAAAAATCCAAGTCAAAGAAATCTTTGGTATTTGCCGAATTGATGTGTGACTTCCCGCACGCTGATACTAAAACTGTGGCAGAAGAGCCCATTGCGGGCAAATCCTTGTTTCTTATCAGTACTCTTGATCCATGGTATGGAGATATCATTGTTTATCTCCAAACCCAATCTTTTCAGCCTGAAATTTCACGATCTTAGTGGTGGAAAATATGTTTCCAATCCCAACAATACAAGATTATTGGAGATACACTCTATCGTCGTGGGGCAGATTCTATTTTCTGACGTTGTTCAACTCATGAGGAAGCTGAAAAGGTTCTAAATCACTGTCACTCTGGAGCATGTGGCGGTCATATGTTTGGGTATGCCACAGCCCAAAAGATATTGTACACTGGTTATTTCTAGCCATCTTTATTTAAAAATTGTATTTACGCGATCCGAAAATGCCACAATTGTCAAATTTTTGATCGAAATATGCGTGCTCCACCTGCTCCTCTCCACCCTATAATTGTTGTCGATCCTTTTTCAAAGTGGGGTATCAACTCTATTACATGTAACCCTCATTCAGCTGGGGAGCATGTGTATATCATCCTTGCGGTAGATTATTTTACCAAGTGGGCCGAGGCGTTGCCTACATTTTCGGCAGACGGTAAAACTGCTGCAATTTTCATTTTCAATCATATAATTACTAGATTCGGTGTTCCCCAGACAATTATTATTGATCATGGGAGTCATTTTCGAAACATCATGATGACTGAACTAACAGATCAACTTGGCCTGCATCACGATAGTTCTACTCCATATTACCCATAGGCTAATGGTCTTGTTGAAGCTATCAACAAAGTTCTAGTCATTATGATCCGACGAATCATTGGTATTCATAGGTAAAATTGGAATAACATGTTATTTTCAGTGCTTTGGGCATATCGAACCTGAGTAAAAACATCAACTGGTTTCACTCCTTTTCAACTGGTTTACAGTTTGGAAGCTGTGTTACCCATTGAATATGAAATTCCATCATTGCAAATAGCCATAGAGTTATTTCCACCCACTTCCAAAGAAGAGAAACATTTGTTATACTTAGCTCAACGAGATGAGAATTGACGTGCTGCTGCATTAGCAATCGAAACTCATGCCAAACGAATTAAATCTCAGTACGATTGAAATGTTACACCTCATAATTTTTCAGAAGGAGACCTAGTCTTAGTATATGATCAAGCAAACGATAAGCTAGGCGCTGGAAAATTTATACCTATGTGGCATGGTCCTTATGTTGTTAAGCGAAAGCTGGCAAAAGGGGCCTATGAATTGGTAGATTTTGACGGTGTCTCTTTGGGTAAACCTAGAAATGGTCTTTATCTGAAGAGATATTATGCTTAAATCTGGGTGTGGAGATTTTACTTAGATTAGTTTCCTTTCTAGTTGGTGTGTTTTAGATTAGAAAAGTGTGCTTAGTTTAGAGAGTGTTTTCATCATTACTCCTACTTATCTTTATTTTACTCTTGATATTCCTATTGAGATTGCAACAAGATGATGGAGCTTAGTGAAAAGAGTCGCCTTCACTAAGTGGGCGCGCAGGCTATTTTTGGCGCAAGTCTATTTTTAGACTATGTCTATTTTTAGACATATGGATCATGTCTATGTTTATGGATGATTGATCAAGTTGGGAAAAATAGATGGACTTCTATTTTTGATGAAATTGTGAGTGATCACAGTGTGAGTGATCAAAGTCTATTTTTAGACTGGCTGTCAAAAATAGAAAAGTCAAATATTATTATCTCACAATAATATTTGGACTATAAACTTAATCTTATTCTCTTGGAGCACTTCAGTTTGAGCTACAGAGGTGGCACATGCAGCTGTCAGAAGGAAATATGCTTTTCTTATGAGTCAGTTGAGTTGTTGCATGCATGACTTCAGTTAGAACTCAATCAGTTGAGTTTGGTGGAGTTGATTGTGGAGTTGATGGAGTTGTGTTCAGTTTAGCTTTGTTAAACTGGTTGTATTTAGTCTAACTGGCAAATAGACTAGAGATGAGTTGAGTGAATTAGTTATTAATTAATTCACAAGTTATTAACTCATAATACAACTAATGAATACATCAGTTAACTCAGTTGCATGTCAGTGCATGTTCAGTTCAACAGGGACAGGTGGTAGAGAATCAGATTGCTATCAGTTGTGACTATAGTTGTGCATCAGATCTTGCACAATCAAGGGATTGAGTATGCCAATGAGTTTTCTCACGTAATTGGCCCACATTTTAGCCTTTGCTCACGTCCACAAAGAGTGAGTGACTATTTTGCAGGTGAAAAACGAGTTTGGGAAGCTATTCTCATCAGTTCTTGAGCAGGTATTGAGCAGTGGAGGCAGGCAAGCAGTGGAAGAGATTTGGAGATCAGATCTGAGTTGTATTGTGTGTAACAGAGGTGGAGATACTTGTGAGAAGTATTATGCTGTGTAATGTTACATGACTCAATCATTAATATACAGATAGTTGGGATTTTTAGCGCGATGCTTTCCCCGGGATACATACTGTGTTAATGTGTGAATGCTCTTGATGTTTTATTGTTATTGATGCTGCTATATTGTTGATCAACGTAGAGGAGCTTATGTATTGTGTATGTTTTCCGCAATAGTACATGATCAGGATAATATCTGTTGAATATGTGTTAAATTATTCAAAATTTCTACATGGTATCAGAGCTAGATAATTGTAGAAAAAGTTTCTACATGGTATCGGAGTTGTTGATCATCAGATCTACTATTCAGGAAGTGTTTACATTCTATTTCTTCAGGCAGAGTCTGTAATCGGGCCAGGTAGCCTCTGGATTCATCCTTCCTTTGGAAGGTGAGATATTCGGTTAATGCCCATACAGTTAATCTCTGTACAAGAAATATTGTGTTCTCACGAATTCTAGATCGGAGGTGGTTGAGTTTGGAGCTGGTGGAAAATCGAATTTGCAGCAGTGTTGTTGAAATGTCTTTCAACGGATTGCAAATGTTATTCCAAAGCAAGAGCGACCTGGCGCTCAAGTATAAACTCAGAAACAATAAAGGTGAGAATGGATCTTCATCAAAGGTATCTGATGAAGAGAATTATGCCTTGGCTGCCAAAGCAAAGAAAGGGAAGAGCAAGAAAGCTTCTCAGTCTCGTGCGAAAGGCAAGAAGTAGGATATGTCCAAGGTGAAGTGTTTTCACTGTCACCAGCATGGACACTATGCCACAAATCGTCCACAGAAGAAGAAGAACAAGCAAGCTGCTGGATCTGCAGGGGGAGAGGCCTTAGCTTCTCAGTTTGAGCTAGATTTTTCATTGATCGCATGCTTGGTTTCAAGTGTGATGAGATCAGTGTGGTTCCTAGACAGTGGTGCGTCTTTTCACATGACGGGAGATAGAGATTTGTTCTCTGATCTGGAGGACAAAGATCTTGGAGTGCACATCGAGATGGGCGATGATGGTAGATACAGTGCGACTGTTATCGGTACCATTTCCTTTGAGAGGGAGTCTGGTAAACCCTTTGTATTGAAGGAAGTTATGCATGCTCCAGGATTGAAAAAGAATCTCATCTCAGTGGCGATGTTAGAAGACAAGGGGTATGATGTTGTTTTCAGCGAGGGAAAGGCTTTCCTACGCAGCAAGACAACTGGTGAGACCCGAAAGATAGGGGTTCAAGTGAGGAACCTTTATCAGTTGCATGTAGATGGATGCGCAGCAATGGCAGGCAAGGCAGAAGGATTGGTGAGCCGGGATGATGGCGAGTTGTGGCACAGGAGATTGGGTCACCTTCACCATGGAGCCTTGAAGATACTGCAGCAGATCACTACAGGGCTTCCTAAAGGCACACTTGCACAGTCAGATCAGTGCAAGGGGTGTACTTTGGGGAAGTTTGTGAAAGCCACCTTTCACGAGAAGGATAGTCGTGCCACGATGATCCTTGAGAGAATTCACACAGATGTGTGTGGACCTTTCTCAGTTGCTTCGACAACAAAACATAGGTATTATGTGATTTTTGTTGATGATTTCTCTCGTAAGTGCTGGATCTTCTTCATGCAGAAGAAGAGCGAGACATATTCAAAGTTCTGTGAATTCAAAGCACTGGTCGAGAAGGAGTCGGGGAAGAAGGTGAGGGCTCTTAGGAGCGATAATGGTGGCAAATACATCTCGGACGAGTTCAAGGATTTCTGCAAGGCAGAAGGGATTCGTAGAGAGCTCATAGCTCCCCATAACCCACAGCAGAACGGGGTAGCTGAGCGGAAGAATAGAATGATTGTGGGTGTTGCACGGGCAACGTTGCATGATCAGGGCCTACCCCTTCACTTGTGGGCGGAAGCATGCAATACAACAGTTTATGTGCAGAACCGTTGTCCTCATAGGATACTTGGCATGAGTACACCTGAGGAGACTTATTCTGGTAAGAAGCCTGATCTTTCTCATTTGAGGATTTTTGGTGCTAACGTTTACATGCATGTGACGAAGGATGCCAGAAAGAAGTTGGAGCCGACTGTAGAGGTTGGGATATTTGTGGGGTACACTGATACACCCCACAACTATTGTGTGTATTTTCCAAACAGTGGTAAAACTGTTGTGCGACGGGATATAAAATTTCAGGAGGAGAAAGCCATGAAGTGTTCGCTTGAGAGGGAGCTACACTTGCATGCAGATGAGGAGCTATTAGTTCCTAAGGATGAGCTTCAGGACGTGGATCAGCCACAGGACGAGGTTCATGGAGTGGAAGAGACCACTCATGCAGCGCCAACCATCAGAGGGCGAAAGCGCTTGACAGAAGCTGAGCGACTGGCTCAAGATGCAGAGAAAGTTGTAGGACCACCTACAGCCCAACGTAGGCAGAGACAGTCACCTGATCGATACACTGGATATATGGCTCTTATGAGCAAGTGTGTTGTGACTGAGCCATCCTCTTTCGAGGAAGCTGTGGAGGATCTTGCATGGGTAGACGCCATGGTGGAAGAGTATGATTCTATTGTCAGAAGCAGTGCATGGGAGATTGTTCCTAGACCAGAAGGGAAATCAGTGGTGGGTTCGAGATGGATCTACAAAGTTAAGCAGGCAGCTGACAGGAGTGTGGAGAAGTACAAGGCAATATTTATTGCCCAAGGCTTTTCACATATTGAGGGGATCGATTATGAGGAGACCTTTGCACCTGTCGCAAGGTATTCTTCCATACAGACGATTCTTGCTCTCTCAGCGCAGATGGGATGGCACATTCATCAGATGGATGTGAAGACTGCGTTCCTCAACAGAGTCATTGAGGAGGAGGTGTACATTGAGAAACCCGAAGGCTTTGAAGTCTTCAGCAGTGAGTCGCATGTGTGCAGGCTCAAGAGAGCGCTGTATGGGTTGAAGCAAGCACCACGTGCTTGGTACACACGGATAGACAGCTATTTCACAGGACTTGGATTCTCCAAGAGCGAGGCGGATCCGAACCTATACCAGATTGTGGTGGAGGGTAAGTTGCTTATCATTGTACTGTATGTTGATGATTTGATTCTAACGGGTGATGAGCTGTTGATACTGTCATGCAAGAAGGATCTTGCTACAGAGTTTGAGATGAAGGATTTGGGCCTCCTTCACTATTTCCTAGGATTGGAAATATGGCAGCGCAGTGGTGGACTGTTTGTTTCTCAGGGAAAGTATGCTCGGGAGATACTGGAGAAGTTCAACATGCATGGCTACAAGCCTGTTGATACTCCTCTTCCTGGAGGTTGGAGGAAGGAGGATTCCACTTCGGGAGAAGAAGTGGATGCCACTGTTTATCGATAGTTGGTGGGGTCGCTGATGTATTTGGTCAATACATGACCTGATATATGATATGCAGTTAACCAGCTTTCACAAGCTATGGTTAAGCCTACCAAGCTCTTCTGGAAGGCGGGCAAGCATGTATTGCGCTACTTGAGAGGCACATCGGGATATGGTTTGTGGTACAGACAGGAGGATGAGGTGAAGTTATGTGGCTTCACGGATGCAGATTGGGCAAGGAGCCCAACAGACAGAAAGAGCACATCAGGAGGGGTCTTCAGTATCGGATCGACAACAGTTTCTTGGTACAACAGGAAGCAGAGATCCGTGGCACTCAGTTCAGCGGAGGCCGAGTACATGGCAACAAGTTTGGCTGCATGCGAGGCTATATGGATGAGGAAAATCCTGGTTGGTTTGTTCGGTTCTCATTTGGATCCTACTGTGATTTACTGTGATAACCAGAGTTGCATTAAACTCTCGGCTAATCCTGTATTTCATGATAGATCTAAACATATTGACATCAGGTACCATCATATCAGAGATTATGTGCAGCGGAGGATCATGTTACTTTCGTACATTCCAACGGAGGATCAGGATGCTGATATTCTGACGAAGGCTCTCACCAGGAGCAAATTCGAGTACCACCAAGGCAGGATAGGGGTTGCTGATAATCCATATCTTGTCGAGAGGGAGTGTTGAGATTGCAACAAGATGATGGAGCCTAGTGAAAAGAGTCGCCTCCACTAAGTGGGCCCGCAGGCTATTTTTGGCGCAAGTCTATTTTTAGACTATGTCTATTTTTAGACATATGGATCATGTCTATGTTTATGGATGATTGATCAAGTTGGGAAAAATAGATGGACTTCTATTTTTGATGAAAGTGTGAGTGATCAATGTCTATTTTTAGACTGGCTGTCAAAAATAGAAAAGTCAAATATTATTATCTCACAATAATATTTGGACTATAAACTTAATCTTATTCTCTTGGAGCACTTCAGTTTGAGCTACAGAGGTGGCACATGCAGCTGTCAGAAGGAAATACGCTTTTCTTATGAGTCAGTTGAGTTGTTGCATGCATGACTTCAGTTAGAACTCAATCAGTTGAGTTTGGTGGAGTTGATTGTGGAGTTGATGGAGTTGTGTTCAGTTTAGCTTTGTTAAACTGGTTGTATTTAGTCTAACTGGCAAATAGACTAGAGATGAGTTGAGTGAATTAGTTATTAATTAATTCACAAGTTATTAACTCATAATACAACTAATGAATACATCAGTTAACTCAGTTGCATGTCAGTGCATGTTCAGTTCAACAGGGACAGGTGGTAGAGAATCAGATTGCTATCAGTTGTGACTATAGTTGTGCATCAGATCTTGCACAATCAAGGGATTGAGTATGCCAATGAGTTTTCTCACGTATTTGGCCCACATTTTAGCCTTTTCTCACGTCCACAAAGAGTGAGTGACTATTTTGCAGGTGAAAAACGAGTTTGGGAAGCTATTCTCATCAGTCCTTGAGCAGGTATTGAGCAGTGGAGGTAGGCAAGCAGTGGAAGAGATTTGGAGATCAGATCTGAGTTGTATTGTGTGTAACAGAGGTGGAGATACTTGTGAGAAGTATTATGCTATGTAATGTTACATGACTCAATCATTAATATACAGATAGTTGGGGTTTTTAGCGCGATGCTTTCCCCAGGATACATACTGTGTTAATGTGTGAATGCTCTTGATGTTTTATTTTTATTGATGCTGCTATATTGTTGATCAACATAGAGGAGCTTATGTATTGTGTATGTTTTCCGCAATAGTACATGATCAAGATAATCTCTGTTGAATATGTGTTAAATTATTCAAAATTTCTACAATTTCAGATGTCGACGTATCTTCAAACATACATTGGGCTCACTGATGGTGCTTGTCATAATACATGGAACATTTCTTCCGCAGCTTGGGTTATCTATTCACCCTCTGATGAGTTGGTATCTATGCATGGGGTAACCCTTGGTCAAACAACGAACAACATTGCAGACTATAGTGTAGTGATTGAGTTATTATCTGAATCCATTTCATTTGGGATTTGGAGTTTGATTGTTAAGTTAGATTCTGGACTCATTTTATTACAGCTTAATAAAGTTTATGCCATTAGAAATCCAATGTTATTAAGATTGTTTTTTAGAGTTTATCTCTCGGAACATAAATTTGACTATGATGAATATCAGCATATTCCAAGATATTTAAATAAAGTAGCAGATGCAATTTCTTCTCAAATGTTAAATAAACATTTGCAATAATCAAATAGTAAATTTAAAAACATTCCATAACATGTTTTACAAGATAGCCAGTAATAGTGATGTAGCATAGCATAGAAGTGTGTCAAATATACATCGTCCTCGATCATAGGTTGAAAAACACCTTATGATCGGCAAAAATGATAGTCCAAAAAAATGTCGTATGAGTCTACAAAAGGCGATCATCCTATCACTGGTGATGATCACGATAAGAAACCACTGCTTCGACCACCCTACAGAGGAACCTCCTGAAAGGTCCTGCGACCCCAATCACATAGCGTTGTAACCTAAGGGGAATGTCATCTATTCTAGTCGTTGGAATATCTACTGTCAAACACTCTAGATGATTTTCCAATTCGGTCAGGGTCTCTATAGATTTGTCCCGTGGCGCTGGTACTGCTGCAACTGGGTTTCTCCTCTCATAGGGCCGGAGAGTCACTGGTCGCTGTGGACCCACATCTATATTTGAAACTTTTACTATCAGTTTTGGACGATTTAAAAACAAAGAGAAAAAACAAAAAATTAAAGCTTAAAAATTGTGGAGAATGATTTTACCTGAGTCATCCCACTGCTCTACTGGTGGAAGAGTCATGTCTGGATCACCACGATAATCCATCCCAGCATAAGGAAAATCTTGAATCATGAAAAGTTGGTTCTCCAACCAACGAAAATACTCAGGAGAAAATCAAACAACCTCTGAGCCCTCCTCAGGATGACAGGCCATAATTGCAACCCAATGCATCAGCTTGGGCTCTCGGGTAAGTCCAACTCCAACGGAAAGATGTTGTGGGACCAACATCAGGAGCCTCTCTAGACCAAAGCTCACAACTAAGAAACAATGTCCAATGTTTTTTATTTGTCCATTCTTTGCTCTAGTCAGTTGGGCTTTTACATTTGCCAACACAACTTCACCCTAGTTGAATATGGTGCCTCGATAACATTCTACTGCCATTTGCATTTGGGATCCGGTGGCTACATGTAGTGTTGTGCTTCCGCAGAGTCTAGTGACAGTAAATGCAATCACTTTGAGTTTAGGACGGAAGATAGTTTTGATATCAATCCCTTTGTCCTTTGTTTGGTCATTACAAAACTTTAGCCAGAGAATATCGACAGACTGGCCACCTGGCCTAGTCCCGAATAGAGATAATCGTTCACCTCTCTTGGACAAACCAGTCAAGAATTAAATGTCCTCTAGCTCTATTTCGAGCTGGTGGCCACCAATAATGAAACACTAGTCTTGTATATTCCATCTGTCCACCAGCCACTGCAAAAATTGTACGTGGGCCCTCATGCCAGGTATGGCCCAGAGTTTAAACAGCCCACATGCGCTCAATGCATCTATTTAAGGTTGTTGATTAATTGCGGCAAGGTCCACATCTTCATGCTTCCGTTCCTGCTAAATGAGCATTGTGTATATCCTACATTGTAAAAAGGGCAGATTAGAACATTTTAATTCAAGAATTTTTGGGCACAAATAAAAAATTTGAAGTTTCAAAACCCATGTCATGGGGTTTGCACTCTCCAATTAGGGACAGTGCGTAGGTCCGCACTCTACCTAAGCAACAGGTGTGGGCCCCTGCCTCTTTCCTTTGTAGGAAACATTCAGGGTCCGCAGGTTTCGCATGTTGTGCCTGCGGACCCCGACGAGCAGTCCTTTTAACTAAATTTTTCCTAAAAAATCAAAATGGAAGCCTAAAAGCAAAATTCAAACGATTGAAATACAAAACTAAAGTGATGTGGATTACCTGGAGGTGACGGTTTTCGATTTCAACGGATGGATTTTCCGCAATCTTCACGGGAAGTTTGTTACCTAAAAGCCCTCTTTTCTCACTCTTAAGTCAAACGGTAAAAATGAATTTACAAAAGCTCTTTTTATAAGCTTTCTTGAATAAATTAGTTTTTAATTTGTTTATTTTTCGCTTTAAAGAGGTAACTTTCTGATGCATTTTTATTTATTTTAAACAGGTATGAGTAATGTTTGCGTTTTTGTGCAGAATATTGGATTTTTCAAGTAAAATTGATCATTTTCAACAAAGAACATTGGAGTCGTCTTTAAGCTCTTTTGTGACTCGTAAAATATGAAAATATTGCCGAGTTTTTCTTTTTAATCTCGTTAAAATGAAATTAAAAAGAAGATCCACTTACAACTCTTTTCTGACTATATAAACATGAAAAGATTGTCGGACTTTTGTCGTTTCAAGTTCGATATTAGTTATAAAATGACGTGTCATTGATCACTTTTTTACTTTTTCGGATCAGAGACACTAATTATGAAAAGTACTCCTTGATCGTAATGGTCAAGCGGTTCTCTCAAATATTATTTTATACATTTTAAGGCTTGGGACACAAATTTACGAAAAAGGACAACCATGGAGTTTTCTTAAGTTTTTCTTTTGACTCCCTAAAATTGGAAAACGTCGAGTTTCTCCTATACTAGACTCATTACAATTCAACAGTAAAGGACCTGTTCAATTACAAACAAGAATGAACCACTCCTTCTTAGGGTTCAAATTTTAAACTAAGTTGGAATCATCCGAAGGATGATCTTATAATCAAGCAAATGTTATCCTCCTCGAGCTTGTCAAAAATAAAGAGGTACTTGCTAGAAATTGTGGGGGAAAAGAGAGAAAAATGAACCTGTTTGTTATAGTTTGTGTCTGAGAAAAGCATTCAGCCACTCTTGAACACGACACTTTTTGTTCACCTGGGTTGGGAAATCCTTTGCCTAACAGTTAATCAAACCATATTGAAAGTCTTCAGTCGGTTTCTGGGTATTAGCTTTGGGTCAATTGTCACCAAACCATCTGTAGTGTCGTTATGTGTTCAAGAGGTCAGTTCAAATAAACCATTCATCTGCAAAATATCTATCATCCATCTTGACCAGCCCTAAGTTACTCCTTGCCAAATATATTTCTTCAAACTTAATCTATGATTTCGTGTTGTGGGCTTGCCTATGACGGATCGCTTTCTATCAACTTCAGCTCATTATCTAGAAATATCATCTAGAAATCATCAGTACTTTAGAATATGCATGCCTCAGTGGCAGGCTTGTCGCCTTCGACGACAGGTTGCATCATTGACCTTTGATCAAAGGATTCTGTGACATCTTCGACATCATCTCATTTATTCATATTTCATGGATTGTACTGAGTACTTTGAGAGCCATTGACATTACTGGTGGTTTCTGTCACACTTGTTAACAATTTACATCATTGACTGGTAATCAAGTGGTTTCTACCATGTTCGACTTCGACACATTCATTCACATGGATAGAATCGTGCTATCTCGGGAAGCAGAAATCAAGACCTTGGATCTAGTTTCCACCATCCAGCTTGCGAGGAATTTTGTTATTCATTATATAGTGGACTATTCATAAACAGATGGTTGCGCCCATACTATGTCTACATATGTCTATATTTGTGATGTATTACAAAATTATTCCTGTATCAGAGCAGTTTAGTTAGTTTTCTAGTTAGTTTTGATCTGAGTATGGGAATGCCTACGTCAGCAATGATATGTATTGAATGTTTTTACAGGTTCCAACCAGGCTCTCCACAGGATGATCCTCGAAAAGATAAAGTACTTCAGTCTTCTTATATGACAAATGAAATCCTCGTCTATTACAGACTTTGCACTTTAGGGGGAAATCTGTTGCACAAAATATTGTCACCATGACATTCTGCAATCAGTATGAGTCTATCACCACTCATACTTTCCTCCTTTGCAAGTCTTAAACCTCAGCTCTTCATGTCAAGCCTTGAAAAATAAGAGAAAACCCTTAAAAATCTCTAAAACTCTAGTCCCTCACTTTCTCTTAGCATTACCTGTGGTCCCACACCTACTGGTCATGTCCCTTGCAGACCTGCCCACTCTATTTCTATGTAATGGGTGCCGACCCCTATAAAAGTCAAAAAGGCGCAAGTACATTATTAGAAACTCACTTTGGGTTATTTCTGGAAGCTTCTAAAGGGAATCTTGAGGAGGCAAGTTCGCTCCTTTGAGTTTCATGCATCCCATAACTAAAGGAGCTAACCGCTTGATGTGAGGAGCTTACCCCTTTTAAGGAGGAATCTATCCCTTCATAGGTGGACCTGTAACTTCCTTCTTTTGCACTATAAAATGAGGCATTGGGCTAGTTACTAAGGAGGTTGAAAGATGAATATTTTTTAGGGTAAACACTGTTGGAATTTAGACTTCCTAATTGAGCTTGAGAGGAGAGATTACATAGCTTTTGATCTCATTGGGAAGAGTGTGAGGCTTGTCAAAGTAGAGGCGATTCTTGCTTGGACCTTGGGAGGAGCTTGTACAACATCAAGGCACCAAGGTTGTAAAGTTCTTCTTTGATCAAAGTTAATACAATCAAGTTTATTTTTCTCAATAAGCTATGTTTTATGGTTTATTTCATGGACTCCTTGATCACCATGATGAATATGATTTATTATATTAGCTATGCAGGTGTTATTTGATGTGTGGTTGTCTGTGTTTGCAGGCTCTTAAAAGGAAACTTGTTCTGACGGTCGATATGTGGCTGCCACAAACTATTTTTGGACTTAAGGTAGGGTCCAAAACACCTCTTGGTTTTTATTTATAAATTGCAATATTTAGAGAAAGGTATATTTTCTTGTTCTGCTTGTCGCTAGATATCAATTGATACTAGGGAGATCAATCTTGTCCGCAAGAATGATTTATCCGGTCGACATTAATATGCCGGGATTTATAATCATTAGCGGGTCCGAGTGGTTAGGGCGTACCATATACATAGATCCGGGATGTCGTCGATAGCGATGAGTGATGTTCTTGGATCCAAAACACAATATACCTATGTTAATATGGCCATCGGGTGCAGAGTGATTATGCGCCCTTTATATATGGCTTGGGGGCTTGGCCTGGTGATTTACAATGTGTTGGAGGACTTACTCGCATCGCTCTCATTCACCCATGATAAATTAGCCCTTTTCCCTTTGATCAAGGCAGAGTGCGTTGAGTGAAAAGGGGTGATTCATGTGTGCTTTGTGAAAGATTTCCACTATAAGGTATGGTAATGGGAATAGTAATGCAATGAGGTTTTTAGGGGTTAAACAAATCCTAATAAATATAGGAATGAAGGGCTTAAGCGAGGGATCTGTTAAAGGGATTTACCCACCTGTGAATGAAATATTTGGCTCTCCACATAGTTAAAATCATTGGGATGAAACAAATCATACAAAGGGATGAAAGACCAAATTTATAGGGGACCCATTGAAAATTTGCTATCAGAGGCATGTTTCAATAGGGAGGTAGTTGTGGCCATAAGACTTCCATAATTTTCTTTTCATCTTGATATGTTCTTTCATAGTTCACAAATCTCTTGAAATGATAATTGAGACACATCTCCTTTGTCAATTAGGTTAATAAGATCAATCTATTCATCCCTTATAGAATTTAGTAGGTGAGTTTTTTATGTGTCTGCTCCTAAATTATGTAATTTATATCTTTGTACATTATAAGTAAATCTATCCACTAAATATTCTAGGCTTTCATCCTATTTTTGGTTCATCTTGAAGAATTTATTTCTAAGGTCATGGTGTATACAATAATCTTTATATTTTCCCAATAATACTCTCTTCATATCATTCCATGTCCTTACAAAATTTGTTCCTCAATTCATGAACCATCTAATAGCTCTATCCTTTAATGTTACTGGAAATAAAATCAATTTTTGGATGTGTAATGAGTAGCCATAAGATCTACAAAGTATTTCCAACTCGAAAAGAAATGTTTTTGGGTCTTCTAATCTGACATCTTTGAAGTTAGGAAGTACAGATGGAGGGATTTTCTTCATATGAAAGTTGATATTAGTTTCTTGAATGGTAAATCCAAAAGGACATTCCGCATTGTCATTGTTAGTTCTAGTCTTCACAGCCTATCACTAGGGATAAAAGTGGGATCTTACTATGTCTAGTTTTTAGAGATGTTTTTCACATGATCTTCAGTGCAAAACATGTCATAGTTGTGTCCATCAGAAGAAGCTTGGAAAGATATTTCCAACGGTATATCACATTCCCAAAACTAGCTCCTGCTTCAAAATATATGACCAAATGAATGATTGACTCAAAGGTCTCCCTACGCAGCAGTTCATGTGTTTAATGATCTTGAGGAAGCTAGGAGATGTTAGTGGAGGGATTGTGATAGAGAAGAGGAGAAAATAACATTTAATGTCTATTTTCGTGCTAGTAATCCTCATATAAACAAATGGCAAGCTCATTTCTCTGCTTTGATTGAAAGAGATATCCATGAACCTGTGCAAAGGGCACTGTACATTGCTGACAGTGATATTGCTGGTGAAAAGTTTACAGTCGCTAGTCCCATGGCTCTAGAAAGAAATACTTGGAGATTTATAGGTATGAATCTTGGGCGAGGAAATTGTTATGGGCTATGATGCCATGCACTACAGATGATTCAGGACATTTTGATGTATATGGATAGAACATATGTTACAAACCCCAACAAAACACCTGTCCATGAACTTGGATTAAATCTATGGAGAGACCATATAGTTCGTGCTGCAAAAATTAAGGATAGGCTATTGAATACTCTTCTTGAACTTGTACGTTGTGAAAGAACTGGAGAAGTCATCAATCGAGGTTTAATGCGTAATATCATTAAAATGCTAACAGAGTTGGGGCCTTCTGTTTACCATGACGATTTTGAGAAACATTTCGTGGAAGAAGCATCAACTTTTTATTCTATTGAATCTCAACAGTTTATTGAATGTCGTGATTGTGGTGACTATCTGTAGAAAGTTGAGAGAAGGTTAAATGAAGAGATAGAGAGGGTTTCACATTATCTTGATTCAAAGAGTGAGGTAAAAATTACAGCTGTTGTTGAGAAACAAATGATAGTAAGTTGTATGCAGAGTTTGGTGCACATGAAGAATTCAAGACTTGTAAGCATGCTTGGGAACAATAAGTATGATTATTTAGGACACATATGCAACCTATTTCATAGGGTTCCTGTAGGAATTCCTACAATCTGAGATGTAATGACTACCTATTTACTTGAAACAAGGAAATAGTTAGTCACTAACCTAGAGAAACTGAAAGATCCAGTGGAATTTGTGCAATGCCTTCTTGATGAGAAGGACAAGTATGGTAAGATTATAAGTGAGGCTTTTAGCAATGATGAAACCTTCTAGAATGCCTTAAATTCATCTTCTTAGTATTTCATCAATTTGAATGCAAGGTCACCCGAGTTTATTTCTTTATTTGTTGATGACAAGCTTCGAAAAGGCCTCAAAGGGGTCAATGAGGAAGATGTTGAAGTGGTTTTGGACAAAGTGATGATGTTGTTATGGTATTATCAAGAGAAGGATGTCTTTGAGAAGTACTACAAGCAACACTTGGCTAAGAGACTTCTATCAAGAATCCCTTTTTCAAATGATGCGGAGTGGAGCCTAATTGCAAAATTGAAGAAAAAATGGGGTTATCAGTTCGCCCATCAAAATTAGAAGGTATGTTCATAGGTATGAAGAATTTTTGTGACACGATGCAAGGGTTTACTGCAATGTTGGCTGCATCCAGTGAAAGCAATGAAGGCCCTACTCTAGCTGTCCAGGTTCTCATGATAGGTTCGTGGCCAACACAAACTGGTGCTAGGTGCAACTTGCCTAAAGAAATCTTGGCAGTATGTGACAAGTTAAGGCATTCCATCTTAGCACTCATACAGGCCGAAGGTTGACATGGCAGACAAACATGGGAACAACAGACCTAAAAGCAACCTTTGGAAAGGGTTAGAAAAATGAACTTAATATCTCAACTTAGTAGATGTATGTTCTTATACTTTTTAATTCAGCAGAGTGCTTGAGTTACAAAGACATTGAATCCAACTCCAAAATTTCATACACCGTGCATAAAAATCACAAATTTTATTTAAAAAATTAAGAGCTGAAGGCCCAGCTCAGCTCCAAATTCCATGTGCCCATGCCTCCACAACACACACAAGTCAAAAGATCGAAGAAAAGCTAATATGGATTGTGGTGCTGTGCTTTTAGCTGTGGCATTGCGCTTTTAGCTGTGGTGCCTCACTTCTAGTTGTGGCGCTACGCGCAGTGCTTAGACCTAGGAAACTAGTCAAATTCTACCTTTAGGGTCAGATTGATCATTTGATAGCTGCATATGAAGGATAACCAAAAGAAACATGGAGATGTTGATGAGAAAAGTTGCATAGAAAGGTCGATTTCTCTAATGGTGCTAAGTCCGGTTTGGTCGCAGTTTTGCAAATAGCTCACAAAATTCTAGGTAGAAATGGCAATCAAAGAACATCCAAAGAGGAACAAGAATAGTAGGTTGATCAACCAACTCCAAAATTCGTGCAGGCAGGTGCAAGGTGGCAGTCAAAAGGAAGATTTTGTGGAATATGGTTCCACACTTAAAGGAGAAGATATAGTGATGTTAATCCACTTGGCAAACCTTCACTTAATTTGGGTTTTCAAAAACTATTTCTCATGGTTCTCGAGATAGTTTGGGGTTTTAGTTGCAAATTAGTTTATAATATTGTTTTATGATACGATTTTATTATTAATTTTATTTTATTTTTTATTATTTATTTCCTATTTCCTATGTTGTGGAAATCAAAAATTATTTGTAATTTAGTATATATAGGATTATTTTTAAAAGATAGAGGTTCGATTTTTGCATCAAAGACAGGCTGCTTGGGAATGTGTAAAGTTTTTCTTTAATATTATTTTAATAAAGCCATTTCTGCCCTTTAGACCTAGGATCCATCAGGGTGTTTGATGCCAAGTACGTTTTTCCTGTAATTCACTTACATATTTTGTTTTTTCTACCTTGGTACAACATTATCTAAGAGATGCGTTAGGAATTCATCTACACACGATGCTCCTTTCATGACAATTTTATTGTTAAATGTAGTGGTTGTCTTTGCCAAATCCATCCTTTGTTAAATGCTCTCTTAAGAAACCCTTTGTTTCTATTCTGTCTAACACTACTACTATAGATCCATCCCCTATTTTATGCCTGCAGGGCAGCAGGCTTTCTCCCCTACTCTTCTCACATTTGCAATCTTTTATTTTGTTGAACATTTCACTTAATTTGCCCCAAGTTTGCCGACAAAAACTGGCATCGACTCCATAGCTCCATGCTCCTTTCTCTTGCTGTTTTGGACCCAAAAACCTTTCAAACAAATCCCCACACTCCATAGCTAGCCTAAAATTCACTTATTGTAGCCACATCATGTTGGAAAAGAGAGAGCCCTCTCTGGTCTGGCAAGGCTAGATGCCAGATCAAAAGCTTGGTCTATGGTTACCTCAGAATTGCCTCTTCTCAAGCCTTGAGGTTCATTCTAAGTGCTAATATATTGGCGCCATTGCCGCAGATGAGGTGAGAGATCTTCTCTAGGAAAGATCATTCAAGGGACATATCTAGTTGCTGATGGTGGACAACAATGCGACACATATGAGGGCTGAAATCATCTACCTGATGACTCCATTGTTTGAGATCCCAAGCTTCAAAGTTTCAAAGAGACTTCACTACCAACAAATCCAGAATCCATGTTTCAGAACATTGATGGTAATCACTGATGACAAGGTATGTGGCAAATTCGTTATCTAGTGAAATGTTATTGACTTTAAGGGATGAGTTAGAAAAATTTCAGATTGATCAGAATTTCTCAACATCAGTGTTTCTTTGTTTGAAGTCCAACTGACTCACACCTAAAAGTAAATATTGTTTTCTTGGCTTAGTTGCTGAAAGATTATAAAATGAGATTGAACTATTGGATGTTAAAATTAAATCATATGAATTCTGAGATCCCAAAAAGTTTTTCAAAACTCTCCCTCCTTCAAAACATGAAACAATAGGGTTGTCCGTGGATGTTTGCATTAATAATTTGTAGCTGGAAGCATGTATTGAGGAGTTGGGGCAACAAATGGAGCCTGGTTTCTTCGATACCATTGCAACATATATGGAGTACTTTTTCATTTTGAATGATAAGTGAGATTGTCTTTTACACAACCAGACTCATTTTGTTCATATATGGATGTCAGCATTTTGTCCTCTTTCAAGCACTTCCAAGAAACATCCTTGTCACAGTTACTTGACTAGTTGATCTGGCATTACAACATCACTTGATCTGTTGACTTTTTTGCTAGGTAGGGTAGGTTTGTTCATAAATAAGTTGCCCAAGGAAACATTTCAATTTTTGGTATTTGTTTATGTACATATTACAGTATGTATATGTTTTTGGATTGTTATAAGTTGTTTAGGTTTGCAGCCATTTATGACCGTATTTCCCAATGGATGAGGCACTTGGTATATGGTGTTCTTGACACCTCCAAGGAGTTTCCATCCCCAATAAGGCCAACGTTAGTTCCAGTCTTCGTAGCCTGTCACGAGGGGTCAAAGTGGGCTCTTACTATGTCTGATTTTCAGAGATGTTTTGCACATGTATTCAGTGTAGAACATGTCATAGGTGTGTACATCAAAATAAGATCAGAAAGAGATTTCCAATGATATATCACACTCCCAAAACTGGCTCCTGGTTCAGAAGATATCACCAAATGAGTGGTTGACTCAAAGGTCTCCCCGCATAGCAGTTCATGTGTTTAATGATCTTGAGGAAGCTAGGAGATGTCAGCGATGGGATTGTGATAGAGAAGAAGAGAACATAGCATTTAAGGCCTATTATCGTGCTGCTAATCCTCATCTCAACATATGGTGAGCTTTTTTCTGTGCTTTGACTGAAAGAGGTATCCATGAACCTATATAGATGGCACTGTACATTGTTGATAGTGATATTGCTGGGGAAAATTTTATAGTTGTTGGTCTCATCGTTCAATAAAGAAATACTTGGAGATTTATGGGTATGAATTTTGGGCGAGGCAACTGTTATGGGCTACGATGCCATGCACTGTAGATGATTCGAGACATTTTGATGTATATGGATAGAACATATGTTACAAACCCCAACAAAACACCTATCCATGAACTTGGATTAAATCTGTGGAGAGACCATACAGTTCATGCTACAAAAATTAAGGATAGGCTACTGAATACTCTTCTTGAACTTGTACATTGTTAAAGATCTGGAGAAATCATCAATCGAGGTTTAATGCGTAATATCATTAAAATGCTAATAGAATTGGGGCCTTCTGTTTACCATGATGGTTTTGAGAAACATTTTGTGGAGGAAGCATCAACTTTTTATTCTATTGAATCTCAATAGTTTATTGAATGTCATGATTGTGGTGACTATCTGTAGAAAGACAAGAGAAGGTTAAATGAAGAGATAGAGAGGGTTTCACATTATCTTGATTCAAAGAGTGAGGTAAAAATTACAGCTGTTGTTGAGAAAGAAATGATAGCAAATCATATGCAGAGGTTGGTGCACATGAAGAATTCAGGGCTTGTAAGCATGCTTGTGAATGATAAGTATGATGATTTAGGACGCATGTGCAACCTGTTTCGTAGGGTTCCTGCAGGACTTCCTACAATCTGAGATGTAATGACTACCTATTTACTTGAAATAGGGAAATAGTTAGTCACTGACCTAGAGAAACTGAAAGATCCAGTGGAATTTGTGCAATGCCTTCTTGATGAGAAGGACAAGTATGACAAGATTATAAGTGAGGCTTTCAACAATGATAAAACCTTCCAGAATGCCTTAAATTCATCTTTTGAGTATTTCATCAATTTGAATGCAAGGTCACCCGAGTTTATTTCTTTATTTGTTGATGACAAGCTTCGAAAAGGCCTCAAAGGGGTCAATGAGGAAGATGTTGAAGTGGTTTTGGACAAAGTGATGATGTTGTTCTGGTATTTTCAAGAGAAGGATGTCTTTGAGAAGTACTACAAGCAGCACTTGGCTAAGAGACTTCTATCAGGCAAGACTGTTTCAGATGATGCAGAGTGGAGCCTAATTGTAAAATTGAAGACAAAATGTGGTTATCAGTTCACATCAAAATTAGAAGGTATGTTCACAGGTATGAAGACTTTTCGTGACACGATGCAAGGGTTTACTGCAATGTTGGCTGCATCCAGTGAAAGCAATGAAGGCCCTACTCTAGTTGTCCAAGTTCTCATGACAGCTCTATGGCCAACACAAATAGGTGCTAAGCAGAAATTACTTAAAGAAATCTTGGCAGTATGTAACAAGTTAAGGCATTCCATCTTAGCACTCATACAGGCCGAAGGTTGACATGGCAGACAAACATGGGAAAAACAAACCTAAAAGCAACCTTTGGAAAGGGTCAGAAACATGAACTTAATGTCTCAACTTATCATATGTGTATTCTTATACTTTTTAATTTAGTAGAGCGCTTGAGTTACAAAGACATTGAACTTACAAAGACATTGAAGCCAACTCCAAAATTTCATATGCCCTGCATCAAAAATCACAAATTTTATTTAAAAAATTAAGAGTTGAAGGCCCAGCTTAGCTCCAAATTCCATGCACCCCTGCATCCACAACACACACAAGTCAAAAAATAGAAGCCAAGCCAATCTAGAGTGTGGCGTTGTGCTTTTAGCTGTGGCACTGCGCTTTTAGCTATGGTGCAACACTTCTATCTGTGGCGTTGTGCTTCTAGAGTGTGGACCTACGCACAATGGTTACACCTGGGAAACAAGTCAAATGCTTCCTTTAGGGTCAGATTGATCATTTGACAGCTGCATGTGAAGGATAACCAAAAGAAACATGGAGATCTTGATGAGAAAAGTCGTGTAGCAAAGTCAATTTGTTAAATCCCCTCAAAATTTGATTTTTGTATGCATTTGGATTTCTGGTTTAAAATTTGATATTCAAGCAAGCAATGATATTATTATCAATCGAGATGTGACCTGTTCACCTCCAGCATTGTAAATCAAGATCATGATTAGTTTTGAAATGATTCATCTCTGTATCTTTAAGCCTTTGATCATCCACCAGTCGAAGATTGTGGAAGCAGAGCTTTACTGACAGGTCGTTTACACCGACAGAGGCAAGATGAAGAAGACTTTTAATCAGACTGTTAGAGAGGGAATTTGACAGATACAAGGATGATGATTGATATGGAAAAAAAGTGATTCGGGATAGGGATTATGAAGTTGAGCTACAATGCAAGAAGAAATGGCATTGTGCGTAGCCCTTTGGTGTTGCACATAGACCCTGTGTGTCGAAATGGGATTCATGCTTTGTAGAAAACATCCTAGCTTTTCATTCAACATTTTGGATGTGGTTTGCAGCAAGGACTAAATTCTGTGAATCCTAGGATGACAAGGAAGATTTTGAGGAATTTGCATCTTCACTTATGAACATGCTGGAACAATTTGTCAAGAAAACAACAGTATGATTTCCTGATGGGATGAAATTGAGTCTGTAATAGATGTTTTGAAGGAAATTTTAAAGCCAATAACTGAGGTGGATGAAGGGATTGCTTGGCCTCCAAAAGGACCCAGAAAGTATGACTTTGATGCGCAGGGAAATAGTACAGAGGGAACAAGAAGGTCAGTTGGATGAAGGTTTTCTTTCAGAAGTCAAGGCAATGTCTGATGGTGCTAAGCCCAGCTTGGTCGCAGTTTTGCAAATAGCTTTCAAAATTCTAGGTACAAATGGCGTAAAAAAAACATCCAAAGAGGAACTAGAATAGCAAGTCGATCAACCAACTCCAAAATTCGTGTAGGTAGGTCCAAGGTGGTAGTCAAAAGGAGGATTTTGTGGAATATGGTTCCACACTTAAAGGAGTAGATAGAGTGATGTTAATCCACTTGGCAAACCTTCACTTAATTTGGGTTTTCAAAAACTATTTATCACGGTTCTCGAGATAGTTTGGGGTTTTAGTTGCAAATTAATTTATAATATTGTTTTATGATATGATTTTATTATTAATTTTATTTTGTTTTTTGTTTTTTATTTCCTATTTCGTATGTTGAGGAAATCAAAAAATATTTGTAATTTGGTATATATATAGGAGTATTTTTAAAAGATAGAGGTTCGATTTCTAGAGTAGAGAGAGGCTGCTTGGGACTGTGTCAAGTTTTTTCTTGAATATTATTTTAGTAAAGTAGTTTCTGCCCTTAGACCTGGGATCCATCATTGTGTTTAATGTCTGGTATGTTTTTCATGTAATTCATTTAAATATTCTATTTTTTCTACCTTGTTACATCATTATCTAAGAGATGTGTTAGGAATTCATCTACACTTGATGCTCCTTTCGTGATGATTTTTTTGTTAAATGTAGTGGTTGTAATTGTAGAATCCATCCTCTATTATATGCTCTTCTAAGTAACACTATGTCTCTCTTTCGTCTAACATTGCTATTGTAGATCCATCCATTGTTTGATGTAGGCATGGCAGCGAGATTTCTCCCCTATTCCTGTCACATTTGCAATCTTTTATCTAGTTTAACATTGCACTTACTTTGCCCCAAGTTTGCCGGCAGAAACTGGCATCGACTCCATAGCTCAATGGTCCTTTCTCTTGTTGTTTTCAACCCAAAAACCTTTCAGAAAAATCCCTGTACTACATAGCTAGCCTAAAATTCACTTATTGCAGGGACATCTTATTAGCAAAGTGAGAGCCCTCTCTGGTCTGGCAGGGCTAGATGCCAGATCGAAAGCTTGGTTTGTGGTTACCTCAGAATTGTCTCTTCTCAGCCTTGAGGTTCATTGTGAGAGCTAAGAGTCATCATCTCTAACCATTTCTTCTACCTCCTTTGTCACCTCTTCTTCTACCTGCAAAAATAAGAATTGATGATGTGGACATGTGGCTCTTGCTACACCATGTGATATAGTGGGGGTGGTAGGTGATTGAATTTTTTTTATTTTTTTTAATGAAAAAAAAATACTCCTATATACATTTCTCCTGTAACAGTGCCAAAATGTTTGGTAATTGAATTGGTGTTAAATTACTTACATAAATTGTCAAGCAGGGCTAGTGTATTGATGAAGTGTATGTGCACTGTATGTGCTAGATGTCCTTATTATTCAAGCGATTAAATTGAGATATCGTTATGAACATGTTTTCTGAACAACTATCACTTGTACATGAAAGTAAATATGCCAAACTTTAACAGAGATGAAAGAGATCAAACTTTCTTAAAATAAACTAAGTGCAAGCCAAAATCACTATACATTGGTCAAAAGAATAAAACCATGCTTTCTTAAAAGAAATATCACACTAAAATTATCACATTTGCTCAAAATGAAGATCACACTTTCCTCAAAAGAAGGATCACAGTTGCAAAAAGGAAATTATCATATTTCCTTATGGAAAATGAAATTAAATTTAAATCACTCAAAATGAAATTAACTATATAATCACACCAATTAGAAATTGAAATCTTCTTTAGTAAATAACTCAAACTACACTTCAAATCTATATCAGTCCATACTTTGCCAAACTACTTTCATGTGAATAAGAGGTCTCGGCTCACTAATTCTTCCTACAACTAAAATGAATAAACAATCCTGCTTCAAACTCAATATAAACATTCATTCAAAATCAAAACTTAAGAAGTTAGATACAATTAATGAAATGCTGTAAAAAATACAAAATTGAAATGCTAAGTGAAAATAATAAAAACCTCACAACTCTAGGGGGGCTTCTTGCAAGATGTAGGCAACAATGAGACTCCTCTACAAGACTATAAATGCATTGATACCACACACAGCAAGAGAATTAAGTGAAATAGAGTTTTAATTGCAAAACAATGTTTTTGAAACAATAACAAATCCCCCTTTATCAAATATATTACATTGTTTTATAGATCTCTGAAGCAACTAGAAACTCAGAATTTCATTGCTTGAATTCTAGCCATGAGATCTAAACGAATGAATTTGAGAATAAAACCAAATATGTTTTGAAGGATTTTAGGATAAAATATGAGCCTAGATCTATTCATAATGATCTTCTTTCCATGAATTTACTAAAGGAAAGCTCGTTCTAGCCTCTTTTTTGACTATGCATTAAATGATGAATTGAAAAGTTTTTTATCCACGTAATCTACAAAATTAAGCTGCAAAGGACCTAGAAAATATCTGAAATGGTAATGAATTTGAGAAAACTACTCAAGTAGAACCTAACTGGGCTCATGTTGAACAAAACCCATATTTTCGTTTTCCTAAATTCCCTCTACTTTGCTCATAAAATGTAGTTGAAGTTAACTGGTCAAAAATGATGTGTATTTCCTTTCATTTAATGTTGGAGGTCCACACTTGCGTAGATGGGTCTAATTTCACCAATAAAAATCCACATGGAACCTTTAGAAACAATTACCATGTGTTGGCTTTCCTTCTAGAGTGGTGCTACTACCTTAACCATGGAGATAGCTACAGAAACTTGACTAAACTACAGAAACTTGAATTGGCAAAACTTTCATTAGTAAGACCATGCAAAAGCCTTCTTAATTCATTAAAAATAATGGAAATAATAATAATAAACCATGTAAACATGTATGTAGGAATTTGATGCGTTTATGAATAGATATGGTTAAAAATGATGACGATGGGTGAATGGAATGATGTGAAAATGGATGGTCTCATTAACAAAATTATGACAAATTGGAGGCCCAACCATGCATGACTGATTTTTTATTTCTTTTTGTCCCAACACCTCATTGGTCTAATCAATTTATGGTTGATGATGGGAGTCAAATTTAGACTCAAAAAAGGAGTTATTTTTAACATACATGAGTTCAGAATGTTGATTCCTCTATTGTATTTCATTTTGTTGAAGTTATGATTCAAGCTTAAGAAACATAATCTTGTCTTGTGCATTTTGTAAATGAGTTTGAATATCAATGAGAGATGCATTGTTTATTTTTACTGTAACATCCATAGTAGAGAAAATTAGAGTGTTTAATAACTCTAATAGTCCATAAAAAAAAACCAGTTTCTAAATTATTCATACTAAACAAATTCTTTGAGTCCTATATTGTCTAAAGGAAGTAGGTCTTGTCAAAACGTTGGAAATTATATATCACCTTAGTGAGGAAGGTGTGAATAGAAATTTCATATTAGCTTTCAAGCTCGTAGGTGCATGTAATCAAGATATCCCTTATGGCTTTGTATGATTTCACTCGGTAAAAAATCAATAGCATTGAATGCTATGGCAGCGACAACAAATGTTACCAATCAAACCATTGATACACTTTGTGGGAGGCCTGTTTTCAAGAAAATGACAACAAAAATCCAAAAGGGAATTTTTGTTTAGACAATGTGTTCTTGAAGGTGATTTCCAAAACCTAATAGGCACAAAATGCAGCTTCAATGTAGTTGATATGCCTAGAAATCAAGGATGCCTTGACATGGCTTAAATAAATCATAACACATAGAGGATATATCTTGAGCCATTTCCTTTATATCATGTAAGGTATTCTCTTATATAATCTAAATGTTTGGCAATTCAAGGTGGTAAATAAAATATTTAGAAATATACTTTCTATGAAATCACTCCAAAGCTAATAATTATTTTAATTTACTTACTACATTGAATTAGTGAAAGGATCCTTGGTATAGGAAGTAGTAGAGGATGTGGCTTATCTATGTTCCTAGCAGTGTTTCCAAAGAACACGTAAGTAGGGACAATTTCTACCAAGAAAAGTATGAAGTCATGATAATCATTGTAGGGTTGTTAAAAGATGAGCATTCATCCCTACTCTCAAGGAGAATGTAGGCCAGAGATTCCATAGAGGTTAGGAGAACCGATAGAAAATTGAACTAATAGGTAAAGAAAAGCACAAAAAGGGCTATGGTAGAAGCATTTCTAAACGTTATTGTTTTAATATTTTTGTGGTTGGGATTGTTGTGGGATAGAGGAAGATCCACATATCTAGGTATTATAATCAACATTTCAAAAACTCCAACCGGGTCCATTTTGAAGACTTGGCGAAGTGTGAAGAGAATAAAGAGTAATAAATATATGAAGGATATGTCATTCAAACCCTAAATGGCCAACATGGAAAAAATAAGTAATTTTAATATATATATATATATATATATATATATATATATATATATATATATATATATATATATATATATAGATATATATATATATATATATATATATATATATATATATATATATATATAAGTTTTTATTGTTAATATTATATTAATAAGTGTCTTATTTATATTTTTATTTATAATAGACCCAAGAGTTAGCTCAATCGGTCAAGTCGGCGCCTCGCCAGATGGGAGGTCATAGGGTCAATTCTTGTAAGCTCTCACGGTCATGTCTATTGGTGGCTGTAAGGTTTGATCCCCTGCGGATCAACCTAGTCTCTAAGCCGTGGACATAGTGCCACCCGGTGACCAAGGGTGGTCGTGAACCACACAGAGGAAAAAAAAATTGTTTTATTTATATTAATATAAATAAGAAACTAATTTACATTAATAATTCCATAAAGTACCTATATATTAAATTATAATTTTAAGCCTTATGTATTATATATGAGAATTTTTGTATCAATTAGTAATATAATGTATATGTATATGAGAAAAAACAAGCCATATATTAATTGATCTTATAACAAGTTAGATAATTTTAAATTTTACTATTCATGTTTACAAGGGGTAACAAAATTTTATTGATATCCATGCCATTATCTCTATTAATGTTATTAGGGTTATTTTTAATCTTAAGAGCCTCCAAAACTTGTGTTTGTAATAGAGGTTTTTTTTAGCTAGGATTTTTGCATTTTGTATGAAGACATGATGTTTGGTGTTCTTAGCATCTTCTGTAATAGCTAAGAATTTTTTCCTTTCATGTTTTATGTCTACATTATACTCCTTAATTATTATTTTTAAGGAACTCCTAGTTTCTTTGATATAAAATTTACCATAGGAACATTCTATCTTGTCAACACCTTTAAATTGGAAGCAGTTAATGTTGTCCTTTACAGATCACATCATTTGTTTAATGATGGTGTGGATTTTTTTTTTTTTTATCAGTAAAGACTAAATCTATTAAGTAAAATATAGTACAAACAGGAAAAGCAAAAGACCGGCAGACCGGAAATGATGGATTCATCAACCTCGGTCCCGGAGGAAAGATACAAACTCAGAGCTACATCAAAAAATTTGAGAGCAAAGACTGACTAACAGGCTTTTACCCCAGAGGGTCAGTAACTACAACACAATGTTTTTTCCCTTTCTTTTTGTTGACTTTTGTCCAGCCATCGTGGGGAGAATGAGCTAGAACAACTTGAAGACTGGAATTCTCTATCTTCGGGAACTCCTTCTCTGATTCAGAGGAGGAAGTCTCATGGGCGCGTTTCTGGGAGCTTGCTGTGACATGGGTGTGCCCCATAGTGTCCGTGGGCGGAACCATCGGCTGAGGCGCCTGGTCTGGTTCTGAATCGCTTTCCTCATTCTCCATACTTGGGGAGCTAGAGCTCCCAGCTGGCGGCGGTGGACAGGGAGCCCAACGTTTGGGCTTGGATTTTGCGAAGATGCCCTTTTTCATTCTTGCTGTCAGCGATGGGCAGGAGTTATGCAGGTGCCCTGTTAGGTGACAATGGCGGCATCGGAAGGCAGTGTTTTCGTAATCTAGAAACTGGGTCCAGACAAAGTCATTGATCTTGAGATTGATATACTCTGGCAATCCCTTGCTTAAGTCAAGCTCCACACATACCCTAGCATATGTGTAGAGGCCTTGCCGTTCCCTTTTGTAATCTCCCATTAAAAAGCAACCCAAGGTATTGCCTATTTGCCTGTATACTTCTGTGCGCCACAGGTGTATTGGGAGATTTGGAAGTCTGATCCATACAGGGGCTTTAGTGATGACTGCTGAAGCTGGGTCAAAGTCTGGAAACCATGGAGTTAAGAAGAGGCCTGCTGAACCCATGAACCAAGGGCCTTCTTCTAAGGCGTTTTCGTAGTGCTCGAGGTTATCGAACAGCACTATAAAATATCCCTTTGCACAGAAATAAACCTTGCAATGGTCAGTCCAGTTGTCCTTGATCCAGTCATGAAGATCCTTTGAGCGTGGCCAGAGCCCATTGAATCTGTAGATGATGGCCCTTTCAGCAAATTTTTGGGTGTCATCTCCAAGATCAGAGTATGATATCTCAACAGACGGGACTTCCTCCAATTTATCAACCAAAAAAGGCTTGGGTTTGGGAGGTTCCGGGGTTGCGGGTATCTCAGAGCGGACTGCAACTTTGTAGGAGTTTGGAGGAGCAGAAGAGGATTGCCCTGCAGCTCCACCTCTCAAGCGAAAGGAAAACACTAAAGAACTGTTGCTTTTTATGCTGTAAAAAGAGAGAGGAAGAGGATCTTTGAGCTGCTTACCTTGGAAAATAAGTCTCTGAAGGGCTGAGGGGATCCCAAGTCTGAGCTCCAGATTTGCTTTGAGGTTCTGCACCAGATCTGTAGGGTTTACCCATTGCAGAATGGTTTTGCCAGAGATCTGTGCTATTTGAATCTGAAAGGGGGCAGAGGAATTTTCAAAAGAATTCTGGAGCAGCACGGGGCCAGAGTCTTTTGAGTCTTCCATCTCTTGACACAGAAGAGGCTACAAGTGAGAAGAAATCTTCTACCTGAGGTATTTTTTGCTCCAACGCGGATCTGCTGCAAAGGGATCTGTGAATCCTCTGTTAAAACGCTGCGTCAGGGTGAAAAAAGCCCAGATCTGCGCAGCCGAGAGCAGAGAAATCTCTGAACATCGAGGATCCAGGTCCATATTCCCCCCCCAAACTTGATCTTCGACCCTGTCATTTGAAATCAACCCTAGCTCGTCAGATCGGATCCTCGTCTTACCAAAATGGGGCATGGAAACCATGCGCCTCTGTTTTCCATAGACGCAAACGGATCTGCCAGGCCTGTGCAATGCGATCGCGGAGGGGAGCGCATCAAGACAAGACTGGGTGAGGATCGGTTGATTTAGAGTGAAAACCTCTGGATGAGAGGCTAGTGCCGCCCTGAGGTGATCGACCTGCGCCCAGAAGAAAGGGTAACACGCCGGACTCTTTTTGCTGTAGTTTGAATCATTTAAATCCTTCCCATCAGAGAATCCGACCCAGGGCGAGAGGGAAGCTTCAAGCGTTGAGTATCCAGCGTACAGGCTTCTGGCCGTTCGAGAGCAGAGCAAACCTTCAGGGGCCGCGGCAGCGCAGTCTTCTGAAACCCTAATACCGTGAAACGCCTCCATCGCCGCTGTCTCTTCCAGTGGAATTTTTTATTTAAAAAATTAAATCGATGGTGTGGCATTTTAAATATGTTTAAATCTCATTTTTCTTTAAAACTTTGGAAATCCTAATATTGGTGGTTCCCTTAAGGTAAGGTATGTATGCAGTGTTACTACGGTTATGGATACTAGGGTTAGCAGGATTATCATCATGACTTAGGGATTTTCTGAAGGAATCCTTAATATATTTCATGTTGTATCCATGGTGGGTAACCTAGTGATAGTGAAACTTATTGAAGTTTTCCTTAAATCCACACTTTTCAGCTTTAGAAATGAATTTTATGAACAATCCAGCGGGGTGGAAATGGGATCTCAGCTTTCACCAATAGTGGTCAACCTTTACATGGAAAATTTTCAAAGCAAGGCCCTTAATACTTATCATCTCAAACCAAATATTTAAAAATTATTTATGGATGATACCAATGTCATTTAGCCACATGGTAAGGAGGAACTAGATAAATTTGTACCTCACCTCAATAGCATATAAAAAGATATACCATTTACCATGGAGGAACAAAAAAATGGTTGCATTCCCTTCCATGATATTCTTATCATAAGGAAATGTAATGGAAACTTGGGTTACAAGGTCTATCGAAAGAAAAATCACACAGAAAACTACCTTCATGTAGACTCACATCATCATCCCTCACAAAATATTGGGATCATTAAAACCTTCGCTTCTAAAGCTTTAAAAATCTATGACGATGATCATAAAATTAATGACTAATGCCTTCAAGAGAAAATACACCTAGAGTTTATGGTGCCCCAAAAATTCACAAAATTGGAATTTCATTAAGACCAATAGTTAACACTATTGGATCTCCAACCTACCAGCTAGCAAAATTTGTGGAAAAGTATCTTACTCCATTAGTTGGCCATATGATTCATACATTAAGCATTCTAAAGATATTTTTAAACTTATTAAGGAAGAAATAAAAAATCCATATGACATTATAATTAGTTCAATGTGGTATTTGTATTTATTAAGACCCCCCCTGGAAGAGGCAATTCTTGTAGTCAAAGAAGTGGTTAACCTGATAATAGCTAAACCTAGTGAATTTTTCCTTAGATCCACATTTCATCTGTAGAAATGAATTTTATGAACAAACCAGTGGGGTGGCAATGGGATATCTACTATCACCTATAGTGGTGAACCTTTTTTTATGGAAGACCAATTCCTCTTGCAGATCATAGTGATCTCCCTAGACATAGATGAGATCTGGTAACAAAATTACAAATGACTATTGCCTTTCCTTAATTCATAATTTAAGAATGAAGTGTGATGTATGAAAGATCCTTTTACCTTTTCTACAAAATGATTGTGGAAGTCGTTCGGGTGCTTTCAAAATCCTTTCCTTGTTGGTTTAAAGGAAGATATACATGAACATAAACAAACAAGGCATAAAAGCATAAAGTCGATGAAGGTATAACAAATCATGAATAATAATCACAATATAGCATAAATCACCAAATTAAACCAATACTAAATTATAAGCCATGAAAAGGATCAAGGATCTTTGAAAAGCACACCGGAATAGATGGAAATAGGAAAGAACAATGCTTGTATTAAATATTGAACAAAAAGAAGCATTACAACCTTGGCCTTGATGATGTATGCCTCTTCCCAATGGTCTCCAATCCTCTCCTTAGATGACAAGCTTTCCAACCTTATTCCAACAACATAAGTTTACATTCAGAATCCCCCCTTAACCCTATGGTCTATGTTGAATTTATAGGGCAAGAGGAGGAGATTTGAGATCCTCTTCTCAAGGGATGATATACTCAAAAGGAGGGATTAGGGTTCCACAAAGAGACTGAGTTTTATCCATGAACATAGGGATGAGGCCCAAGAATGTGGAAGCTCAAATATTTTAGTTGGGAAATATTCCTCAAAAAAATCTCCTAGAAATCAATTTTAATTTTTAAGTTACATTAAGTTGTTTTCTTAGTTCATAGTGGAAGAAAGAGCACAGATTTGCTCTGGCCATAATGGTAAGATTTGCATCTGTGCAGATTCTGGCTAGGTAACTGCGCAAGTGCTAATAATTTGGCTTTTGGACCATGTAATCAAGAATTATCATTGTCTTTGGGATTGTTTTTCTTCTAACATTGTAGGGGAATGGTTTGGAACACTTCAATGAATAGCAAAAGATCTAGATTGGTGATCATTTTCCTAATAGTGATAAAATGATTTGTAACAAATTTCCCCATAAAGTGAAAAGTGAAAAAATATGTTTGAGGGATGAACCTCTTTATCATGCCAAAGTTCAGATTAGAGACTATGGTTGGTGACCTGAAACAATCAATTGAAGGTTATAATACAATATATTCATATAATCATCATTGAGGTAAGAATTCCCATACTCAAAGAAAAAATATCTCAAGGAATCACTTCAGAAATACACGGAGATCCATGTCAACAGTAGATAGAGTATGGATGCAGCCATCAAATATGGATCTATTTTTCAATCATGGATATTTTGAAACTCCATGCAACCTGGATGGATGAAACTAGGTCCAGGTCTTGGTCTCATATCCATCGATCCATAGTATGAATATAACCATCTAAGTGAATGTCTCATAGTCGAACATGGTAGAAACCATCTGATTACTAGTCAATGATGTGAACCATTAACATGTGTGAGAGAAACTACCAATAATGAAAGTTGTCCTCAAGGTACCTAGTACAATCTATGAATTGTGTTTGAATGTCTTGATGTTTAACACTCATAGAATCATTCGATAGAAGGTAAATAATGAGAAATTGTCATTGAAAGCAAGAAACTTGTCATTAAGGAATGCAAGCTCGAATGTACCAAAGGAGGTTTCTAGATCAACTTCCTAGATAATGAGCTGAAGTCAATAGAAATTGGTTCATCGTAGGAGGACCTATGACACAAAACTCATGTTAAGTTTTGAAGAAAAAATTTGGAGTGATTCAAGGCTAACAAAGGGATGAACCACACAATTGAAGGGTATGAATTGCAAGGTAATTTTAACTGAGGTTGAACTTCTCTTGAACATATTGGTGACATGACATTTTGACTTGGTAGCATTTGACTCAAAAATAAGACCCAAAACCAACTAAATATTTTCAATGGGGTATGATCAACTGAGAGACAAATGGATTTCCCAACCAAAACACAAAGGTGACAAAGTGTCATGTTCAAGAGCGGCATATTACCATTTACAATATAGAAACAAAATTTTCTTCCAAATTTTCCCTGAACATTACTAGCAAAAACCTCTTTATTCTTTTTCAAGCTTGAGGAGGATAAAATATGCATGTCTTGTAAGCTTATCCTTTAGATGAGTCCTTTGGAGTATTTTTAACGAACCTTAGGAAGGAATGGTTCGGTCTCGTCGTGATTGACGGGTCCTACATTGTTTATGTTTAACGAGTCTATAAAAGGGGTAACTCATTGTCGTTTTCATATTTAAAGTGTTTGAAAAAAACACAAAAAGAAAACTCATGCAATTCCTTCGTCGTAAATTTTTAATGATCCCAAACAAAGTAAATCTCAGTGTTTTTCATTTTTAGGGAGTAAGGAGAAAAACATAAGTAAACTCTAAAATGTCCCTTTTCATAAATTTAGTCTCTCAAACCCGAAAATGGTAAAATAATGCAAGGGAGAACTCTTTTGACCATGATTAGTCAAAGTATACCTTTCTCGTAAATAGTCCACATTATTTGTAAAAGGGTTAAACTTATATCAAGTAAATGTTTTTTCATTTCCTTTAATGTGTTCGAAGCAAATAAACATACTCGACAACCTTTTCATGTTTTGAGAATCAGAAAATAGCTTAAAGGTAACTTGAAGGGTTCACTTTTTCATAATTTTTAACAGCGAGAAAAAGTGATAAAATTTTACACATTCCAAAAATGATGTTTTTCGTAATTAATCCTCTGAACTGCACATTTAAACCCAATAAAAACATCATCAATGCTCAATAAATAGTAAAAAACATTAAAAGTTGGAACTTTTAGAAGCTAATGAAAAAATATTATTAAAATACACCTAATTCCTTATAAAATTTCAAAATTTAGTTTTTTTTTTACCATTGTGAGGTTTTGAGAGTGCACTCTCACCCAAAACTTCAAAAGCGGTTTGCGATCAAACTAGTGGACCATTTCATGAACTATTTTCTCCAAATAAGAGATCATTCTATTCTCTTCATTTTGATAGCTTTTATTTTTCATTTCACTGGTGATTTAGTGTTTTTTAGGGGTCTTCATCAAGTAAAATTTCACCCTTGGTGTGCGCAGTTCCTGCTCATTGGGATTGTGCAAGATGACTCTTTTTGCATTGCTGGAAAATTTAATTTACACAGTTTTCTTAAAGGGAACCCTGCAAATTGTTGGGTTGTGTTATATTCTTTCCACAACTAACCTACGTAGTGAACCAGGGGGTTAGACGGGGGGTGGAGCCACCCCTTTGTTGCGTCGATTGCGTAGCGGGGTGGTCATGGGGGGGTGGGTAGCCCCCTTCTACGGGGTCCGAGGCAGTGCCCCGGGAAATTTTTTTTTGGACCCTATATTAGGTTGGGCGAACCTACCTATGGTTTTCGGTCCATGGTTTTGGATGTGATGGTTTTCAGTCCATGGTATTGGATGCTTCGGCATGTATAAATATGTATTGTAACATTGAAAGGAATATAATGAAAAATCAAGCTGGTAGTCCCGGTTTTGGGATCTAGGGGAAATCTCTGTGTATATGTGTTTTATGTGTTATGCTCTCGCATTGTTTATTTTTCTATGATTTAGAATTCGTATGCAGGTAATTTCTGTACGGGGTTAAAACCTACATTTGGTATCGGAGCAGTTTTGGCTTCAAGGGGATGCCTTTGTTGTTGAGGGGTTTTCACTCGGGCCTGTGGTAGACCCTGTTCAGTGGGAGATCTGCGAGATCGATTTTGGTGGTGAAAGAAGATGGCGAGCAGTGGAAAGATAGAGATCGAGAAGTTCAATGGTCAGAGTTTTGAGTTGTGGAAACTCAAGATGGAGGATCTGTTGGTGGATAAAGATCAGTGGATTGTTGTAGATCGAGGTACTAAACCAACGGGAGTGACCGATGAAGAATGGAAGAAGTTGGATTGGAAGGCAAAGAGCACAATACGATTATGTGTCTCAGATTCAGTATTGTTGAATGTATCAGGGGAAGCTACGGTGAAGGCTTTCTGGGACAAGTTAGTGACTTTGTACCAATCTAAGTCTCTGGTGAATAAACTGTTCCTACAGAAAAAGTTGTATAACCTGACGATGAAATATGGAGACTCGGTGACAGAGCATTTGAATGCATTTAATACTGTGATAAGTCAGTTAGTGTCTGTTGATATTAAAATTTCAGATGAAGATAAGTGCATAAGTTTTTTGTGTTCTCTACCAGATTCATGGGATAATCTAGTTATTGCAATAGGTAGCAATGTAATTGCTTTGCAGTTTGATGAAATAGTCTCAGCCTTGCTGACGGAGGAGATGAGACGGAAAAATATGGAGAGCCAGAATGGCGATGCCTTGTCTGTACGAGGACGGTCCCAGAATAGAAATAAAAATAAGTCATTGAGTGGGAGATCTAAATCTAGAGGGAGATCTAAATCTCCAGGAAAACCTGTAAAGGTGGTGTGCTAGAAATGTGGAAAGGAAGGGCACTTCAAAAGGGACTATAACTCTGAAGCTCTTGATAAAGGAAAGGGATCTGATGATGCTCCTTCTGTAGAGGTGAAAACCACCTCAGATGAAGGTAGGGATGTGTACTTTGCTTCTTCAAGTACACATGTAGATCATGAGACATGGTTGATTGACTCAGGTGCATCCTTTCACTTCACTCCCCATAGAGAGTGGTTTTGCGAGTATGAGAAATATGATGGTGGTGATGTCTTCTTAGGAGATGATAGGAAGGCTAGAATCATTTGTCGCGGAAAGGTAAAGTTGAAGTTGCAAGGTGGAAGGGTTAGAACACTTTCGGGTGTTCTGCATATTCCTGCATTGGCCAGAAATATAATTTGTGTAAGAAATTTGGATGATGCAGGTGTAAAAACAGTGTTCGAGAAGGATACCTACAAGATGATTCAAGGAGCACTGGTATTGATGCGGGGAGTTTGGACTGGAACTCTGTACAAGCTGCAAGGTACCACTGTTGTTGATGGGTGCAACAGTTCTATGGTTCCTGAAAGTGGAGCTGAAAATCTAGTGGTCTCTGGAGAGAAGACCATGTTGTGGCATCAAAGGCTTGGACATATTGGAGAGAAGGGCCTTCGAGTACTTCATGGTAAAGCTATGGTAGAAGGTATGAGTAATAGCTCTCTGGATTTTGATTTCTATGAAAATTATGTATATGGGAAGCATAATCGAGTGAGTTTCCCCTCTGGTGCTAAGAGGGCGAAACAAATATTAGAGCTTGTGCACAGTGATGTGTTTGGACCTATGAAAGTTCCATCACTGGGTAAGTCTGTGTACTATGTATCATTTATAGATGACTTCTCAAGGAATACATGCATATATTTCCTTAAGAATAAATCTGAAGTCTTTGACAGGTTTAAAGAATTTAAGGCTCTGGTGGAAAATCAGACAGAGAAGAAGATAAAGGTGTTGAGGACAGATAATGGTGGAGAGTTTTGCAGCAAGGAATTTGAAGAATTCTGTAAGAAGTGTGGTATAGCATGGCAAAAGACTACTCGATATACACCTCAGAAAAATGGAGTCGCAGAAAGAATGAACAAGACGTTGATGGAAAGGTCAAGAAGCACGCTCAGTGGTGCCGGGTTAGGACATGAACTCTGGGCAGAGGCGGTGGATACTACATGTTACTTGGTCAACAGGTCACCTTCATCAGCGTTGGAGGATAAGACTCCACAAGAAGTATGGACTGGTAAGAAACCCTCTCTTTCACATCTGAGGGTATTTGGATGTGATGCATATGTACATGTTCCAAAGGAGAAACGAACCAAGTTGGATAGTAAATCTGAAAAGTGCATCTTTATTGGATATAAGGATGGTTTAAAGGGTTATAAGCTTTGGAACCCAGTCACACGGAAGGTTGTATACAGCTGAGATGTGGTGTTCAGAGAGGTAAAAGATGTTATTAAACATGAAGTCCAACCAAAGGAACCTGAGAAGATAGAGTTTGAGCTAAAGGAGGAAGAATCGGACTCTGCAGCAGAGGAGGAATCAGAAGATGAAGATCCACAAACTCCAGCTGTGAGAAGATCAATTCGAGAAAGAAGGCAGCCAGAAAGTTATAGTCCTTCTACTTTCTATTCAAAGTTTGTTTCGTCTATTACTGATGATGATCCCAGAACTGTGAAGGAAGCAGTAGATTCAGAGGATGGAAAACTCTGGAAAGAGACCATGGTTGATGAAATGGAATCTTTACACAAAAATAAGGCTTGGGATCTGGTGGAGTTGCCGGCTGGAAGGAAACCCATTGGTAGAAAATGGGTGTTTAAAAAGAAGACAAATGCAGAAGGGAAGGTGGAGAAATATAAAGCTCGGTTGGTAGCAAAAGAATATACCCAAGTGCCAGGAATTGATATTGGTGATATTTTTCTCCTGTTGCTAAGGTAGCTTCTATTAGATTACGTTTATCTGTTGCTGTTGCTTTTGATTTTGAGGTAGAACACATGGATGTGAAGACAACATTTCTTCACGTGGATTTGGAAGAGGAAATCTACATGAAGCAACCTGAAGGCTTTGCGGTGAAGGGTAAGAAATAACTAGTATGCAAGTTAAAGAAGTCTCTATATGGGTTAAAACAATCACCAAGGATGTGGTATCAGAAATTTGATACATTTATACGGGGACTTGGCTTCACCAGAAGCAAATCCGATCACTGTGTATATTTTAAATTAATTGGTGACCGTGTTATTTATCTGGTCTTGTATGTGGATGATATGTTGCTAGTTGGAAATGACAAAGAAATTATGCAGGATTTGAAGACCCAATTGTCCTCCAAATTCGACATGAAAGATCTTGGTGTTGCAAACTATATTTTGGGCATGGAAATTAAAAGAGATCGGGCAAAGAGGAAGCTCTGGTTAAACCAGATGAAGTATGTTGAGACAATACTGCAGAGGTTTAATATGTAGGATAGTAAACCGGTGGAGGTTCCTATTCCTGTAGGTGTGAGGTTATCTGCTAAACAGTGTCCCAAGACACAAGAAGAGGAAGAGCACATGTCCCGTGTTCCATATGCGAGTGTAGTCGGTAGGCTGATGTATGCAATGGTCTGTACTAGACTAGACATTGCACATGCGGTGGGAGTATTGAGCAGGTTTATATCAAAACCAGGGAAGGAGCACTGGACAACAATGAAGCGGGTTTTCAGGTATTTGCGTGGCACTAGTGATTATGGTTTGTGCTACCAAGGAAGACCAGGATTGGACAGAGTGTTGGATATTTGTGGCTTTGTTGCTGCAGACTGGGCTGGAGATCTGGATCAGAGAAGATCTACAAGTGGGTATGTGTTTATCCTATTTGGAGGTGCAGTCAGTTGGATGAGTAAGAAACAATCTGTAGTGGCACTATCAACTACAGAGGCAGAATACATGGCAGCCACTCATGCAAGCAAGGAAGCAGTTTGGTTGCAGAGATTGTGTTCAAGTATGGGGTTAGTACAGGGAGCTATAAGAATAGACTGTAACAGCCAAAGTGCAATTTTGTTAGCAAAGAACCCTACTTATCATTCAAGGACAAAGCACATTGATGTTCATTATCACTTTGTGAGGGATATGATAGAAGAAAAAAAGGTGTTGCTCGTAAAGGTAGACACTTTGAAGAATACTGCAGATGCATTGACAAAATCTATGAGCTCTGAGAAGTTCTCTTGGTGTAGAGAAACAATGGGCATTTCAGGGCTGGAAAAATGACTAAGCTCTCCTGTGGCCCCTTCTGGAAAGAAAACAATAAGTGAGAGATTGTTGGGTTGTGTTATATTCTTTCCACGACTAACCTACGAAGTGAACTGGGGGTTAGAGGAGGGGCGGAGCCACCCCTTCATTGCACTGATTGCGCAGCAGGGTGGTCACAAGGGGGGCGGCAGCCCCCCCTGTCCGGGGGGTTTGAGGGGGGCAGGTAGTCCCCCTCTACGGGGTTCGGGGCAGGGCCCCGGAAAATTTCTTTTTTGGACCCTATATTAGGTTGGGCAAACCTACCTATGGTTTTCGGTCCATGGTATTGGATGCTTTGGCATGTATAAATATGTATTGTAACATCGAAAGGAATATAATGAAAAATCAAGTTGGTAGTCCCGATTTTGGGATCCAGCAGAAAATCTCTGTGTATATGTGTTTTATGTGTTATGCTCTCGCATTGTTTATTTTTCTATGATTAGAATTCGTATGCAGGTAATTTCTGTACGGGGTTAAAACCTACAAAAATTTGCTCTGTCTCTAATAGGGGGTCACGTGAGGTGTCGAAGGTTTTGAAAAAATAATAAAAAATCCCAATTTTTTTTGCAAAACATTTCACATTCTTTTCTAAAGAATCTCCATTGTTGTTTTCAGGATTTGGATGTGAAAAAGTGGAATGGAGAGAGAGAGAAAGTAAAGTTGAAGATGTAGAGGTTTTTAATGACCCAACAACATTACAGGCTTTGAAAAATTATGGTTTATACAATTTTTTTATGATTCCAGGAATGAAAGCTTAGTTGGATTTGTTGTTATGGTTGGTGGGGTCTTGGAATGTCCAAGAACAATGTTTTCATATTAGAGACCAAAGGCTCACTATATATGCAGATGGCATTTATTTTTTGACTAGGCTTCCACGTCATGGGACTAATATTTCGTTGTTTGGACATAGACTAGGTGGTGAAACAATATAATCTTATCTAGCCACACAATTGTTTACCAAGTCCCAACTCAAAAATGGAAGGATTTATATTAAAACCATTGAGAGAATTCCATTGAGGACCATCGCATTTATTGTTGCATGATTATGTGGAAGTATTGTGCTACATTTGGTTACTAAATCCGAAATTCATATTTGTCTGGAGTATTTATAGCCTACAATTTTTAACTAGTGTGAAGCAGTTGTTTCCAAGCTCAAAGGGAAACTCACTAGATTAAAAGCAGGCAAACTAAAGAACTTTGGATATGGCGCTATAGTTATTTCATTTTCTCTAGATAGGGTTCCTCTTATTTATCCACAGGTATCTATGGAGATGGGAGGACCCCGATATCCTCACATGTTATAGTGGGTTTCATCGATGGTTGGCCAGAAAGGTGGTGATGGTCCAATTGTGAGATATACTCCTATTTTTTCAGATGATTGGAACGCAAGACTATCATGATTTAGGATTACCTAAATACAAGCATGGACTACTCTGGTGATCTATATATCCCACTCCCTGCAGGCATGTAGTGGGGTGACATAAGAAAAAATTCACATTTTGGTTGTTTTTTGTTTATTCGAAAAAAAAATAATAATTGTTTTTGACATCCAAAACTAATCATCTAAAAATATTCATGCAGGTGTGGGCCCTGTCATACCAACAATGATGTGTCAATTTGACAAATGTGGTGAGAAGCTAGTGGCTCCCATGCCATGGGACCCTAAGGTAGTAGAAGCTTTATCTAAACTTAAGCATAATCTAGAGAGTTGAACTCTAGATATCCCAAATGTCAAGATTTATGACTTACCTCTCCATTACCAGAGGCATACCACGGGAGTACCTAGGCCGACCAGTCGTCTATTATGACGAGTGGATCGCACTATAGTCTGTTACCATGATAATCATGCTTAGCTACTAGTCATAGGGCTAGATTTTGTTTTTCAATATATCAACATGTTTGGATAATAAATTCCACGTGCCTTATATTTATTGTATGACATTTTTTAAAACGCGAACTTTTTACAAACATTTTGACTAATTAAAACTACTTCTATTGGCTTAGTTTATTTTGTACAATGTGTGAATGCCTATTGTTTTTCTTTTGACAAATGTTGAAAATGCCAATTTAACATATAATTAGCCAATGCATTTGTTAATGTGTTTTAATTCCTTGGGATGTGTTGGTATTCAATGTAATCTAATTATTTCTCCAATAGACAGACCCGAAAAACATCCTTAACATTGTAGAACTTCTTACTGAATAAACATCATTTAAATGTAATACTATGAGTTGAGAATCTAGCCTAATTATTAAAAGACGAATATCGAATGAAATGGTGTGAGATAATAGCTCAATAATTGCACTATGTTATGCAATAGTATTCATTTTTCGACCAAGGCATATTCCATGTAGCCTGACTAACTCATCAATGGGTGAATAAATAGCCTAAGCTGCAGAAGACAAACTTTGAGTGCTACGGCTAGTGCCATCACCGTAGCTAATGTATGTTGGAGGAAGCATCGACATTTGCAAATCAAGTTTCACACAATATAAGTAGCGAAAGTAGAAGAGGATGTAAAAAGATGAAAAATTATCACAAAAAAATATGATACAACAATATACAATATACTTATGCAGGAATCAAGCATAGTTCTTTTTCAAGTAAAGCCCATTCTTGGGCTTACTCAAAGGAATACTATCATATTCAATTAGCTCATACTTACCCTTTGCAAGTGCACACTTTACAATGTAGGGGCCATGCCACATAGGCTCGAATTTACCAACTCCTAGCTTATCATGTTCTTGGTCATAGACCAAAAGCAAGTCACCTTCTGAATATATGTGAGGATTTAAATTTCAGTCAAAATTTTCCTTAACTCGTTTTTTGTGAGTCTCAATAGCTAGTGTAGCATCACAGAGAGTCTCATCTAAACATGATGAGTATAAAAATGTCCTTCCTCTGCAGAAGTAGTAGGTTACCATTCGATTACTATTTTTAATAATGGAATTTCACATTCAATAGGTAAGACTGCCTCCAAGCCATAAACTATCTAGAAAGGAGTAAATCTAGTTTTAGTTTTTGCTGAGGTGAAATGTGCCCAAAAAGATCAGAAAAGAATTAAATGCCAATTTCTCTTGTGAATTAGTGTAATTCATTGAATAATATTAATTAAAACTTTGTTCATGACTTATACTTGGAATTTTCTTATGGGTAATATGGAGGTGAACTATCATGCTGCAAGCCTAGATTTACAGTAAGTTTAGTCATCATAAAGATTTTAAAATGGCTACCATGGTTTGTGAAAATGGCTTGTGGAATTTCAAACCTAATGTTGTAGCGGCTACAACAACCCTCCAAAATTTTGGCTCGCATGCAAATTTTAGAGCCTACCTTGGATCCTGTGATCAATCATCCTTGGTCACTTGTTGGTAATATGATGTTTTCAATATCCCCTCTTTGATCTTAAGAGTTTTCTGTGCCCTCATATTCATGCATCATGTGTCATATTTGGGCATAGGGGTTGTTATTTTTCACACAAAGAGAATTTTGTTTTGCTTCAAGGGAAACCATCCATGCATGAGTGGTTGTCATCACATAGACTTGTTTTACATCCACTTCACACACTCTTATCACGAAGGTTTTTGCATCAAGCATAGTATGTCTTATGAATTATGGATGGTCTACATTGTGACACTAAGTGTACTTGTGAGATCACAGTTGAGTCCTATCATTTTTTACGTATGCTTCACTGATCTCACACTTAGCCATTTTCTCAAGCAACCTAGCCTCAACTATCTTCCCTGAACTATGCGCTTTGCTTCTACAACCATCAAGATTCCTCACTTGCCTTGTAAAACACCATAGCCTATAGAGATGCCAACCTTCCTTGCCTATTGAAACCTTACAGCCCATAGAGACCCCAGCCACCATTGCTATGTAAAAATATGCAGAGAAATCATGCAGCCAACACTGCTCTCCAGAAATGCGTAGAGCAGTGCAGTTGCACTGCACTAAGAAATTGCGCAAAGGTATCCTCCCAGGACCCCCATCCTGTAGTAGTGTCCTGTGCCTCAAAAGTGCGCAGTGTTGTCAAAGCTTCCTTGTTTGTCTTATATGTAGAAACTACACAGACATGCCTCCCAGGGCCTCTTTCTAGCAGCAGTCACTATCTACTGAAATTGCGCAAATATACCTCTTAGTGACTACAGGATAAGGTGACATGCTGAGATCACTCCTAAAGAGCTGAGGAGAAGGAAAAAGGAACCAATCAATTGAAAATATCAAGACCACATGCAAACTCTGTCGAATGTATGATCATCTTGATGGTAAGTATGGTAAGTAAAGAAAGCCTTTCGAAGTACAGCTTTTAGTGGAGATTGAAAGACTTATGATCATTGTCATATATTCATGTCCTCAGTAACATGCATGTGCACAAAAATGAAAAGTAATTTTATGTGTGTATTATACATGTCCTTCTTCCCTTTTACTTGTTTGACCAGTTGTCATTTTCAGCATGTTAATTTCTATGTCATGCTTGTGACCTCATTCTGGTGATGTTGAAGCTTGTGTTTGAGTTGTGCTTTCTATCTAAACATCTATCATACTCACACATGATGTTGTACGCATTGTCGTACAAGTGTCGTCACAGTCATTCAATGATCTATCACAAGTGTCACGCTTATCACTCGCACCTACGGTCAATCACACTGAGTGTATGTTGGCTTGATGGTTCAGTTGTCTTTTTGTCAAGTCATGCTGAGTGTGTGTTCACAAGGTCATGCATGTGCGAAGTCACTCATTCACACAGTTCATCAATTTGTTGAAACTCTTTTGACTGGACCACCCTCTAATAGCTAGACCTCCACTGAGCTGCATTGTGGAGTCTTAGCCCTTAGTGATCACGTAATCCTGCCTAGAATTGTGTAGAGCTTGAGGCTGTCACCTAGGTAGTCTACACTACATAATCCTGGAATTGACCCGACTAACTATCACCCAAAGTGGTGTAGAATTTTCTCAGTAAGTCATCGAAAATTGCGCTACCTGCAAGCAGATCCATCAAGCCTCTAGTTGGTCAACCAGAGAGTTTGACTAAGCAATGACCCTGGGCCTCACTCCTAAAAAAAAATTCACAGAAACTGCCAAGAATGCCTGCTTCCACTGACTAATGAAACTTCGCAGACATGTCAGATAGAAACCCATTGCATGTCACTGCACTGCCTTAAAAAATTATGTAGTTTTCTCATCCAATCACCCTGTTAGACTACCTGTTGCTCCTCCTGGAAATTGCATAGTTTTCATGGGAGGTATCCTAGTTGTCTAGCATCCCACTCAGCCTAGAAACTGTGCAAGTATGTCCAGCAAGCTAGCCTCCCAACTCTGGCAGTTTTCGCCAAGTAGCCTTCTGCAGCCCACCACCAGCCTCCCCAGAGAATTTGTGTAGTTTTCACTACCAATATCCCCTTGCTTCCTTCATTGTCTCACTGGAAAAATTACACAGATCTTCCCTCTAGTCAAGCCAGATCTTACAGACAGTCATTACTGATCCAGATTTCCCATCTCAGATTCCTAGTGACATCTACACAGTTTTCAATGACAGTGCCTGGAGCCCATATCCTGGATCAAAATGTGATTTGTACAGTTTCAGAGCCTTGTCCTCTATCCCGGTCACCTACACCTGAAAGTGAAAGATAATGCATCATGGTAGACTAGCATATTTCTGGACTTGATGTCATCTCGTCATGAGTGATTGTGGATATAGGTACATGGATGAGACATGGCATGAGAACGAATAGGATGAACAAGGAGTGCATGCTATGAGACTTGTTCATGAACAGATGAACACACAAAATGTACCGAGTAGCAAGTGAAGGAGACACATGCACATGTATGAAATATCAAGTGAACACAAAAACCATCAAAGACTTTGCACACCTCGCCATGCAGAGGTGAAGCTATGATACACCAAGAGCACTCTAATCACTTAGTAGCACTACAACTCAACATGGACACCACCATCAGCATGGACATACCAGCACAGTCATGTTGAGTCATGTCATGATTTATCTCAGCCACGTTACTAATGTGGTCCATACTATTGTAATAATGTAATGTAACATGGAAGTCCAAGAGACCCACATGTAAAGTTAGAGAGTCATCTAAAGTTGAAGAGTCATGTATTCAAACATTCACGAGGGAAGTCGAACAATCACAAGGGTCAATTTCACCCTTGGCTATATATACCCCACATTTGTATATGTAAAGGACTTTTCATCTTGGCTCCTCTTACATAGCACTGAGAGTCTATAATACTTTCTTTGAGGAGAGAGTAGTGGCTCCAACGTACCGCTATTAGGGTTAGTGATGTAATGGTTTATGAATGTGTCTTGGGATTTTCACTTAATTCAGAAGGTTGTTAACAGGCTAGCACATTTTCACACATGTATTATATTCGTTTGTAAGACCATTCTTTGGACACTTGCAATGCATGTTTCTTTAACCTGTATTAAGATAGTTGAACTATTTCAGTTATTTTAGCACATAAGTTATTGGAAATGTGTTGTATTAGTTGTTAACGTTGTCTCACCCATATGGGTTATCCCACCTAACACTCGATAGATTCATTCTTGTAAACTTGTTATAACACCCATGAAACTCATGTGGACTGTTTCGTTGGGTGTTGTATGTGCTATCTATTCACCTTGTGTTTGTGTTGGCTTAGTGGGGTCCTTACCCAAGTTCACAGTTAGTTGCACCAACCATAAAAACCCTACACTATTAGCCCCTTTGGAAAGAAACTATGTAGCGCAGGCTGCAGTCTCACCTGAAGCAGTATGGGGGGATGCTACAACCAAGTTTCCACATCTAGAGATTAGTGTGATGTCTTTTAATTCCATAGGTTTTCCTTCACATAGATCTATAAGCCCCTAGGAATTAGTACTCCAGCTATATCCCAACAGCCTTCGAGAAGGTCTGCGATCGGTCTTTGCAGACCCTTAACAGTCTATTCATCCACTTATGTGCACTAGAACACAACCCTAGATTAGAACTCCTGCAGACCTACTTAAGTATTTAATAAACATAGCAGATTTTATCACAGTCTTCACAAGAGTACTTAACATGCATTGCATACAGATATTAAGGCTTATTCAAGTGAATTGTGTATCATTAGATCAATATTTCATAAACATATTATTCATCAACAACATAAATCATAGCCAGAAGTAAACAACAATACACAATGTTTCTCCAGAAACAACCTCTTTAATATTTTCCAGTTCAGAATACAGACTCAAAACTTCCTTGTGCACTCAGTTTTATGGGTCCATGCACTCAGCTACCAACTGTACCTAGGCCTTTGCACACTCAGATGCAGATCCTTTCTCTCCTATCTAACCCACTTCTCTCTGCTAATACTTCTCTTCTGTCATGACTTGCCTTAGACTCTCTAAGACACATTTATTTATACATTTTTTCATACAATCACATGGTCCACAGAACATAGGTGGATCTCGAAAGTAAATTAACTTTTACATAAACAAGGGGCTAAAACCCTTTTGATTCCTAACCATCTACGCACTCCACATACATAAATTTCAAAGACTTTATATCATTTACAAAAATACATTAAAACTTGGGTTATCTTAACCCCAAAATTGACCCGGGGTACCCCATCCCAACAGGCCCCCAACAAAAATATCGTGATTCGCCCTCAAGTCACTCGTTCGGCACTGTAATCTTACTACGAAGATCCCTAGCTCCACCTAGACTATAGTGAATTTTGCAACACTTTGAGTGGATGCCTTCTTGAGCTATTCTAGTAGCTTCTATGTAGTTGGTCCTCCTATGGCCAGCCTTATCATTTGATGTGTTCGCTGCAAGCCCTTCAACATATACTGGATGGTTATCAAGATTTGATAAGATCTTTCCAGCCAAGGCTCCAGCATGGCCTTATGCAAGGCATCCTTCGTCCGTGCTGCTTCTACCAACGCAAGGATCTGCTAGCCCTCCTACAATTTGGCTAGGAATTATGCTACTGCAATGGAGCATGTCGTTGCCCTGACTTCAGCATACTACTTCTACAGCTCCCTGATCTCAGTGTTCAATTTTTGTAGGTTTGGATCCTCCTGCAAATTGGTCACCAACTCCATGAACTCCTCAAATATTGTTGTGCAGTATGCAACTGTTGGGTCCCTATAATACTAGTGATTACCCCATTACTATTGTATTTGTACCCCTATTAATATTGTTGTGCCCCTATTTCCCCCATATTGTTATTACTGTGCCCCATAGAATTCCTCTATTGTTATTTTTGTGGCTTTATATTATTATTGTTAGGTCGGCTGGGTTATATTGTGACTCCTTAGAATCCTATATATAGAAAGGAGTTTTTTTCATTTGAATCATCCAAGAATTGTTCATTTATGTAATGTAAAGGAGGTTTCCCCCTCGAAGAAGCTGAATTCTAAGGGGTTGATCTATCTTTTCTTGAGCTGGTTTCATAACATTTGGTATCAGAGCTTTGGATTCTAGGTTTCACTGCTCCAAACAGGTCATTGTGGAATTTTCTCTATAACTTTTTTTCTGCAACATTTCAGAAGTTTCAAAAAAACCCGTTTGAGAAGAAATAATGTTGAACCTCAGGTCAAAATTTCAAAGCTTTTAGCGCTATATTTGCAGAGATATGATCTGAGGAAGATGGTCTTTTTGCAGACTCCTGAATTACATTCCAAACAGGTGACCTGGGGAAAATCATCATAACTTTCTCTCTAGGGATCAGATTGAAATTTCGTAAAAAAGGTACAGAAAGAGGATGGACTGTAGATTCTTGTATGAATGTTTCAAATCCAAAGGTCAAAACAGTGACTCGTGCAACATTGTACAAGTTCGCTCTACTGAACTGGTCTATAATCAAGTCATTGTGGGAGATTTCGCATAAATCTACCTTGGAGAATCCAATTTGGGTCAGACTTGTGGCATTGGAAAGTTGACACAGAGAGCTACTGCAGGTCACAAATTTAGAACTAGATGATTAGAAAGTACAGAGATACATCAGAGGCAATATCGACCTCCTACAAAGTGAAAAAGCTCTATAGATTTTCTTAAATTTTTGCTTAAGCTTTGTTTGAAAATTTATTTTGAAGGAATTCAAAGGGAGTAGTAGAGAATTATTATCGGTAACTAATGCCCCGAGGAAAGAAAATGCAAACACCTAGTAAGGAACCTGAAAGCTCTAGCATGACTCATGAAGAAGAGGAATAAATGCTATATAATATATCAAAATTACAAGAACAAGTGCAACAAGTGTCACTTGCACAAAAAGCAACAGAATCTAAGATGGATGGTTTAAGGAAAGATGTAGAAGCTAAGATGGATGGTTTAAAGAAAGGTGTAAAAGCTAAGATTTATTATTTAAAGAAATGTGTAGAAGCTAAGATGGATGGCATGGAAGCTAAGATGAATGGCATGGACGCTAAAATTTATGGCGTGGATGATAAGATGGAAGAATTGAAGATAAATATGAATAAGTTGCTACAAGAAATGGTCACTAATGGTGAAAGGGTACTAAAGGAAACTCATGATGAGAACAAAAGAAATGTTAATCATGATTCCATAGACTTTAATGTTGGATCAAATACCCACCATATTCCAAAAATCGATATGAGGAAGTTTGATGGCAAGGATCCTGCAACATGGATATTACAGATGAAGAAATTTTTCGATCTCAATAATGTGCAAAACACACAAAAGGTACGTATGGAAACTTTATATTTGGAACCAAATTAGTTTGTATGGTATCAATGGCTTTGCTCTTGTAAACAATTTATCACTTGGGAAATTTTTACGGAAGAATTGATAGCACATTATGAGGATACAAAAAGAAACATTTTTTTTAGCCAATTGATAAGTCTCAAACAAAAGGTTTCAATAATGGAGCACATTGAGGAGTTCCAAAAATTGAACATGAGGGTAAAATATATTCCAGAGGAGCATAAGATTGATGTGTTCATAGGTTCTTTAAAGGATAATATCCAACATGATGTTCGCCTTTGGGAACCTGATTCATTAGAGAAGACATTCAGGTTAGCAAGAAAAATGGAAAGCAAAATTATGGCAACCAAGAAGCATACCACTCACAACTATAAAGACGGAAGTGTTGTTGCCCCTAGTCTTCCACAACCTATAAGGTTGACACCACAACAATTGGAAGGAAAAAGAGCAAAAGGGCTTTGTTACAGTTGTGATAGCAAATACACTAAAGGTCATAAGTGTGATGAGAAGAAATTATTCTACATAGGTTGTGAAGAGGAAGAATAAAAGGAGCAAGAAAGGTCAAAAGAAGAGGATATACCATAGGAACAAAGCCTAGATGAAGAACAAATGAATCTGACCATATCTTGTAATGCATTGGCGGGAATTACCACTGCTCAAACCATCAAGATAGAAGGACAAATCAAAAAGAAAAAGGTAATAGTGTTGATTGATTCAGGAAGCACCCACAATTTTATTCATTGTAAGGTAGCAAAAGAATTGAATTGCTTCCTATATCTAGCACCAGAGTGTCAAGTGATGATTGCAAATGGAGGAACCATAAATTTCTCTAGAAAGTGCCATAATATCAAGCTATCCATGGGAGAATATGTATTGACTAGCCCAATGATTTCCATTCCAATGGGAGGTGCCGATATTGTATTAGGAGTCCAACGGCTACAATCTTTGGGTATAATACCTTTTAATTTTCAAGAGATTTTCATCAAATTTTCTACGGAAGGAGAGGAATTTGAATTAAGGGGTATTACAGGGAAACCAGGAAAGATAATTAGCTTTAATGGTATGACAAATCTTCTAAAAAATAAACAAAGAGGTGTAATTTCACAATTATGTTCACATGTTTCCATATCGGAACCATCTATTTCTCTAGATCTCCAAAAAGTCTTGGACAATCATTCCAAGGTATTTGAGACTCCCAAAGGTCTCCCACCTATGCGTGATCATGATCATGCTATTCATCTGATTCTAGGAAGTGTTCCTTCAAACATCAGGCTGTACAAATATCCCTATGTCCAAAAGAGTGAAATTGAATGTATGGTTGCAGAAATGCTAGAGGCTGGTATAATTAAACCAAGTCAAAGTTCTTTCTCTGCTCCAGTATTATTGGTGCACAAGAAGGATGGATCATGGTGCATATGTCTGGATTATAGGGAGCTCAACAAGCTCACTATTAAAGATGAGTTTCCCATTCCTGTCATTGATGAATTACTGGATGAATTGCATGGATCAATTTACTTCACCAAGTTGGATCTTCGTTCAGGATATCATCAAATCATAATGAAGACTGAAGACATTCCGAAAACAAAATTTAGAAATCATTAGGGTCATTATGAGTTTTTGTTCATGCCTTTTGGCCTTACCAATGCACCTTCAACATTTCAAGGTTTGATGAACTCAATTTTAAAACCATTCCTTAGAAAATTTGTGTTAGTATTTTTTGATGATTTACTAATCTATAGCAAGTCTTGGAAGGATCATGTTGAATATGTTGATAGGGTGTTACAACCATTGGAGGAGAAACAATTATATGCGAAAAGATCCAAATGTTTCTTTGGAGTCCAAGAGGTGGAATATCTGGGTCATATTTTATCTCATGAAGGAGTTAAGATAGACCCTAGGAAAATTAAAGCCATTAAGGAATGGAAAATGCCCACATCCATAAAGCATCTGCGAGTATTTCTCGGGTTGACAGGGTATTATCACAAGTTTATCAAGAATTATGGGAGAATAGCAGCACCTCTAACAACATTATTGAAGAAAGATGCATTTTCATGGACTCTGGAAGCAACAAAGGCCTTTGAACATCTTAAAGAGGCAATGTGTCAAGCACCCGTCTCAGCTACACCAGACTTCACAAAAACCTTTATTGTGGAATGTGATGCTCCAGGAAATGGAATTCGTGTTGTTCTAATGCAAGATGAAAGACCCATTTCTTTTTAAAGTCATCCAATCAAGGGAAAGTTTTACAAAAATCTATTTATGAGAAGGAAATGTTGGCAATACTCCATGCATTTAAGAAATGGTGACCCTATCTAATGGGAAGACACTTCAAGGTAAAAACGGATCATGATAGCCTTAAATACTTTTTAGAACAGAGATTATCCTTTGAAGAGCAACAAAAGTGGGTCACAAAGATGTTGGGTTATGACTTTGAAATCATCTACAAAAAAGGGAAGCAAAATGTGGTAGCAGATGCAATCTCAAGAAAGGATGAGGATGTGGAAGCATTGTTGTGCGCCATTTCTATTATCCAACTAGATTGGATAAATGAAGCAAGGGAGGAATGGAATAATGACGAAGAAGTGTGGGAACTTATTCGAAAGTTACAACAAGATTCCAGTACGTCTGATACATTTTGCTGGAAAAATGATTCATTATGGTACAAAGATTTCTTATACCTCTGTAAGAATTCCCAGCTAAAACAAAAGATTATTATGGAATTGCACACTTCTCCCTTACGAGGGCACTTAGGATTTTTAAAAACTTACCACACGATTAAGAAGGAATTTTTTTGGGACGACCTTAAATAAGATATTCAAAAGTTTGTGGCGGAATGTTTGGTTTGCCAACAAAACAAAGTTGAAACAATTAAGACATCGGGTCTATTACAACCTTTATCCATTCCAAGCCAACATTGGGAGGAGGTTTCAATGGATTTTATCACAGGTTTACCCAAGTCTGAGGGAAAGAGTGTCATCATGGTGGTAGTTGACATACTTACCAAGTATGCACACTTTTGTGCATTATCACATCCATTTAAAGCTAGTACAGTTTCTACTACATTTACGGAAACAATTCAAAAGCTACATGGAAACCCAAAGATTATTGTAAGTGACAGAGATCCCATTTTCACTGGAAATTTTTGGAAAGAATTATTTTCTTTTCTTGGTACTCAGTTAGCTCATCGCTCATCTCATCATGCTCAATCTGATGACCAAACTGAGACAGTAAACAATTGTTTGGAAGGATATCTTCATTGCTTTATATCTAATAAACAGACACAATGGGTCAAATGGTTGCCTCTGGCTGAATGGTGGTATAACACTTCCTTCCATACAGCAACAAAAATGACCCCATTTATGGCACTTTATGGGTATCAATCACCATCCATCACATCATATTTAAGAGAAAATTCTAAGGTTCAGGCAGTGGAACATCACATCGAACATCAACAACAAGTCCTCCAACTCTTAAAGGATAACCTCGTGTTGGCACAAAATATAATGAAACAACAGGCAAATCAACATCGCAGCTAAAGAAGTTTTGATGTAGGTGATTGGGTATTCCTACGGCTACAACCGTATAAGCAAATGTCCCTCAAGCAAGCTAATAAGGATAATAAATTATCACCAAAGTATTATGGTCCGTACAAGGTGTTGCAAAAGATTGGTACTATGGCATAAAAATTGGAGCTTCCTGCAACTTCTCGATTGCACCCAGTTTTCCATGTTTCATGTTTGAAGAAGGTTATAGGCGACAAGCTCCCAGTTCAAACAATATTGCCAAAACTTGACAAGGAAGGAAAAATTATATTGGAATCGGAAGCAGTCACAGAAACAAGAACCCGACAGCTACAAAATCGATCAATTTCAGAGTATCTTATCTAGTGGAAGAACCTATTTGCTGAGGATTCCACATGGGAGGATGAGAATTTTATACAGAAATATCCAGAACTACTCAAGCGTTGAGGACAACAATTTTTTGAAGGAGAGGGGCATGTTGGGTTCCTATAATACTAGTGATTACCCCATTACTACTGTAGTTGTACCCCTTATTAATATTGTTGTGCCCCTATTGCCCCCATATTGTTATTACTGTGCCCCATAGAATCCCTTTATTGTTATTTTTGTGGATTTATATTATTATTGTTAGGTCGACTGGGTTATATTGTGACTCCTTAGATTCCTAAATATAGAAAGGAGGTTTTTTCGTTTGAATCATCCAACAATTGTTCATTTATGTAATGTAAAGGAGGTTGCCCCCTCGAAGAGGCTGAATTCTAAGGCGTTGATCTATCTTTTCTATCTTTTCTTGAGCTGGTTTCATAACAGCAACTGTGGCATCCAGAGTACCCAGGCCTTCCTTGATTGTGGCTCCACACTGCTCCTAGTCAATGGTTGTATCTTCAATTGCAGCTTGACAATCTTCATGTTGAGTTCAAATTGAACTCGATTAACCTCTACCTTTGATTCACGCACACCAACGGCTAACTTCTTGATCTTTGCTTTTGGATGTGCATCTTCAGGAATATGAAGCAATGGTATTGTTTTGCATGCCTCTCCATCTACTGACTCCAGTTGTGAACTGTGCACCTAGAGCACCTCCCTTTCATGTAGAATCTACGTCTTTTCGGTGAACAACTACTGATTATTAACCTTCATCTTGTTAGTAGCACTAAGTGCTCATTGTTCTTGAATGTGAAGCTCCTTCATGAATCCCTATAATAAGGCATGCAATCTCTCCAGTTGCATCACATCAAGGTTTAGGCCTATCTTTGGGGCCCTCTCAAGGAGGGCGCATTGTTCCTTAGTGTTAGTGTGGGCTGAACCTGTAAGCAGGGGGAAGACACACACGTCCATCGACGACCACAGAATTATCTCCATGCCTATACTTTGACCCTGCTCCGAACTTCCTGCTACACCGCTCACTTTCCCAACATCTACTTTGATCTTGGTTGCTTGGAGCTGTAACTCCCGAAGATCCTTCTAGACTCCTCCCGATGTTTGTATGTATTGTTGTTTGAACTACTAAAATACTTCTATTGTGACGTCCCTAAATATATCACTGATGTCATCTAGATCACTTTCTGTGAGGACCAGGGGATCAACCTATATTTTATGAGCCTTCTGCTTCTTCCTCAATCAAGCTTATTGTTACAATTCTCTCCTTTTAACAACGAATGGGGTGCAGTGCCCTTCCTCGCCTACGTCGCGTTGACCTATTTTTGCTTCTGTTGCTGGTGAAGGTGACTTGTCACCTTTCTAGCTCTCGCACTGCTCTTGCTCTACCTTCCCCGTGTCAGCGTGTTCCTTCTCGACCCGAGCCTTTTCTGTAGCATCCTTCTTTCTTTACGTGGCCAACTTCTATGCAGCCTTCTTAGCTGCCTCCTTTTGTTTCTTAATGACCACAGTCTCTGCACGTGTGCTTGGCCTGGTAGCTAGATTTGAAGGGGTGTGCCACTCGGCTAGCCAATGCGGTAGTAATTCCTGCACATTGGTCTCTCTCACCAAGTATGGAAAATCATGCTACTTTTGTGCAAGATCCTTTCATCCTGGATCTAAACCCAATGAAAGTCAACCTTGAAGGTTGCGTAGCAAAACAACTATGTGTACAAGTTTGGGGACAACCTTAGGCACTATTTAACTACCATGTGGAGACTTGCTTCCATCATGAACCAAAAATTCTTAGTCTTTGTGATTCGAGTGGGGTCCTTTGTAGTCCATAGGGAGGCGAACTACGTAGCCTTTGGAAATCCTTCTTCCAAAGAAGGAAGCTAGTTGTCCTCCGGTAGCTCCCATATAACCAATAAAATCGACAAAAGTAACCCAGAATAATGAAACAGATTCATTTCATCCTGCGCCTTGTGATAATTCATGAGGAACTCTTGGCATAAGTACCTAGACCAATTGAATAGAACAACCTTTGAGTACTGAGTAGTAAGGGACACTATGCGCATCGAAACTTCATCGTGCAACACTTCCTCATTACCTTAATGGCCAATATCTATGCGACCAATTGAATGGCTGGGTCATTTATTGATAGGATGGAATACCTATGCGCCTCCTTTACCAAGTCATACTCCTTCTTCATCCACTTAGCAAGCTCCTTCTCCCCCGTATTTCTGCCAAACTCCTTGGCCGGGTTCAAACCTTCATGCAGTAGGTGTGTAATCTTGTGAATAAGAATATTTGTAGTGGGCATAGGCCCTCCTAGCCATAAACACCCATCATGAACCAGAGTGACCAACTCGTGTATGCAAGTTGTGTTAATTGGGTGTGGTGTTAAAGTGGCACTCAAAGTAAGTTGAACAACCCAAATTTCTCAAAACCGTAGACCCATTCCTATATTTCTAGCGTGGTCAAACCCATGCCTTCATAGTATATGCACTTCATGAAATTATCTGTCGCTAAGTGTGGGAACTTAGCATGATCTGATAGGTCCCAGTCCTCCATCTTCAATAATGGCATTCACACGAGTTGCGGTCCTTCAAAAGACACCTTCTCAGGTAGCAAGGGCATGGAGATGGTGAATTTGTCTGAGTCAATGTCTTTCAAGATCTTTTCCTTCCCCTTTCTTAGAGGGATATACCGAGGGAGCTATGTGATGGGCTCTGCGCCTCCAGCATCGATATCCTCTATTCCTTGACCTTCTTCCACCTCCAAGTCTACAACCTTCTGCTTTCCTTTCGCTGGTTATTTATCTTTCTTCTGGGCTAGTGTCACAGTATGCTTCTTGGGTGAAGCATGTATATGTACCAGCTTCTTCTGCTTCTCCTTTGTTGCAGGTTTATTTTCCTTCGTCATGGATGTATTTAGCCTTGTCAACCTCCGCGTCATGGGCATGACAGGCATAGCTTCAGCACTAGATATTTCAGGGCCCAGGGTGTTAGGTATGGTTGCTTTCACACTCAAAGCCTCAGCAAGGTTGGTGGCAATAATCCTCTCCATAAGCAACTGATGGGGTTCAAGAAACACATCTGTGTGGGTGAAGAATTCCTCCCAAAATGCTTGTCTCATCAACATATAGCAAATTTTAGCAAAAAATCCAAGTGTTCAAAGTCTTCCCTATTGGGTCAACATGGGTAATTTATAGGGGTTTCTTATTTCAAATCTGACCGTTCCCCCCAAATTTTGACGATTAATGATATTTGGCAGCAAATCCTCAAAGATTTTGGCCTTAAATGCTACCAACCCACTCCTCTTAACCATCCTCTAGCTAAATTGAGGCTTTTTTGATCCATATCAGATTATGAGAAAAAATATTTTGGTGAAAATCACATGATAGAAAATTTGTTGACGTGTTTTGAACTAACAAGTGTGGTTAATCATCAGGACTGGTTGAAGAATCTGATCATGGCTATATCTTAAATAGGGAGATCATACTTACTAACAGCTAGGATTGACTGGAAAAACAACTATATTAGACTGGACCAGGCCAATGGCTATAATTGACCTAGAAACGGCTATCTTTAAATAAAATAATATTATTATGTTAAAAGGTATCTTATTTAAATTTTTATTTAAAAAAATAAAAAAATAAGAAATAAAAATAAAAATATAATAAAATAAACAAATAAAAATTCTAACCACAATGAGTTAAAAATGTGGGGAATGTGATAAAATTGTATTATTATTAATAGAATTATTTTAAGTAGAATTATTCTTATTATTAATGGCTAGGGTGCCTCCTTAATATAAATTAATTACCAAAACACTAGTAGATTAGTCTGTAAGGATTTAATAATTATATATTATAAGGTAAATTATTATTCCAATATTAGAAAATTTAAGATATTCTAATAATAATTAATGTTGTTATATTATTAATCTTATTAATAATGGTATTTGTAACCGATTAGTATATATTTAATATCGAGGTTATTTAATGGGAATAAGTATTACTAGATTTAGGGATGTTAGTAAATAGTGGGGATCTAGTAATAACTAATAGAATATTAATTATTGTTATACTAAATCATTTGGATTAGTTAAATATTAATATCTATATTAATATTTAATGTATACTCTTATTAACATTAACCAAAAATAATTATATTAGTTATTATTATATTCTAGTTATAGTATTATTCTAATTATTAATGGTTAGGGTAATTAATAGTTTTAGGAAAATTAGTGATAGTAAGGATTTAATGTATTATTATAGTATAATTATTAAATGAAGGGTAACCCATTAATATGAATTTATTGGTAAAGTTGTAAACATATCATAGGTAGGATAATTTAATCTATTTAGATAGATAGGAAAATAGATAAAGAAGGGTGATATTATTAAAGGAATAAGGTTCATGAAAGCAGGCTAAGGGAAAAAAAGGGGAAAAAATTATTTAGATCTCAACATGAATAGAGGGAGGGGAGAGGAATGGAAGACACAATTAGGAAGAGAGGGCAGGAATCCAGCAACTACTGATCTTCCAACCATCGTCTCTATTGAGATTGCTAGGTCTTCTTTCAATCTCAATGGCTTCCCTAAATTTTTGGTGATGGAACTGCGCAACCCTAGTAATAACATTGGCATCCTCAATACAGACATGATTATTGGTTTTTTCCACATGCTCTGCTAATGCGGAAGATTTGGTTCTCTTGTGTCTAAGGTCTGCTATGTGCTCATTAATTCTTTGATTAATAGAGTGACTGGTCTCACCAATGTAGGGGGTTTCACAGGAACAAGGAATAATATAGACACCTTTCATATCCATAGGGTTGATAGGATCCTTCACAGAGTGGAGGGATTTATGAATGGCGTTATGGGGTCAGAAGGTCGAGGGAATATTATGCTTCCTAAGAATTTTCACAATCTTATCAGTGGTCCCTTGAACAAAAGGAAGATGGACTCTAGGGATTTTTTCTTTGGGATATTTTTTAACCATCGAATTTCTAGAAGCTTTAAGGAAATATTTTTGACCAAGGTGCCTACTATAACCGTTCTCAACAAAGACATTAAGGAGATGGGATTTCTCTTTCTCAAAGCTCTTTTCATCTGATATTCTTACGACACGAGTAGTGAGGGTATTGAGAATGCCCACTTTGAGCTGGGAAATGATGGGAACTGCCATGAAGATATTGCTCTATATGTGTTTTCCTCCGAAACACTTGGTGGGAGAGGGAAACATCAATCTTCTTGGAAATAAGAATATCAAGGAAAGGGAGGCAACCATTGAATTCATGTTCCTTGGTGAACTTAATGCCTGGGGATTGACTGTTGAGATGATTGAAGAAGAGATATTACTCTTCTTGGCCATGAGACCAAATGAAATTAGTGTCATCTACAAATATTTTCCAATGTTTACGAAGGAGTTTGGTTGAGGCCAGAGCTTTGGATTAAAAATATTCCATAAAGAGATTAGCAACAATAGGGGAAAATGATGAGCCCATGGCAATGCCATAGGTCTCTTCAAAGAACTCTCCTTCAAAACTGAAGAAAGTGGAAGTCAGATAGATCTAAACTAACTACGTGGTGTCGGGATCTATTAGGCGGTTGATCGCCTCCATTGCCTCCCTTATAGGGAGGCAAGTGTATAGGGAGACAACATCAAAACTAGCAAGAATGTCTCTAGGGTCAAGCTTCATTCCCTTTAGCTCCTCAACAAAGGAAGAAGAGTCTTTGACAAAGGACTCTGTATGGCCAACTAAGGGTTTAAGTTTAAGGGCAAAGAATTTAGCCAAAAGGTAGGTAGGACCACCAATAATGTTAACAATGGGTCTTAGGGGGGCCCCACCTTGTGAATTTTTGGAAGCCCATAGATCCTCATGGTTGCCTCCCTTTCCTTGATATTCTTATTTCTAAGAATATTGATGGTTCCCTCTCCCACCAAGTGTTTCGGAAGAAGACACATACAAAGGAATATCTTCATTCTAGTTCGCATCATTTCCTGGCTCAAAATTTGGGTGTTCTCAATACCCTCGCTACTCATGCCCTAAGTATCTCAAATGAAAAGATATTTGAGAAAGAGAAATCCCATCTCCTTAATTTCTTTGTCGAGAACTGTTATAGTAGGCACCTTGGTCAAAAAGCTTTCCTTAAAGCTTCCAGAAATTCGATGGTTAAAAAAGATCCCAAAGAACAAATCCCTGGGGTCCATATTCCTTTTGTTCAAGGGACCACTAATAAAATTGCGAAATTCTTAGGAATCATAATATTCCCTCGACCTTTAGACCCCTTAACACCATTCGTAAATCCCTTCTCTCTGTGAAGGATCCTATCAATCCTATGGATATGAATGTTGTCTATATTATTCCTTGTTTCTATGGAGCCTCCTACATTGGTGAGAATGGTCGCTCTATTAATCAAAGGATTAATGAGCATGTAGTGGACCTTAGACACAGGAGAACCAAATCTTCTGTATTAGTAGAGCATGTGGAAAGAACCAATCATCATCTCTGTATTGAGGAGGTCAATGTTATTGCTAGGGTTGCACAGTTCCATCACCAAAAATTTAGGAAAGCCATTGAGATTGAAAGAATACCTAGCAATCTCAATAGAGATGATGGTTGGAAGATCAGTAGTTTTTGGATTTCTGCCCTCTCTTCCTAATCACGTCTTACCTTCCTCTCCCATCCCTCTATTCATATTGAGATCTAAATAAATTTTTCCCTCTTTTTTTCCCTTAGCCTACTTTGGTGAACCTTATTCCTTTAATAATTTCACCCTTATTTATCTATTTTGCTATCTATCTAAATATATTAAATTATCCTACCTATGATATGTCTACATCTTTACCAATAAATTCATATTAAGGGGTTACCCCTCATTTAATAATTATACTACAATAATACATTAAATCCTTACTATTACGAATTTTCGTAAAACTATTAATTATCCTAACCATTAATAATTAGAACAATACTATAACTAGAATATAATAATAATTAATATCATTATTTTTTATTAATATTAATAAGAATATAAATCAAACATTAATATAGATATTCATATTTAACTAATCCAAATGATTTAGTATAACAATAATTAATATTATATTAGTTATTACTAGATCCCCACTATTTACTAACATCCCTAGATCTAGTAATACTTATTCCCATTAAATAACCTTGATATTAAATTTATGCTAATCGGTTACACATACCATCATTAATAAGATTAAAAATATAACAAAATTAATTATTATTAGAATATCTTAAATTTTCTAATATTGGAATAATAATTTACCTTATAATATATAATTATTAAATCCTTACACACTAATCTACTAGTATTTTACTAATTAATTTATATTAAGGAGGCAGCCTAGTCATTAATAATAAGAATAATTCTAATTAAAATTATTCTATTAATAGTAATACAATTTTATCACATTCCCTAGATTTTTGACTCATTGTGGTTAGAATTTTTGTTTGTTTATTTTATTTTATTTTTATTTATTTCTTTATTTTTTAAATAAAAAATTAAATAAGATACTTTTTAACATAATAATATTATTTTAAAGAAATATAGACATTTTTGGGTCAATTATAGCCGTTGGCCTGGTCTAGTCTAATATAGTTGTATTTTCAGTCAATCCTAGTCGTTAGTAAGTATGGTCTCCCTATTTAAGATATAGCCATGATTGGATTCTTCAACTTGTCTTGATGATGAACCACACTTGTTGGTTCAAAACTCATCGACAAATGTTCTATCATGTGATTTTCACTTAAATATTTTTTCTCATAAATTGATATGGATCACAGAAGCCTCAATTCAGCTATTGAATCCCTGCTTGGAAAAGCCATTGGTACTAAGGTCCATCAATTTGAGCAGGCACACTTGCAGGTTTCGAAGTTGAAGTTGGATCTAGAATTTCTTAGTAGAGACTCCTCCATTATCTGGGTCTTCGCCCATATTAATCATCGCCTCCACACTCCTCAGAACCATTGAGTGTTCCTTAAGGCCAGTTTAGCTTTATTAAGATATGAAATCAGCAACATCATATGATCCTTGGATTTGGTTTCTCGGTATCTTTTGAGACTGCATTTGGAACTTTCAAACTTGTTTTCTACCTCCTTATGGGCCAGAATAGATGCATGTTCAACATTGAAAACCCTGCGATGGGAAGAAATCAGGAGGCAAAAACAAACTTCGAAATTTCAAAAACTGGCTGAAAAATACGCTATGGCCGTTGACCCTTTGGAATCCGTGGATGAAATATCCCACAACCAAATTTCAGCGCATCAGACATCAACCCTCTAGTCTTAGTTATCAGATAACTCTTCAAGAGTTGCTATTTTCTCGCCAACACTAGCAACTCATCAGAACGTGGAAAATTCAAATGGTGAGACTACCCCATCCACCTCAATCCACCTCAATCCACTCCAATCTTTCTCATTCTTTGATTCCATCCTTCCTAATATCCATTCTCATTTGAACATTAACCCTGATCTGAATCAGCTCCAGAAATTTTTGATTTCTGATGTGCTTTCATACTTGGACATCAACCCAGTTCGTTCTGGGCTCTTCCCGATTGAAAGTACTCCTTCTATACCATCGCTCGATGATCCTCTCTAATTCGATCAACTTGTTCGTAGCAGTGCTTCACACTATAAGGTTCTTAATAGTGATTTAAGTTCTAATAGTCCCACCCCAGCTTATAAAAAAAAAAATAATAAATTAGTATTAATTAAGGGCAATAATAACTTTAATACATCAATTGGTAATAATTTATCTCTTGTTAATAAGATTTGCATGAGTAATTTATGACGCATTTATAATAATAAGGTTAATAATATAGTAAATTATCATTTATTAGTAGCTGCAATAATTTATAACTTTTATATATATATATATATATATATATATATATATATATAAATAAATTAAATTAAAGTTTTTATAATTAACCATTAAAAGTATTTTATTTATCTATATATTTTACCTAATTTAACTTATTTCCACAAATAATAATAATATTAACATTAAAAATAACATTACTATTAAATTAATAATAATATTTTGACTACTAATATTAATAATACTAATATTAATAATATGAAGACTATATTACTAATATTATATTAATTATATTTAATAAATAATTTAATTAAATTAAAAATTACTTATATTATTAATATATTATAATAAATAATTTAATTAAATTAAATAAATTACTTTTTCTAACCAACCATTTAAATTATTTTATTTATTTATTTTTAACCTTAACTTTATGATTTTAATTGAAATATATATATATATATATATATATATTATTAATAAATTACTTTAACTATCGATAATTTTTCTAGTCCTTAACAACATATTATTATATATATTTATGTTTTATATTAACAATAATTGCTAAATAATTTAAATAAATAAGTTAATTATCTCCTTAAACTAACCACTATAAGTATTTTATTTATTAACAAACTGATATCATAACTTTAATATGTTTATATATATATATATATATATATATATATATATATATATATATATATATATATTTAATAATAAATTAATTAATTAATTTTTAAAAAACTAACCATTAAAAATATTTTAGGTTTTAATATTAAAAATAATAATAATATTAAATTAATGAATAGTAATTTGACCTCGGTCCATAGGTCAAAATTAGCTGTTGGTCGATTTAGCCGTTGGAGTCTCTGCTCAGACTATTTAACATGCTAAGTTGGATCTGTTTCTTCAACTTGTCTTGTCGATGAACCACACTGGTTGGTTCAAAACGTGTCGACAAAAGTCTTTCCTCATGTGATTTTCACCGAAGTTGTGCTTACAACTATTATGTATCACAAAAGCCTCAATTCAGTATTTGTAAACAAGTTTAACAAAAACATGGATTTATTTCATTATAATAAGAATTTTAGAAATAATGTTAATCTTACCCCTCCCTCCCGTAATAACAAAGTTATAAATTTGTCTAGTTTCTCCTTTCCCCCCTCTATTTTTAAGCTCTTGGGTAAGGGTTTAAATTTTTCCCTAGCCCTTAAGAAGATCCTAGTGGAGGACATTATTTGCGAAGTGGAATTTGGGATTAGAGGATTCCTTGATAATATTAAGGACACCATTAGACAGGATTGTGTCGTGGTCCTTAGAAAAGCTAAGCCCCCTAGGAGCAATCTCAGTAAAGATGAATTTGATGCCCTTAAATCCTTAAACCCAAAAAAAGACATCGTTGTCCTAAAAGCTGACAAAGGTGGAGTTGTTGTCATTCTTGACAAAGAGGATTACCAGAAGAAGATGTTAGATCATCTTCAAAATAGTGGAAGCTATAAAAAACTTCCCAAGAACCCCCTTAAGAAGATCTCTAGGACTGTGGCTCTTGCCATCAAATCCTATAACTCTGTGAATTCCCTTTGCCATAAACTCATTGAGAGCAATCACATTACTCCAAGGATCTATGGGCTTCCAAAAATTCACAAGGAGGGGGCTCCCCTAAGACCCATTGTCAACACTATTGGTGGTCCTACCTACCTTTTCGCTAAATTCCTTGCCCTTAAACTTAAACCCTTAGTTGGCCATATAGAGTCCTTTTTCAAAGACTCTGCTTCCTCTATTGAGGAGCTCAAGGGCATGAAGCTTGGCCCTAGAGACAGTATTGTTAGTTTTGATGTTGTCTCCCTTTACACTTGCATCCCTATAAGGGAGGCAATGGAGGTGATCAACCACCTAACAGATCCCGACACCGCGTGGTTAGTTGAGATCTGTCTCACTTCCACTTTCTTTAGTTTTGAAGGAGAGTTCTTTGAACAAACCTGTGGCGTTGCCATGGGCTCACCCCTATCCCCTATTGTTGCTAATCTCTTTATGGAAGATTTTGAATCCAAAGCTCTGGCCTCAGCCCGACTCCTTCCTAAACTTTGGAAAAGATTTGTAGATGACACTAATGTCATCTGGTCTCATGGCCAAGAAGAGTTAGATCTCTTCTTCAATCATCTCAATAGTCAATCCTCAGCCATTAAGTTCACCAAGGAACAGGAAGTCAATGGTTGCCTCCCTTTCCTTGATATTCTTATTTCTAAGAATATTGATGGTTCCCTCTCCCACCAAGTGTTTCGGAAGAAAACACATACAAATCAATATCTTCATGCTAGTTACCATCATTTCCCAACTCAAAATTTGGGCTTTATCAATACCCTCATTACTCGTGCCCTAAGGATCTCAAATGAAAAGAGATTTGAGAAAGAGAAATCCCATCTCCTTAATGTCTTTGTTGAGAACGGTTATAGGAGGCACCTTGGTCAAAAAGCTTTCCTTAAAGCTTCTAGAAATTCGATGGATAAAAAGGATCCCAAAGAACAAATCCCTAGAGTCCATCTTCCTTTTGTTCAAGGGACCACTGATAAAATTGTGAAAATTCTTAGGAAACATAATATTCCCTCGACCTTTAGACCCCTTAACACCATTCGTAAATCCCCCCACTTTGTGAAGGATACTTTAACCCTATGGATATTAAAGGTGTCTATATTATTCCTTGTTCCTATGGAACCCCCTACATTGGTGAGACTGGTCGCTCTATTAATCAAAGGATTAATGAGCATGTAGCGGACCTTAGACATAGGAGAACCAAATCTTCCACATTAGCAGAGCATGTGGAAAGGACCAATCATCATGTCTATGTTGAGGAGGTCGATGTTATTGCTAGGGTTGCGCAGTTCCATCACCAAAAATTTAGGGAAGCCATTGAGATTCAAGATCAGTAGTTGCTGGATTCATGTGCTCTCTTCCTAATCATGTCTTTCCTTCCTCTGCCCTCTCTCTATTCATATTGAGATCTAAAAAAATTTTCCCACTTTTTTTCCCTTAGCCTACTTTCTTGAACCTTATTCCTTTAATAATGTCACCCTTATTTATCTATTTTCCTATCTATCTAAACAGATTAAATTATCCTACCTATGATATGTTGACAACTTTTACCAATAAATTCATATTAATGGGTTACCCCTCATTTAATAATTATACTATAATAATACATTAAATATTTACAATTTTTAATTTCCCTAAAACTATTAATTACCCTAGCCATTAATAATTAGAATAATACTATAACTAGAATATAATAATAACTAATACCATTATTTTTGGTTAATATTAATAAGAATATACATTAAATATTAATATGGATATTAATATTTAACTAATCCGAATGATTTAGTATAACAATAATTAATATTATATTAGTTATTACTAGATCCCCACTATTTACTGACATCCCTAGATCTAGTAATACTTATTCCCATTAAATAACCTCAATATTAAATTTATACTAATCAGTTACACATACCATCATTAATAAGATTAATAATATAACAACATTAATTATTATTAGAATATCTTCAATGTTCTAATATTGGAATAATAATTTACCTTATAATGTATAATTATTAAATCCTTACAAATTAATCCACTAGTGTTTTACTAATTAATTTATATTAAGGAGGTACCCTAGACATTAATACTAACAATAATTCTAATTAAAATTATTCTATTAATAATAATACAATTTTATCACATTCCATAGATTTTTGACTCAATGTGGTTAGAATTTTTATTTGTTTATTTTATTTTATTTTTATTTTTTAAATAAAAAATTAAATAAGATACTTTTTAACATAATAATATTATTTTAATTAAATATAGTCATTTATGGGTCAATTATAGCCATTGGCCTTGTCCAGTATCGTATAGTCGTTCTTTCAGTCAATCCTAGCCATTAATAAGTATGATCTCCCTATTTAAGATATAGCCATGATCGAATTCTTCAACTTGTTCTGATGATGAACCACACTTGTTGGTTCAAAGCGCGTCGAGAAATTTTCTATCATGTGATTTTCACCGAAATATTTTTTCTCATAAACATGTTCTAGTTGTCAAGTCATGAACAATGACTCCATTAGTCACTTTTATGTTTTGCTGTGAGGCAACTCCCTCCATATGGAAGCTTCCTATGCGCAGATTCATATATTGCAACATCACCATTTTTCGCATAGCCCGCCTGCTGGGTAGTTCTCTGACCCTGGCAGTGTACTTTATTGTCTCGCACTTCCTTGCAACTTCCTAGAGCACTAAGACTGTTCTGTCGCCATAATCATTGGTCATGATCCCTTGTTTCTAGCTTCAATCAGATTCCATTCACTCTTCCCAAAAAAGGTTCTCCATTCAGCTTCGTCCCTTAAACTGCACCTCCATCTGTAATTTCTTTGATAATATATGGCCCTAGCCAATGCATCTGAAACTTCCCTGGAAACTTAGTGAATTTGCTATCATACAATAAGACCAAATCAAATTTAACATGTGAAGCTTGATGTGGTTATCTTTCCATGATTCCTCATGTTCTTTATTTAGTTGTTGATGTAATCCAGCCAAGAATTAGTCCTCTTCAAGGTCCATCAGTTGTGTGAGCTATTCCTCAAGGGATTTTCAATCTGCCATACCCGTGAGAGCTCCTATGTGTAGACTATGCACAATATATTCCATAGGCATCATAGCTTCTATGCCATAGACCAATCAGAACGATGTTTGTCCTGTCAGCTTCTTGTAAGTAGTCCTATACGACCATAGTATTGTACAGGTATGCGCACATCCTAGTTATTTCACTAGGAATTGCAAATCTTCATCAGTGCGTTCTCCAAAATCCTTTTGAAGGCCTAAATAGTTCAATTCACCTACTGGTGATATGGTGTACTCTTTTGATGCTAGATCTGGAATTCTTCTGTCAATGCACTGATCATTCCATTTAGAAAATTTGTACCTCTGTCACTCATTAACACTTTCGGGCAGCCGAACCTAGTTAAGACATATTCAAAAAAAACTTTGCTACTGTAGCCCCTGTACAATCCTTAACTAGTTGTGCCTTTGCCCATCTAGTTAGATATTCTTTCACAATGATGATATATCGTGTACTAGTTTTATTCCCTGGGAGCTGAATTGGCCCAACAAAATCAATCACCCATTTTTCAAATGGTTGCAATGATACTTGAGTTTGTAATGGAAATCCATCCCTTTGTGATGGTCTTCCCATTCTCTGACATGGATCGCATGCCTTAAAATACGCTTTGGAATCCTTATACAGTGTTGGCCACCATAGACATGTGTGAAAAATGTTCTGCATAGCCACTTTTCCTACATAATTTCCTCCCGCTGCCCCTCCATGAGCTTCAATGAGGATGTTATTTCTCTCCAAATATGGCACATATCTTCACAATATCTCATCTATACCCATCTTATACAAATGTCGCAGAATTATTGAAAAGTTTTTCGCACGCACTACTAGCTCCTTCTTTTGCTAACTTGTATACCCTTCTGGTGCTATCCTCATAGATAACAATTGAATCATATCTGCAAAATAGTTATCTACTACGTGCACTGTGAAGAGTTCTGCATCTGGCAACCCTTCCTCCAAATTAGTAGCCCCCTCTCCTATTTCGATCTGTGATATGTGGTGAGGTCCCACACTCAACCTCCCTGGCTTCATAATGACCTCAATGTCATACTCTTGGAATAGAAACAACCATTAGTAGATCTTACCCCACAACAAAGGTTTCTCACCAGGTATTTCAAGGCAGAATGATCTATGTACATTTTGAAATGTCCATCGAATAGATAGTGCCTAACCTTTTGAAGCGCGTACACCATAGCCAACCTTTCATGCTGTATCGTTGAGTAATTATCCTTGGCCTTTGATAATTTCCTACTTGGAAAGCCTATAGCATGGTCCATCTCTCCTTCATTGGTGTTTTCTATCACTACACCCAACGCAATGCAAGAGGCATCAACATGTACATGGAATTCCTTCCTCCAATCAGGGAAGACTAATATCGAGGCGGTGACCATCCTCTCTTTCAATACATCCAAACTATGCTAACATTATTCATCCCAATAGAATGTAGTGTCCTTCATCAACAGTTTCTCCATGGGCACAGTAATCTGAGCATAAGCCTTGATGAAATTCCTGTAATATCTGGTACGTCCTAGTGTCGCGTGCATTTTCTTAATGCTCCTTGGGGGCTCTAAATTTACTATCACCGCAATCTTTGTAGGATCCATGTTAGGTTCCTATATTACTACTGTAACCCCTTATTGTTATTAGTGCAACCCCATTATTATATTGTTGTTCCCATGTAGTACCCATATTATTCTTATTGTGCCCCATAGAAACCCATTATTGTTATTGTTGTGCCCTTAGATTATTATTGTTATCAGCTCTTATTATATTATGACCCTTTAGACTCCTATATATAGAAAGGAGTTACTGTCATTTATATCATCCAAGAATTGTTCATTTGTGTAATGCAAATAAGGTTTCCGCCTCGAAGAGGCTGAATTCTGAGGTGTTTATCTCTATTTTCTATTTTTTTTGTGAGTGGTTTCATAACATTTGGTATCAGAGCTTTGAATTCTAGGGTTTCACTGCTCCAAATAGGTCTTCATGGAATTTTCGCTATAATTTTTTTATGTGATGTTTCAGAAGAAAAAAAAAACCCATTTGATAGAAATCATTATTAACCTTGGGTCTTTATTTAAGAGCTTGTCTCACTATATTTTCGGAGATATGAGCTGAGGAAGTTAGGGTTTTGGTAAGCTCTAGAATTCCATCTCAAATAGGTCATCGTGGAATTTTCGTTATAATTTCTTTTCTAAAAAGCTTTCAATTTTGAAATTAAAACCCATTTGAGCCACAATCCTGTTGAAGCTAGGGCCAAAATTTTATATTTTTCTTCTCTATATTTTCATAGAGATGGTCAAAGAAATTTAGGGTTTCTGTAGGCTCCCGAATTACATCCCAAACAGGTGACCCTGGAAAAAACATCATAACTCTCTCTTAGAGCATCTAATTCAAATATCATAAGCATTGACAAAAAGAATATAAACTGTAGTTTATGGGGTATCATTTTCAGAACCTAAGGTCAAAAAAGTGACACGTGGCACGTCATACAAGTCTGCTCTACAGAACCAGTCTATAATTAGGTCATCATGGGAGATTTGGCATAACTCTTAATTGGAGAATTGAATTTCGATCAGACTGGTGGCATTGGAAAGAGGAAAAAGAGGGCTACCATAGATCGTAATTGCAAAACTAGAAGATCTGAAATTTCATAGTTACATTCATTTCAGTATCAAGCTCCTAAAATCAAGAAAAGGTAATATGGAGAAGTTTGATGGCGAGGATCCAGTAAATTGGATACTACAGTTGGAGCAATATTTTGATCTACATGATGTACAACGGTTACAAAAGGTACATATTGCATCTTTATATTTAGAACCAAATTAGCATGTATGGTATAGAGAAATCTGTTCTGGTAAACCACATGTCACCTGATCAATTCCCATGGAGGAAATGATAACACATTATGAGGATACAAAGAGAAACACCTTCTCTAGCCAATTGATAAATCTCAAACAAAAGGGTTCAATGGGGGAGCACATTGAGGACTTCCAAAATTTGAATATAAGGGTAAATGATATTCCAGAGAAGAAAATGGTTGATGTCTTCATAGGGATTTTAAAGGATAACATTCAACATGAGGTTCATCTTTGAGAACCTGATTCATTGGAGAAGGAATTTAGGTTGGCAAGAAAAAATGAAAGTGAAATTATGGAAACAAGGAATCCTACCACTCACAACTATAAATATGGAAGTGTTTTTTGTCCTAGTCTTTTACAACCTACAAGATTTACACCACAAATATTGGAAGAAAAAAGAGAAAAGGGGCTTTGTTACAATTGTGATAGAAAATCCACTAAAGGTCATAAGTGTGCTGAGAAGAAATTATTTTACATAGATTGTGAAGAGGAGGAAGAAAAGGATCAAGAAACATCGAAATAAGAGGATATACACCAGGAACCAACCCCATATAAAGAATAAATGAATCCAACCATATCTTATAAATCATTGGCAAGAATTACCACTCCTCAAACTCTCAAGATAGAAGGACATATCAAGAAGAAGAAGGTTCAATAAGTGAAAGATCAAATCGAGAAAGAAGAAATGAATCTGACCATATCTTGTAATGCATTGGTCATAATTACCACTCCTCAAACTCTCAAGATATAAGGACATATCAAGAAGAAGAAGATTGAAGCAATGAAATTCTAGGAAGAAAATGATCAAGAAACGTCAAAAGAAAAGGATACTCACCAGAAACCAACCCCAAAGAAAGAAGAAATGAATCTGACCATATTTTGTAATGCATTGGCAGGTAATTACCACTCCTAAAACTCTCAATATAGAAGGACATATCAAGAAGAAAAAGGTTCAAGCAGTGAAATATCACATTGAGCATCAACAACAAGTTCTCCAACTTTTAAAGGATAACCTCACTTTGGTGCAAAATCAAATGAAACAATAGGCAAATCAATAACGCAACAAAAGTTTTGATGTAGACGATTGGGTATATTTATGGCTACAACCATAAAAACAAATTTCCTTGAAGCAAGCTAAGAAGGATAATAAATTATCACCAAATTACTATGGTCCTTACAAGGTTATGCAACATATTGGTACTATGGCATACAAATTGGATCTTCCTGCATCTTCTTGAGTTCCCTTAGTTTTCCATGTTACTTGCATAAAGAAGGTTATAGGTGAAAAGCTCCTAGTTCAAACAATATTGTTGGAACTTGACAAGGAAGGAAAAATAATATTGGAACCTGAAGAATTTAGGGAAACAAGAACCTAACAACTACAAAATAAATCAACTTCACAGTATCTCATCAAGTGGAAGAACTTACTTGCTGAAGATTCAACATGGGAGGACGAGAATTTTATATAGAAGCATTAAGAACTACTAAAGTGTTGAGGACAAGATGTTTTGAATGAGAGGGGCTTGTTAGGTCCCTATACTACTAGTGTAAACCCTTATTGTTATTAATGCAACCCCTTTATTATATTGGTGTGCCCATGTAGTCCCCCTATTATTATTATTGTGCCCCATAGAAGCCCACTATTGTTATTGTTGTGCCCTTACATTATTATTGTTATTTCGGCTCTGATTATATTATGACCCATTAGACTCCTATATATAGAAAGGAGCTCTTGTCATTTGTATCATCCAAGAATTGTTCATTTGTGTAATGAAAAGGAGGTTTCCCCCTCGAAGAGGTTGGATTCTAAGGCGTTTATCTCTCTTTTCTATCTTTTTGTGAGATGGTTTCACAACAATCCACCATCAATCCTTGCTTGCATACATGACCTAGCAAGATCCCAAATTGAATATAGAATAAGCATTCCTTCAGATTCAGTGAGATCTAATATCTTCGACATGTATCCAACATCAAGCACAAAATTTCTACATGGTGCTTCACTAACCCAAACATTGTTAAGTCATCAAATTACACTTCCAAGAACTTATGAATAAACTCCTTGAACTCACAATGACTACACTGGAAATATCACAGGCGCATTCTTGATTCCAAATGACATCATAGTGTATTGAAAACAACCTTGTTCCATCACGAAGGTTGTTTTGCTCCTATCCTCAGGTGCGATCTTCATCTGATGCTACCCTGAAAATCCATCAATGAATGAGTAGGCTTCCTACCCTTTGTCGTTGTCTAATACTTCTTCTGTAAAAAGAATCAAGAATGGGTCATGGACATAGGCATTGTTAACCTTTCTTAGATCTACACAAATCCTTATTTCATCCTTCTATTTCTTTTCCTAAACCACCATCGGGCTCACCCAATCAAATTCCTTCACAGGTTCTATGATGCCTACCTCCAGCATCTTATCCAACTCCTGACGAATCTATTCCTTGTATTTGGGATTAAGACAATACAACCTCTGCTTAATAGGCTTCGGGTCTAGCTTCAGAGTAACCTTTATAATGCCTAATTCACCTAATATACCCTTCAGGTCCAAAAACTAAGTAGGGAACACATCTTGATATTCATGAAGTAACTCAGAAACCTTATCCACTATAGCAACATCCTAGTAATCTCCAATCTTTACAAACTTCAACTCTACCTCAGTCCCAATGTTTACATTCTTGGTTTTCAATGGCATGGTGATGTACGGGTTGTTTATTTATGGGCGCTCGACTTTCTGATGCCCTTCTTCCCATGGAATATTAATATTCCTCAGATAATCATCTCCCCATTCAGTTGTCACAATATAAAATTCCAGCACATGATGAAGCTGGGTGCTCTAATCTAGTTGGACCCATTCTAGAGGTTCTTGCAACATTCTCAAGATCACTACCTTAATCTCCTTTAAGGCTTCATCAATGCTCACGAATCCATCTTCAAAACTCAAGGTCAATAAGAATCCTTCCCTCAATATATCCCACTCCATGGTGCCATGGTGGAGCGCTGTTTCCAAATACCAGTTCATAGGGATTGTCGTCTGAAGTATGGTAGAATAAATGTACCCACTCTGACTGTAGCTCTATTCCATAAGCTTTAGCCAATTTCGCTAGTTGATCATGTGGATCATCCCTCCCATCATATTTCTTAGTCAATATGCCAAGTTTGATGCTTGGAAGTAGTGATGCTTAGGGAATTCACATTCAGATGCATCCAAAAACATATCCACGTGAATTAAGCCATCATAATAAGGTAAATTCCTTACCTCTGAGGAAACATAGCACAAAAATTTAGTCATCGTATTGCAGTGCAGTGTAGATACTTTATGCAAACAATTCTGCCAGTGTTCCAACACTTCATCTGAATCAGAGGTATAGGAACTCTCCCAATCTCATGCAATCTGTTCATCTACCATTGGATTGATCGAGTCCTGGTCTCATGTTGTTATTTTGTAGATCTGATCTAATTCATCCTCACTTTCTTCATAGTTGCATACTAGTTCAGTGTAACATGCCCCTTTTATAGGGTCCAACAGTACCACAAGTCAAAGCAATTTCCTTTTAAATGACATCATCTTCTTATTTAAGGTGATTATTACTCCATTCCTGTCAATTCCCCAGTCAATTCCCAAGAGCGCGCAGTATGGATTGTTTTCATCAATGATCTATATCACTTCAAAGTCAGCCCTAACGCTTGCAAATTCAATATCAATGGTTACCTCATATAATCATCCCATAGGGATGATGTTCTAATGGTTTTCCATTTTGAGATAAATTAGAGACCACTGCAGTGTAGGTCTCCCAATTATTTCCTATGTCTCGTTAGGAAAAACGTTCACGTCAGGCCCGAGATCCAAAATCACCTAGTCCATCTCATATTCTCCTATCTGCACGGTGAGCCTCATCTCATGCCCTGTTCTTGCCTTATGTTTCCTAATTTTTCTAACCACGCATTGTCCATCAAGGGAATTCTCTTTGTTGGCACACTTGTTGATTAACTCCTACATGCCTTTCATAGCTTTGGTATCACACAACAGTTTCATGCAGGTCTCCAAGAAAGTGGTAAGGACAGAGGGATCAACCCTGTAGGTGCACTAGTGTCTTGCATCTTGTCCTGAATTCGTGAGGTGGATGGCTCAGCAAAAATTTTCTTGGTGTCCATAAAGTTTCCTTTGCGCGTGCCAAATCAAAACCAACTTCCTTTTCTGGGGCCTTGTAGACCCATCCGTCCTCTTCAGATTATTTTCCCTTATCATCGCCAGTCGTTATTCTGTTCCTCATCATTGTATTCACATTTTGATCTTCTTCGCAAGACTCATATCTCATCATTTGTAAGTTCTGTGTAGGTTGTTGAGGTTGTGACTTCTTCTCCTACATCTTAGCTATCAACATAAGGCATTCTTCTATAGTGTGGTAAAACTGGCTACAACATTCATAGGACGTATGTGTATTATTCTGACATTCCATAGATATATAAAATAACCTATCCGTGACCTCTACTAGATCCTCCTCCTTTGTAACCTCATCCTTTTCCTTAATAACCCCCACACGCTCCTCCAATGCCCTGATCTAGAGGTCAGGTTTCTGTTTACATCTGGTATGTAGGTTTTCTTTCCATCATCATTTCATAGCTGCGACTGTTGTAGGGAAAAGTATCCGACTCGGATGACCCTAACCCACTCTAAGGGTGACAGTTCCTTAGCAACAACTGTAAAGAAAGCTACTGATGTTTACTTCTTTATGAAAGCAAAAGAGAATGGAGAAAGCACTAACCGTTGCCTTGCGCTTAATGTCGAATCCAAACTCTCCTCTTTGGCCGCTTGCTCCTAGCTCTTTGTCCTTCTGCTCGCCCAGCTGCAATGAGATCCTGCAAAACAACAAAGAAGGAAACTACAAGAGGCATGCAATCATAACTGGTTCATGGATTAGTGTAAACCAAACATGCAATCATGACAATACATAATTGAAACAAGAGCACATAGAAGAACCTCAATAGCTTTTATTAATGAAGAAATAAAGGTTATGAGAGGATTACAACCATTGCAGGCTCCAACCCAGCAACACCTCCCAGCAGAAAGAATTGCTCTTCTTCACCTCTCTCAAACAATCACCCAATAACTCAAGAATGAAACCAACAGCATATCATTACTTTGCACAAAATTCCAGCCTCCTGAGCTCATAGGAGAGAGCTCAATATATAGATGAATTGAGAAAGGATGAGTCAACTTGCAACTGATGTGTAGCTGCCTTGTGTCCTTTCTCTCTTCAGTTAATCTTTAGTTGATCTTCAGTTCTTGAGTCCACTTGGTGAACCTTGCTTCCACTTGGAGAAACAAAGCCTCTGACTCATCACAAGGCGAAATACCTGATCCAAGTGTCATTTTTGGAAGATTCCAAAGCAATGACTCACTGTGCCACATGTCCAAACTCGCCCAACGCAGGTGGGCTTTGTTCTACCTGCTTTGCAACGCAGGTACACCATGGAGCAGTTGTGTTTCAGCGCAGAAACCCAGTGGAGCACCTGCTTTGATTTCAGGATTGCTTGTTTTTGAGTGTTTTCAGGTGGAGAACTGATCTGAGAGCTGTTGGTTTGCTGACCTTGTTCCTCTAGGGGTAGGAACATCATGTTTAGGGAACTTTGGATCCCTTGGATTATTGACAATTCATGCTTGTTGCTGCAAGGCACAAAATTGTCTATAACAGATGCCCCCTAAAGTATGAGGTCGTTTATCGGGTGAAATGCTTTATTGAGAGGATCCGAAGTTCATTCGATCTGCTGAGAAGTGTCCTGTAATAAGATACAATACAATACATTATTTTTCATACATTTTTCATGATCTAGCTGAGGCGGGCATTCCCATGCTCAGCTTTGTAAATACATTTTGGTACATAGAATAGACGATCGTCTGATGCTAGACTGATAATTCTCTGCCGAATTTATCATCCTTTGAAAAGGATGATCATCCGCTGCAATGATGTACATATCAAATGTCTTTATGTCCTGAATATATATCGCAACCCGGATGGATGAAACTAGATCCGGGGTCTTCAGTCTCTTCCGATCTTCACTCGATGTACAAGTCGATCCATGTGAGAATTTCTTGAAGTCGAACATGGAAAGACATCGCTTGATTACCGGTCAATGATGTAAACCGTTAACAAGCGCGAGAGGAATCACTGATAAGGATGATGACCCTCAAGGTACGGCAGTACAATCTACATGGTGGGAATAAAGGACTTGGCGTCGACCACCATGAAAAATCTTCTGGTCGAAGGTCATTGATGTATACCTATCGCTGGAAGTGAGAAACTTGCCATTGAGGCATGCAAGCTTCAAAGTACTGAGGGGGGTGTTCCTAGATCAACTCCTTGGATAATGAGCTGATGTCAACAAGGAGCGATCCGTCAAAGGAGGGCCTTAATGAATCCCACATCAGTGACACGGAACGGAGCTAGTGATTATGATGAGGTGAAAACAAACTGTGATGTATGATTCAGGGTGGCGGTCATGAAGTGGATGAAGGATAATGTATGGCAGTGGGTGGAACACGGTTGACTCTTTACAGAACCACATCTCTTGAACATATAACGACACTGATGTGATGGATTGGTAGCATTACCCCAATTGTGGACGGTGTGGCGAGGACCATCGTTCTGCGACCGATGAATGAAACAACCCAACCCGATGCGGTACGGAGGACAAAGTGTCATGTTCAAGAGCGACTTGCTACCATTAATACTGTGAGGTTCTCCTAATTTTTCCCCAGTCATTGCTGACCAGTACCTCTTTATTTTTGTCAAGCTTGAGGAGGATAACATATGCTTGTTCTATAACCTACCCTTCGGGCAAGCCCATCGCTATGTTTTAACGAGCCTAGCGATAGGGAAACTCGTTCTCGTCTAAAGACAAGTTTATCGCTATTTAATCATTTTAACGAGTCTAACGACAAGGAAAACTCGGTCCTTTTCATTTTTAGAGAGTCTGAAAAGGTACGAAAAGTTAACTCCAAAATTCCTTTTTCGTCATCTAATCCCTTAAGTCCGAAAAAGTTTAAAACAATACAGAAGGGATGAATTTTCGGTTGCTTTAACGAGCCGAACAAAACAAGCGCTCGATCTTTTTGTGCAATAATCCCTCAGGTCCAAAAAGATTAAAATCTAGAGGAGGGATAGCTTTCCGGTCGCTTTAATGAGCTGGAAGGCCAAAACTCGGCAAACTTTTCATATTTTACGAGTTAGTGAAAAGAGCTCAAAGAAGACTCGTCTTTTGAGGAACGAGTGATGAACAGGGATAGCAGCAGATTCCAGGTACAGGTTGGAATTCTCCAATCACGGCAGTGTCACAAGGATGGCTAAGTGAAATCACTCTTCGCAGCTGTTCCTCAACATGGGTAAACAAACATATGGAGGTGAACGATTGGCCAAATGAACCGATGGAGGTGATGGCATATAAACACGACCAAGGGCTTTTAATATGGCTTTCAAAGGTTACATTTCTCGAGGTTGTTTACCGGTTCATTTTTTCTGGATGAGCTTGAACTGCTAGGGAAAGATTGCTCACAATTTACATTTATTTTTTAACAAGCATGAACTTCTGCACAAAAACTGCTCGAAGATATGTTTGCATGCCCCCAGCATAATAACGCAAATCGAGGTGCAGGGTGACAGTTCCTTAGCAACAACTATAAAACAAACTACTGAAGGTTTACCTCTTTATGAAAGCAAAAGAGAATGGAGGAAGCACTAACCGTTTCCTTGCGCTTAATGTCGAATCCAAACTCTCCTCTTTGGCCGCTTGCTCCTAGCTCTTTGTCCTTCTGCTCGCCCAGCTGCAATGAGATCCTGCAAAACAACAAAGAAGGAAACTACAAGAGGCATGCAATCATAACTGGTTCATGGATTAGTGTAAACCAAACATGCAATCATGACAATACATAATTGAAACAAGAGCACATAGAAGAACCTCAATAGCTTTTATTAATGAAGAAATAAAGGTTCTGAGAGGATTACAACCATTGCAGGCTCCAACCCAGCAACACCTCCCATCAGAAAGAATTGCTCTTCTTCACCTCTCTCAAACAATCACCCAATAACTCAAGAATGAAACCAACAGCATATCATTACTTTGCACAAAATTCCAGCCTCCTGAGCTCATAGGAGAGAGCTCAATATATAGATGAATTGAGAAAGGATGAGTCAGCTTGCAACTGATGTGTAGCTGCCTTGTGTCCTCTCTCTCTTCAGTTAATCTTTAGTTGATCTTCAGTTCTTGAGTCCACTTGGTGAACCTTGCTTCCACTTGGAGAAACAAAGCCTCTGACTCATCACAAGGCGAAATACCTGATCCAAGTGTCATTTTTGGAAGATTCCAAAGCAATGACTCACTGTGCCACATGTCCAAACTCACCCAACGCAGGTGGGCTTTGTTCTACCTGCTTTGCAACGCAGGTACACCATGGAGCAGTTGTGTTTCAACGCAGAAACCCAGTGGAGCACTTGCTTTGATTTCAGGATTGCTTGTTTTTGAGTGTTTTCAGGTGGAGAACTGATCTGAGAGCTGTTGGTTTGCTGAACTTGTTCCTCTAGGGGTAGGAACATCATGTTTAGGGAACTTTGGATCCCTTGGATTATTGACAATTCATGCTTGTTGCTACAAGGCACAAAATTGTCTATAACAGATGCCCCCTAAAGTATGAGGTCGTTTATCGGGTGAAATGCTTTATTGAGAGGATCCGAAGTTCATTCGATCTGCTGAGAAGTGTCCTGTAATAAGATACAATACAATACATTATTTTTCATACATTTTTCATGATCTAGCTGAGGTGGGCATTCCCATGCTCAGCTTTGTAAATACATTTTGGTACATAGAACAGACGATCGTCTGATGCTAGACTGATAATTCTCTGCCGAATTTATCATCCTTTGAAAAGGACGATCATCTGCTGCAATGATGTACATATCAAATGTCTTTATGTCCTCAATATATATCGCAGCCCGGATGGATGAAACTAGATCTGGGGTCTTCAGTCTCTTCCGATCTTCACTCGATGTACAAGTCGATCCATGTGAGAATTTCTTGAAGTCGAACATGGAAAGACATCGCTTGATTACCGGTCAATGATGTAAACCGTTAACAAGCGCGAGAGGAATAACCGATAAGGATGATGACCCTCAAGGTACGGCAGTACAGTCTACATGGTGGGAATAAAGGACTTGGCGTCGACCACCATGCAAAATCTTCTGGTCGAAGGTCATTGATGTATACCTATCGCCGGAAGTGAGAAACTTGCCATTGAGGCATGCAAGCTTCAAAGTACTGAGGGGGGTGTTCCTAGATCAACTCCTTGGATAATGAGCTGATGTCGACAAGGAGCGATCCGTCAAAGGAGGGCCTTAATGAATCCCACATCAGTGACACGGAACGGAGCTAGTGATTATGATGAGGTGAAAACAAACTGTGATGTATGATTCAGGGTGGCGGTCATGAAGTGGATGAAGGATAATGTATGGCAGTGGGTGGAACACGGTTGACTCTTTACAGAACCACATCTCTTGAACATATAATGACACTGATGTGATGGATTGGTAGCATTACCCCAATTGTGGACGGTGTGGCGAGGACCATGGTTCTGCGACCGGTGAATGAAACAACCCAACCCGATGCGGTACGGAGGACAAAGTGTCATGTTCAAGAGCGACTTGCTACCATTAATACTGTGAGGTTCTCCCAATTTTTCCCCAGTCATTGCTGACCAGTACCTCTTTATTTTTGTCAACATTGAGGAGGATAACATATGCTTGTTCTATAACCTGCCCTTCGGGCAAGCCCATCGCTATGTTTTAACGAGCCTAGCGATAGGGAAACTCGTTCTCGTCTAAAGACAAGTTTGTCGCTATTTAATCATTTTAACGAGTCTAACGACAAGGAAAACTCGGTCCTCTTCAGTTTTAGAGAGTCTGAAAAGGTACGAAAAGTTAACTCCAAAATTCCTTTTTCGTCATCTAATCCCTTAAGTCCGAAAAAGTTTAAAACAATACAGAAGGGATGAATTTTCGGTTGCTTTAACGAGCCGAACAAAACAAGCGCTCGATCTTTTTGTGCAATAATCCCTCAGGTCCAAAAAGATTAAAATCTAGAGGAGGGATAGCTTTCCGGTCGCTTTAACGAGCTGGAAGGCCAAAACTCAGCAAACTTTTCATATTTTACGAGTTAGTGAAAAGAGCTCAAAGAAGACTCGTCTTTTGAGGAACGAGTGATGAACAGTGATAGCAGCAGATTCCAGGTACAGGTTGGAATTCTCCAATCACGGCAGTGTCACAAGGATGGCTAAGTGAAATCACTCTTCGCAGCTGTTCCTCAACATGGGTAAACAAACATATGGAGGTGAACGATTGGCCAAATGAACAGATGGAGGTGATGGCATATAAACACGACCAAGGGCTTTTAATATGGCTTTAAAAGGTTACATTTCTCGAGGTTGTTTACTGGTTCATTTTTTCTGGATGAGCTTGAACTGCTACGGAAAGATTGCTCACAATTTACGTTTATTTTTTAACGAGCATGAACTTCTGCACAAAAACTGCTCGAAGATATGTTTGCATGCCCCCAGCATAATAACGCAAATCGAGGTGCATGCCCCCCAAGCTTCATTGCATTCAACTTTGTTGGTTGGAATGAAGGTTTACCATTGAGATCTGGAAAGGGGATCGTTTCATTTTTTAATGAGGTTGACATAGTAAAAGAACTATTCTCATTGCCCACTGTATTTACAGTACTCGATAGAAAATCGAAAACTGAAGGATGATAAAGGTTATTTTGAGTATCTTCCCCACAACCCGGGAGAAGGGAACGATGGTGGGAATCATTCCATGGTGCCCTGTCAATTACCATTGATTGGACTATTCCTTTGTCGGTTCCATGCACTCACGACCAAGGACTTAAAGGGGTGCCATATTCTCTAGACCTATCTATCCAAACGCTTGATGATCGTTGATTTGGGGTTGCCCCCCAGGCCAAGAAAATTGATTGCTACAATACTTCCATTGGGCTTGGGGACAAAACCTTTGCATGATCCATGCTGATATCGTTTTCTGACATCTTTTGTGCGGAAGATATCATATTGCAGGTTCCTACTGTTGCCACTTCTCCCACAATGAACGTTGGCAGAAGGGTGAAAGTTCCCATTAATGTAGGATCTTTTAGTAGGCCTACTCCGATATTTTGAAACGAATGGTCACTTCCATGGATCAGAGGAACGCTTCCTGTAACTTGTGAACCATTAGGGAGGAAATTTTGTTGGTCAATGATCGTAATCTCTCCTTGAAAGGGGAATGCGATTTTCCTAAAATAGGTCGACACAACAGCTTCCATGGCATAAATCCATGGTCTTCCCAGTAGGATGTTATAGTCAAGATTGCCATCGATGACTTCAACATCTATTTCTACTGTTTTGCCCCCTAGTTCAACTTTCAAGTTACTAAGGATACCGTAAGGGGTATATGTCCTTCCGTCGAATGCTTTTAATGTTGTCGATGATCGCGACAAGGTTGGAGATCCTAAAGTTTTCCAGCAACTCATCGACATAATACATGTCGATGCCCCCTCATCAATAATTGTTCGATGAACAGTTTTGTTGAGGGCTTTCACTTGGACGAGGAAAGCTAGTTGAGCTGGTAACTGAGGATCATATCCTTTGTGATCAAAGGATACAAGATTGGAATCTTTAGGATCCACCCCACCAATTGCTGATAACAATGCCTGCCTTTGAGATGGGCAATTTTGTAGTACTTCAAGAGTCGACATAGCAGACGGCGATTGCGCCAAATCTTCCACTATATTATAATGCTGTGCCGCTCTAGCACGAGGATTAAATGTCGACTTGTGTACTACTCCCTTTGGCGGTTTTATTGTTAATTCATGTGTGATGGGGGGTACAACTTTTGCCGAAGTTGTTTTCGAACTGCTAGGTTGATCTTTACCTTTATCGTTCGACACCTGTGGATTCCCGTAATCTTTGTTCCTTGTCGAAATCAAAGCATCATTCTGTTGCTTCGATATCGATAACATAAGCACTTGTGATGGTGAAGCATTTCCACTACCAACCAGATTTTTTCCTCGATCGGGAAACGGATCAGTTAACACAGCTGGAGTTTGCGAACTCTTTAAGAATCTTTTTAGATCAGCCTTGTATGGACATTCTCTCATCCAGTGATCCTCATCACATATCTGACACCCATAAGGTGGTTTCCTATCTCGAGGAGGGCTTGAAGAAGTTTTTTGAGGAGATGACTCTCCTTGTTTCTTCTTCTTCCCTTTGTTTTGATTTGTCCTGCTTACTGGTTGATTGGTTTCTTTGGCCTTATCTGTCGATACGGCATTTACTTCCGAAGCAAGAACTTCTTCATGCGCATTTTGATTCGAATCCTTACAGGCCTTCTTTTGATTGGTCCTTTTCGGATTCGTGTTTGTCGTGCCAATCACGCCATCGCCGGCATGAGAGTCACTATTTGATTTAGGAGGAGGAGGGATTGAAAACTCTGGTCTAGGGGCATCTGGTATTTTGTCATAGAGCGTGCCAGACTGAGTATATACTAAGTCCAAATATTGTGCACGAGCGATAACCTGCTCTTCTGTTACGACTCCTCCCTTTGCTACATCTTCCGTTATAGCTGGAAGTAATGACTTTATAAACCACTCAGCTAAAAGCTGATCAGGAACGTATGTTTTAACCATTCTTCGTCGATGTCGCTACTCATGTATATGATCTGATATATGAGTTGCGGTTGTCTGTTTGAAGTTAGTCAATATCTCTGTTCCCGTTTCATACCTTATTGGTAATTGAAAGTGGGTCAAGAATGTCGTGGCAAGGGAGCCAAAATTGTCGAACGAAGCTCTAGGCAATTCTATATACCATTTTGCCGCCGGACCTGTCAATGTCCTCTGAAAGAGGCGAAGCCTTATCGAATCGTCATTCAAAGTGTTCGACGAACACCATAGATGAAATGTCATCACATGATTCGACGGGTCTTCACCTAGATTTCCATTGAATTTAGGAATGTCGGACGGGAGTTTGTGCGGAATCACTGGCCACCAAGGGGCGTAAGCAATTGGATCGTTTGTTAACCGATGCAAATCAGGCAACTCTAAAGTCGCCACGAATGGTAACTGCTGGTTCAAGTTAGGTGAAGCGTAACCAGGATACGATGGAATCGCCTGAACAGTCGGTCTTTGCATACCAGCATAATGGAGTTGATGTTGGTATGATGAATACGGTTGATGGACTTGACCACTATAAAGTGGTTGATTTTGACCATTTTGAATATATGGTTGTCCAATATTCGCAAATATTTTCTGTTCAGAACCTTGGTACACTTGTTGGAATTGCGGCTGTTGGTATTGCATTATCCACGGTTGCGACACCATGGGTTGTTGCGCTACACTAACCATTGGACCAAGATGTGGGTTAGTCGTACCCAACTGTACTTGTGTTGTCCCACCAGTAGGTGATTGTGGTTGGGTCGCAGGGTCAAGTGGCTGTTGCATGAGAACCTGAGCAATATGAGGTTGACACACAATAGGCATTGTTTGAACTTGCGACACGGTCACAATAGCCGGTGTAGTTGGGATGTTTGTCACAGGTACACACTGTTGCATAGAATATACAACTCTCGGTGGCTGGGATAGCAGAGGTACCCAACTACTCGTTGTAATTCCGCCATAACTTGAATAAGGTTGAGAGCTCCTGTATGGGTACTGCCCCCCATACGGTAGCAACCCAGAACTCGAGGCAACTGCCTGCCTTGGAGGACTGGATGGCCTAATTAGATTCCCAAAAGGGTCAATTTGATGAGCCTCACCATGAGAGTTACCAGACATTACTCCGGAACAAACAGGAACAGACCATACTGTCGAGATAGTCTCTTGATGGACTCCTTCTAGCGACTGCGAGCTAGTTGGGACAGATGGTATGCCGGCGAACATTGTTGGATTTGCAGCAAGTAATTCTACCGTCGCCGTGTCATTCGACACAGTCCTAGATGTCGACGGTTATTCAGTCATTTTTAGTCTATCCAATTGATCACCTAGTGATTCTACAGGAACTTCCACTGGTGATGGACAAACTTCTGTTGTAGCAGGAAAAAGAGTGACCCCTACTCCAAATTGAATTGGAGTGGATACTTGCGGTTCCTCTATAATTTCCTCTATCGCAATCAGACCAGGTGGAAGAGGAAGACCGTCAGGTCCGTAAAAGATTTCCGGTGCCGAAGAAGGGGTTGTATCGACCGCGACGAACGTTTGAGGAACAAAACTCTCTGGACCGGTTATAGATGGAACTGGTTCAGTCATACAAGTATTTGCCCCCAGACTAGGATCAGTATTACTGTCCCTCTGTGGCGATCGAACTTCTTCTATTGAGGCAGGGTTTCCAGAAATGTTTGGAGTGACCAGAATCTCAGATGTTGTTGGAACGCTTGTTCTAACTTTTAAAGGAGATTTTGAACTGGTTCGGCGAGCTCACTTTGTCCGGATTGTTTTCGATTCCGGAGACAAAGACGGTTGACTCACAAGCCTCCGAGAACGACGGATATTCAATTGACTTTCTTCCACGATTGCGGATTACTCGATCAACTAAAATATAAAGGGGAAAATTTGTGTTTCCGATTTGAATGAATTTTATTAGACGCTTTTAAACATAACTTTGCTTTTTCATGTTTTAAGAGTCGAGAAAAAGCTAAAGATGACTCTAGTCTCCTTCGATGTATTAACGAGCCCGAAGTGACAAATGCTCGGTTGGACCTTTTCAGTTATAGAGTTTGAAAAGGGCCAAAAGAAACTGCTCTAGAGATCTAGGCAGAGGGTGTGCCAAACCTTTAGCGAAACCACAGAATACGTTTTACGGTACGGGTGGTCGATCTTCGTGAATGCTGTGTTCACTGCATCGCGATTAGTAGGGCGGCCGACACGGCTTCCTATGGATAAAGGATAATTGCCTATAGGGGTCTCCCAATATATACACGACGGTACGTGGGAGCACAAGTCCGTATTAGTGCCACCGACTCTCAGGAGGAATCACCCACCTTCGTAGAGATCGACAGTCACTATGTTTAACGACGTCGGAACACGTCTCTACCTAGACCTCTAGATGTTTGCGTTATGTTTCAAATGCGTTGTTAGGTTCATTCAGTATATTTTAAGTTGATCTTTTTAAAGTTTGCCTTTCAAGGTTCACCACGAGATGTATATGACAAATTCCTAAATGCAGCCTAAGATGAGAAGCAAGCTTTTTTCAAATCTTTTTGACTGATGAAAATCTTAGCTACTGAGGGAGAAGAAAGGCAAATTCTTTTCACACAGTTCATACAGCACAAACTAATGCACTTTCTCCTAAGTCATCATGCAAACTTTTTCAAATGCAAAATGCACAATGCATGTATTTTCTTTTCCCTTTCTTAATGTGGATGGATACAAAAAGAAAGTGGTTATATAACTTTGATTTCGATTTAAAGCGAAAGTAAACAAGTTCGTCCAAAATCAAAAGACACCTTAAGATTCACTTGCTTAATCACTGGAAATAAATGAAATCAAACCATACGAACGAAAGTAAAATGACTAACCAGCTATGGACAGCAAACAAGCTAACTCTTTAGACCAGCAAAACGCCTAACACAGGTTCATATCTAAGAGGCCAAAAGCATGACTAGTTTACTTTTCGTTATGGGAAATTGTAAATGAGCAAGAAATACAAAGAAAAATTACAATTTCGTTATATAACAGTGGCAGAATGATGGCAAGTAATATTGGTTTCAAAACAGGCACAAGACTGACACCTAGCAGCAAAACTAAGTGAAAACAGGCAAGAGAAAGGAGGAAACCCCAAATGCACTAAGCAAATTTGGGTCAATGCAGGCTCTGCACAGTCAACCTGGTTCTCAGCGCAGGTAGCTAGTTCGGGACCTGCGTTGCAAAGCAGGTAGCCTGTGTACTACCTGCTTTGGAAAACGAGAGTTGAGTTTTCACAGTTTCCGGGTCATAACTTTCTCAAAAATGCACGGTTTTTGCTCAAATCAGAAGCATTCAGTCAAGCACACTTAAAGGGATGATTTAGAAGGTGCAAAGCTATCACTAAGAGCTTACAAGGATCTTTGTAGATCAGCTCTTCAAATCATGAATCTGCTCAGACAATGAGCAAGAGTAGCAGCCCCTCTACTTCGCTTTTGATATAGTCAAAAGCTTTTCGATTTGGTACTCTTTTGTTCAGGAAATGAATAGCAAAGATACTACAAACACAATCAAATGGATACGATACCCAGTGGAGTCACCAGTTTGTTGTAGGGAAAAGTATCCGACTCGGATGACCCTAACCCACTCTAAGGGTGACAGTTCCTTAGCAACAACTGTAAAGCAAGCTACTGATGTTTACTTCTTTATGAAAGCAAAAGAGAATGGAGAAAGCACTAACCGTTGCCTTGCGCTTAATGTTGAATCCAAACTCTCCTCTTTGGCCGCTTGCTCCTAGCTCTTTGTCCTTCTGCTCGCCCAGCTGCAATGAGATCCTGCAAAACAACAAAGAAGGAAACTACAAGAGGCATGCAATCATAACTGGTTCATGGATTAGTGTAAACCAAACATGCAATCATGACAATACATAATTGAAACAAGAGCACATAGAAGAACCTCAATAGCTTTTATTAATGAAGAAATAAAGGTTCTGAGAGGATTACAACCATTGTAGGCTCCAACCCAGCAACACCTCCCAGCAGAAAGAATTGCTCTTCTTCACCTCTCTCAAACAATCACCCAATAACTCAAGAATGAAACCAACAGCATATCATTACTTTGCACAAAATTCCAGCCTCCTGAGCTCATAGGAGAGAGCTCAATATATAGATGAATTGAGAAAGGATGAGTCAGCTTGCCACTGATGTGTAGCTGCCTTGTGTCCTCTCTCTCTTCAGTTAATCTTTAGTTGATCTTCAGTTCTTGAGTCCACTTGGTGAACCTTGCTTCCACTTGGAGAAACAAAGCCTCTGACTCATCACAAGGCGAAATACCTGATCCAAGTGTCATTTTTGGAAGATTCCAAAGCAATGACTCACTGTGCCACATGTCCAAACTCGCCCAACGCAGGTGGGCTTTGTTCTACCTGCTTTACAACGTAGGTACACCATGGAGCAGTTGTGTTTCAGCGTAGAAACCTAGTGGAGCACCTGCTTTGATTTCAGGATTGCTTGTTTTTGAGTGTTTTCAGGTGGAGAACTGATCTGAGAGCTATTGGTTTGTTGACCTTGTTCCTCTAGGGGTAGGAACATCATGTTTAGGGAACTTTGGATCCCTTGGATTATTGACAATTCATGCTTGTTGCTGCAAGGCACAAAATTGTCTATAACAGCGACAGTGGCACTCATCATGGCCCACAGATTTACAAAAGTCACAGAACAACTGATGTCGTGTGTGAACGAACTTTTGAAGCAAATGAAAATTGTTCGTTCCATGCTATCCAGCAACTTGACAAATATCACACCATAGTGCAGCTCCGATGCTTAGTCCTGCTGGAGCTTCTAGCCTTAGGGGAATTTGTCCCCCTTTTTTGATATAGTTTACAAATATGGGATAGTGGTATTTATCATGCTCCTGGATCTTACGCTTTGGGCACTAGACTTACACGCGCACCTCTAGTTTAATCTCCTTCTCTTTCTTCAAGCTCTGTAATTCTAAGCAGAGGCTCTACAACTAAGAGAGAATTTATTGTACCCCCAGGGTTGCATCCTGTATAGGTGTCGCATGCAAACTCATCATGATTTCGAAAGCTTCTACCTAAGTTCCTATCTCTGTTGTGACAAAGAAATCCTCAGGTGAGGAAGAAACAAAGCTATGAACCACTCATGATGCTGACAATATGTGAGATGCATATTAGCTTCGTGAATTACACACTTAAACGTTTCATCTAACTCCCAAGGCATATCATCAACCCTCATCTTGATCTCCTTAAATTCAGCTACTAACTACCAGTCAGACTTAGGCTTACTAAACTCTTTGTTACAAGCAACCTTAGCTTCTACTAACATTGCGACAGGATTACGAGAACAATACTTAATATACCATGTCAGCGCACGATCTTGTAGAGCGGTAACCAACTGCACCTTCTTTATATTATCATCAGTAATCTGTTGTTCTATCCACACAACATTCACAACAAACCAAAATTGATCTGTATCCTTGCTCCATATGCCCTTGAAAATTTCCGACTTCATTGTGTTCGACATGTTGAATAGTGGTGGTGGTGGTGGAGGTGTGGGTGAAGGTCTATGTGGTGGAAGTGTAGGTGGAAGTGGAGTGGATGGATGATATATCTGTGGAAAGCCCTAGCTTATCAGATGAACGACACTCCCCCGTGAAGCCTGCACCACTTCCTCGTCATCACTCAAAGGAGGTCCAATCAATGGGCTATATTGAGGACCTAATCTTTCTCGATCTCTGAAGAGTTGTCCACTTCGCATAGCTCCGAACATCAGGACAATGGAATATTCCATTTCTTACACAACATTTTAATCCAGGTATTCAAATATCTTATATACTTACCTTGTAGTCCTTTTGAAAAACCTTTGCTCCGCCTCATTGTAGCTAACTGAGGTATCAACTGTGAATTTTGCAACAAATGCTCCTATAATCCAATCAAGCCTATGATTGAAGGCCCGGGCGATTATTTCTTTAGAGGCTTCTAATCGCACTAGCTCTAGATTCCACACCATTGGACTATCAAGCTTCAACCTCCCTTAGTCATCTACCAACTTAGCTAACCACTCGTATAATTCAACAGGGAAGGTGCAGAAGAAAATTTTGTGTATTTAGATATACAAATATATATCCAGCCACTGCTCATTTAACAGACATAGATTCCTTTTTTCCTACGGCACGAATTTGTGAATCTTTATGTCCAATCACTTTTCAATTTCCTTCTTGGTTGGATTCGAGTGATGCGACATCAGACATCTCCTTAGGCACATCCTGGTCCCGACAACGAAACCATTTGTTGGCTTAGGGGGGTACCCAGGTTCAGAGTTTGTTGCACCAACCAACAAAACACTACACTATTGGCCCTTTTGGTAACAACTCGCATAGCAGAGGTTGTAGTCTCACTCGATGCAGTATGGGGGGATGTTGGAACCAAGTTTACACATCCAGATATCAATGTGATGTGTTTTAGTGCCCTAGATTAGCCTTCATGCATATCTATAAGCCCCTAGTGCTCGGTACTGCAACTCTATCCCAACATCCTTCATGAAGGTCTACAATTACTCTTTGCTAACCCTTAGCATTCTATTCATCCACTTACGCACACCATAAAGCAATCCTAGATCAGATCTCACACAGATCTACTTAAGTATTTAATAAACATATTAGAATTCATCACAGTCTTCATCCGAGTACTTAACATGAATTGTGTACAATTATTAAGGCTTATTCAAGAGAATCGTTTGTCATTAGATCAATATTTCATAAACATATTATTCATAAACAACATAATCATAAACAAAAGTAAACAAAAATACACAAGATTTCTCAACAAACAACTTCTTTATTGTTTTCCAGTTCAGAATACAGACTGAAAACTTCTTTGCACAGTCAGCTACAGGGGTCCATGCATCAACTACGAACTCTACCTAGGCCTCTATGCACTCAGATGTAGAGCCTTCTGACCACTTTTCTGCACTAATACTTCTATTCTATTGACCCATTACATCTCCCCTTTATCTTCTATCATGAATTGCCTTAGACTCTCTAAGACATGTCTATTTATACCTTTTTCTCATACAATCCCATGGTCCACAGACCATGGGTAGATCTCAAAACTAACTCAACTTTTACATAAACAAGGGGCTAAAACCCCTTTGACTCCTAACTGTCTACACATTCTACATCCACAAATCATAGTGAATTTACACCATTTACGAACATTACATCAACACTTGGGTTATATTAACCCCAAAACTAACCCATGGGACCCCATCCCAATATTTTGTGACTACCGCATTCATGTGGGCTACTCCACCAAAAGCTACGCATGTCCTATTGTGTTGTGTGTCTCTACCATAGTTGTTACTATTCCCTTTCTACCTGAGACTCACTTCCACGCTCTCCCTCTACAGTGAAATAACTTTGACAGAAGAGACACTAAGCACTCACAAGGCATGCGAACCTTGTTGTTCGAAGACTAAGAAGACCACTCTCATGTGCTAACAAGAAAGAGCTAAGGAAAATATTTAAGATAATGGCAACCGGGCCATCATACCGGATGAGACTCCTACATCAAACGGTGTGAGGTCTAGTTCGGACTTCATACCGAGGAGATCCCCTAAATGTTGGCAGATCTAACACCATCAACACCTAACAATTATATTATTGAATATTAAAAGAGTAGTGTATTAACCATAATCCCTATTAGGGAAAATTTTAAGAACCACCCTAAATTTATATGTATAATAAATTGGAGAATCCCCATGATACAAAAGAAAAATGGGAGGCGATTTTATCAATAATATAATATGTATCTATATATATATATATATATATATATATATATATATATATATATATATATATATATATATATATATATATATATATATATATATATATATATATATTGGTGAATCTCTCAGCAGATTATATTATCTTGTAAAGTCATGGCTATCACTGAATTATAAAATCTTGTATGATCTTGGCAAATCTTTCACTGAATAATAAAAAGTGAAGTCTTGGTGAATGTTTTGTTAAAGTATGAAACCATATATGATAACAGGAAAACATATTCATTAAATTGTAATATACTAACATACATGTTTGGAAAAAATAAACATAATTTTCTCTTCCTACAAACAATGTTGTAAGTTTTAATGGCCATTTTTGTCAAAGTTCTCACTGTACATTCTTTCATATCCTTTTATTAGTTTTGATAATATTCCACAAAAAGGTTCTTGTAGGTGTTGATCTTGACCGCCAGTTTTGTCAACGTACGAGAGATTAATCTTTTCTCTACCACTTTTGTCAAGCTATCAAATTTCTTTCTTATTCCATAGACTCCAACTGCAAAATAACAAAAAAACACATTTTGTTTACCCAAACACGCCAATAAGTAGCAAGCCCCAACTATATAATATAAGAAAGTAGTAGGTATCCCAAAGGCCTGAAGGGGATCTAATGGAAAGAAGTGACTGTTGTCAGAAGCCTTCCAATCAATAATATATACATATAGATTTATTATTATTTTAGTTGGAAATATTCAATTAAATAATTAAATTAAATTTAATTATGTCTCTTCCAATGTAAATTGCTTATTAGCATAATTCACTGCGTTCATATGTCTTCCATTTTTTAACAACGTTGTAACATGTGGATTAATTTCCTTTTTGGTGCACAATCTCCGCCTTTTAGGACAATATATTGCACTGGCCCAACCCCATATGGTGCACTAGCCAAAACTATGAAAAATAGAGAATATGAAAGGTTGTACAAACCAGCATATTTTTCAAGCACTGGCCCAACCCCTAGAAATCATTATGAGAACTTAAGAATAACAAAGAAAATGAAAGGTTGTACAAACCAACATATTTTTTAAACAACTAATCCAACATCAATACCTTAACTTTTTCATGAAGATATAATATTGAGAACATTTGAAAATGGTGGGAAATCTGGGCACTGACTATCTCTCTTCTACGAGGGTTATGCGGAAAGAGTGATAAGATTTCACTATTTTGAATATTTTTTTTGTTAAATCAGAAAAACCAATATTAATGGAGATATTGGTATTTTTTACTAAATTTTGTGAAGTGACTAAATGTAGCTTTAACCATTCACCTTAAGATGTTTTTTATAATATCATTTCCTAAGTCTATTTAATATCTTCATTATCATAAAAACCAACCTATATCTAACTTAACTCCACTTCTACCACTCTGGGAGGGATGAAACCTATTTATCCCTCTCAGCACTTGGTAGACCTAGAATTAAGATGGATCTAAGCTAATAGAATTTCCCCTTTAAATAGTCTATTCTCACATGAATACCATGATATTACCATGGGTCAATACCATGGGTTATCATAAACCTAGAGCTTAAAAACTACTATTAGTAATTTATGAAAATTGATAAAATTAATAATTGATTTTTATTTTTTATTTTTTTATTTTAACTGAATTAAAATGTTTAAGTGACATTAAATTACAAAATTTATTAGATCTTAAAAACTACTATTAGTAATTTATGAAAATTAATAAAATTAATAATTGATTTTTATTTTATTTTTTTTATTTTAAATGAATTAAAATGTTTAAGTGACATTAAATTACAAGATTTATTTTTACCGTTGATCTACCAAGCCTTTTTCACTCTATGCTAGTTTATATATCACAATATTTGATCCCTCCCGGGCTTAGTATATCCAAAGTAAAGATGGATCTATGCTGGTTTAATTCCCCCCTTTAAATAGCCTACATTCGACGTGAATATCATGGGTCAATACCATGTACCATCCTTTTTTATTAATGCTGGGTTAATAATCGGTTAATAATGTTTCTTTGCATGGTATTAATATTAGTTTGGCCCATGGTATTTGGCCCATAAGTATTTGTCCCATAGGCTTTACCTAAATATAACAATTTTTTTTAGTGTTCTTAAATATAATGTGACTTCCCGAGTAAATATAGAAAATGTTTTATTTATTTACCATACCTCTCATTATTTATATTTTTATTAATTTACCATACCTATTTTATAAATATGGTTTTAGCCCATAGGATTCACTTAAATAAAACCTCCTTTTTGAGCCTTCTTAAATAGAAAGAGGGTTATGGACTAAATATATAAAAAAAGTTTTATTTATTTACCATACCTCTAGTTTATTTATATTTATATTTATTTACCATACCTTTGGAGTAAGTATAAAAAGAGGTTTTATTTATTTACCATACTCCACTTTATTTTTATTTTTATTTATTTACACGTATATATAAGGTGACTTATGGAGTAAATATAAAAAAATGTTTTCAATTATTCTTTTATATGATTATGACTAAATAGATGCAAACTTGGAATATGGCGAGAAAATTATTCAATCTTTAAATAAACATGAAAATAAGAGACTTGAATTTTTAAATAAAATGAATTATTCTTTTGTGACCATTTGTTCCAAAAAAATAAGGTCATTTTCTCGAAATTAACCCCAATACCATGAAATATGGGAAAATGAAAGAAAAAAAACATTTTTTTACACCGAATGTGTGGAGGGTGAAATAACTAGCATAAATACCTATTCTTGAAAATTAGGACGAATGGAGGGTTGTAACTCCTCTTTTCAAGGGCTAAATTTACTTTTTTTCTCTCTCCCTTAAAATAAGGTGGGCTAACCTCCATACCTAATTTTTTTATAAAATAAATTTGAGGTGATTTGTAACAATGTATTATGATACAAAATATTCGCCTAATAAAAATAGAAAGCCCCTTAATTTCTCCAAGGGCTAAAATTCATCCCTAAAGTTTTCCATCATCCCTATATGCAGGCATCACTTCATCCCATTTTATAAAATAATCCACAAATAGGATAATATACCCATGCCCCCCGACTGAGTTAGGGTTACGTGTAATGAAATCGATGCCCCACTTACCAAAGGGACCAACAACGACAATTGGGTGAAGACGAGCAAGAGGTGCATTCATTTTGCAATGATAGACTTGACAATTATGACATTGCTAGACCACAGTAATGTAATATTTGAACATGGAAGGCCAGAAATACCCAACGCCCAAGATTTTTTGGGTAGTGGAAAACCGTGACATATGATTGCCACATGCTCTAGAGTGGAAAATTCTTCATACATCAAATAACATCTAAAAATAGAATCAACCCCACAATGATAGAGTGTATCATGAACAGTGTTGTATTGTTGAGATTGGTACCAAATTCGATGACGATCAATTTGAGATAGCTCAAAGTTTGAGTTTAGATATAAACAATGATATCTCCATACCATGTGTCTAATGTACTAATTACAAAGAGTGATTGATTTGGAAGAGAAGCCTCTGCCATGGTTTATGCTTCAGAGTAGGGAAAGTCACAAATCAATTAAAAAAATGTGAATGATTTATTTGACTTGGATTTCATGAATTCTAAGTCAAATTCCTATAGGATAACAATCCATTTGGAATATTTTTCCCCAAGAAATTATCTGGTAAGAATGTAAACCATGGGGTTGCAATCAGAAACCACTATTGTTTTATGTAAAAGAATATAGTGATGAAATCTTTGGACAACTTTCATAGCTACGAAGACCAATTTCTCCACATGTGCATATTTGATTTCTCTTTTAGTGAGACTTCTGCTCAAATAATATAATACATGTTGATTATCTAATTCACCCTCCTGAACTAATACCATGTTAATGGTAACATTAGACACAACTAAATACAAAAACTATTCTCAATGATAATCGAGCGGATGCAACAACGATGTATGAATTAACATATATTTGAGTGCATCAAAATCCATTTGAGTTTCTTCATCCCATTCAAAATAGAAGCCCTTTTTCAAAATTCAAGTAAAACCTTTAGTTAGATCTGCATAGTTTGAAATGAGTCAACCTAAGAAGTTTGTTTTTCTTTGAAAACTTTGGAGTTGCGGCAAATTGGAAGGAGGTGCCAAATTCAGAATAGCCTCTACCTTAAGTGCATTGACACGAATGCCAAATTTTGAAACTAAAAACCATGGTAATCAACCATATTCTACATAAAAAAAATATCTGTGTGGATTTAAGAGAATATTGTAATATCGACATCTGATAAAGATTTCTCTTAAATTAATGGGATGATCTACACTTTTCATGGAATGATTTTTTAGATCATCTAGATAAGGTGGTACAATATGCTTAATATCGTGAAAATCTACCACATGGTTCATTGAAAGCTTGCACCAGCATTCTTAAGTTTGAATGGAAGTTTCCAATAAGAAAAAACTCCCTATAGAAAGATGAACATTATTTTATGATTATTCGCATGGAGTATATTAATTTGATTGTATCCAGAAAATCTGTGAATAAAAGAAAATATTTCATTCCTGGCACAATCATCAATTATTTGATCTATATAGGGTGTAGGGTAGTTTTCCTTAGGACAATCCTTTTTAATGTCCCTATAATCGATGCATACTCTAAATGTCCCTTGTTTCTTGTTAACCGGAATAATGTTGGAGACCCAATCAGTCAAGGGAACAAGATAGATAAAACCTGCTTTAAGAATTTTTTCAACTTCAACTTTAATGGCGGAAGATTTCCTAGGATGTAATGGACGTCATCTATGTCTAATAGGCTTAGCATCTAGGTAAGTCATAATTTCATGAATTACTATACTTGGGTCAATTCTTGGCATTTCCTCATAAGATCAAGCAAAAATGTCATGAAATTCTTGGAATAGGGCTTTGCAAGTTTCAATTTCTTCAGGTGAATGAGAAGCACCTATGTGAATTCACCATGTAATTCTAGGTTTTACTAAGATATTAACTAGAATGGATGTATATATATTCCCCATTTAGCTTCACAAATTGATATAGGGGATTTAGGGTTATCTACAATCTTAGGTGAAAACATTATATAAAATTCATTTTCAATCTTTTTAAAATTGGGAAGAAAGGAAAAACAATGGTGATAGTCATCCCAAGGAATTTCATCTATAGTAATAACTTCCATGATGCTTTCATATGTTGGAAACATATTATCGAAAGGATTAGGAAATGATATTGGTTCTAGCCAAGAAGATTGAGAATATTAATCAGTGATCACATTCACTCGATATTTCTCAAAGGGTAGTGGTTCTGAAAATGATTGGACTTCCTGGTAAGCTAATTCAAAAGGACTTAGAGGAATTTGGTCACCACATGTTGTCAAATCATATTATGAAGGCACAATCCAAGGATCATATGATTCAGAAGTGCTTGATGAGATCATATTGACTTGGGAAACATTAGAAGAAATATTAGGCAGAGGGAGTGCAAAAAATCTAATCAATGATGAATCTTTAAGAAAACCAACATCAATATCTTCATAAGGGGTAATCATTTTTCCCACAAAAGGGACACTACCAGTAGAATTAGGGTCAGAAGTATAATAAGACAACTAGTCTACCTTTACTATCCTCCCTTAATGAGTAAATAGTATCATTTTAAAAAGTGAGGAGACCACTATTATCATGACAAAAGTCCAAATTTGTCCCAATAAAATATTGTAACCAAGTTGATAATCAACAACTTACACCCAATTGCAATCATTTTACCTTCTAATTCTATTGGAAAATAATTTAGGATACCATATGATCGAAACCCTCTTCCATCAAAAGTGTTAAGATTAGTAGGGGACTAATTGGTAGTTGGATAACCTAAATATTTCCAAAAATAAATATACGTCATACACGTAGAGGCTCCTCCATCAATTACTGTACGAAAAACTCATTTGATTTTAATGAAAACTAGTATTTGGAATTCCAGTTGATAGTGGGAGTGTTATAGACATTTTTGTGCCTTACAGATATGAGCATGAAATGTCCATAATCCAAGGGATCCAAAGTCCCTAAACATGTTGTTCCTACCCCTAGAGGAACAAGGCTAACAAACCACAGCAATTCACAGAAGTTCTCCATCAAAAACTGCTCAAAAACAAGTCAATTCATGATCAATTCAGAGGCTCCACTAGCTATCTACGCTGAAATGCAGAGATTGCACTAGCTAGGTGCACTGCAATGCAGGTAGAAGCACTACCAGGGTGCGTTGAGCGGGAAGTGGCAAATGGAAAGTTCATTCAATGAGGTGGAAAGACCCTGGAAGCTTCCAAAATATTCTCCAATGACACTTGCCTCAAGGAATTCAACTAGTGATGAGTAAGAGGCTCTTAGTCTCCAAGTGGAAGCAAGAACTGACAGAGGGAGAGGACACTAGTCAGATCTCAAGCTGACTCATCCTCTCTCCAAACATCTATATATGGATCTCTCCTCCATGAGATATGGAGGCTGGAATTTTGTTATTGCAAAGAATTGCTGTTGGTTTTAGATTGGAATCATTGGGTGCTTAATGCTTTGAAGGAAGGTGAAGATAGGAATTTCATTTGCCGGGAAGGAGATGCTGGATTGGAACCCTCTGGGTTGTATCTCTTCCTGAACCTTGTTATTCATGAATAAAGCTATCTTGATTTCTCCTATATACTGATGTATCTTTGATGTATGATTGCATTAATATGTTTAGTTTATTTCTAATCCTGAACTAGTTATGAATATGAATCTATGTCTTTGTGTAGTGTTCTCTTCTTGTGATCTTGCAGGGACCTGTTGAAGCTGGGCGAGCGAGAAGGCAAGTAGCTGGGAGCTCTCAAAGAGAAGAGAAACCAGATCGAGGGAGAAACGGAAGACACCGGTTAGTCCATCCATCTCTCTTCATTCTTAATTCATAAAGGAAGAATACTAGAATAGCTGTTTCTGTTTGTTGCTAAGGCACTGTCACACCTTAGGTGGATAGGATCGTCCTGCATAGGCATTTTTCCCCACAACGAATTGGCGACTCCAGTGGGGAGATTTGTTTAGTCATTTTATTTGTGTCTCTATAATTATTTGTTTCATAGACTCAACAACAACAATCGAACTGCATCTGCTATTCTCAGATGCAAAGTAGACAGCTGCTGCTTTGATCCAATAACTGGATTTGTCTATGATCTGAACAATGGACTCACAAATGATTTGATGATCCTTTGTGATAGATCTTAGCCCTTCCTCAAAGCATCCCTTTGATTGTACCTTGCTTGTTGCTTTGATTTGGCCTGAAACTGTAGATTAAATAGAAAACTGTGACCCAGAACCCAGTGAGGAACTCTCGTTTCTCCTTCAGCGCAGACCCTGTGAAGAGGTTCTGCATTTCAACGCAGGTCCCGTGAAGGCTACCTGCGCTGAATGTCAAAACCTCTATGTTAAGGGTGCGTTGATCCAGTTAGGCCTTGTGCAGTTGGGGTTCTCTGCTCTGTTTTGCCCTGTTTTGATCTCTGATTTTTGCAGCCTGTAACCAGCATAGGTACCTGTCTGATAACTCCTTTTCTCTGCTTAAATTCCGCCTCCTTTCGTACAAAAATACTGTGAGTGTTTTTATGTGTTTGTGGCGTCATTTATAGTTTTCCTTTGCAAGAGTGAAATAGTCATCCTGTAGCCCTTGATTCAGATCTGTTGATTATGATCTTAGGAGAGAGTTCATTGGCTGTTTACAGTTGATTATACATTCATTTTTTGCTTTTGGTTTAAGTTTGTCTCTTTTGAGTGTCAAAACAAGTATTCATTTCGAAAATCGTTAAGTGTTGTAATCTCTTCTACCCTTTCTTATTTCGAAAAAGTAAACCTGTTTGTATTTGTCATTTAAAAGCAAATTCAAAGTTGTACAAAAAGCTCTCTTTTTAGGCATCAATATTAAGAGAGCGGAAAACAAACACCTGCATTGTGCATTTGCATCTTGATAGTTTGCATGCTTGATTTAGGAAAAGTGCATTAGAGTGTGCTGATTGCTCTTTGAGAAAAGATGGTGTCTTTCTTTTCCCTTTGTAGCTAGGATTTTCATGGTTGAAAAGATATAAAAGCTTACTTATCATCTTTGGACTGCATTTAGGAATTGTATCATACATCTCGTGGTGAAAGTCAAAAGGAAAACTTCTAAAAAGATCAACCTAAAATAAATTGAATGAACTTAACAACGCTTTGTAACTTAACGCACAACATAGAGGTCTAGGCTAGAGACGTGTTCAGTTGTCGTAAAGCCTGGTGACTGTCGATCTCGCTGATGGTGGGTGATTCCTCCTGAGGGATGATAGCGCCAGTATGGATTGTGCTCCCACGTACCGTCGAGTATATATTGGGAGACCCCTATAGGCATAAAACCTTTATCCTTAGGAAGTTGTGTCGGCCGCCCTACTGATCGCAATGCACTAAACACAACATTCAGGAAGATCGACCGCCCGTACCTTAAAAAGTATTTTGTGGTTTTGTGAAAAGTTTGGCACACCCTCTACCTAGAACTCCAGAGCAGTTCCTTTTGGCCTTTTTTAGACTCTATAACAGAAAAAGTCCATCCGATCATTTGCCACTTCGGGCTCGTTAAAACATCGAAGGAGACTAGAGTCATCTTTAGCTTTTTCTCGACTCTTTAAAATTGAAAAAGCAAGTTGTGTCTAAAGCGTCTAAAAAATTCATTTAATTCGGAAAAATACTTTCCCCTTTTTGTATTTTGGTTGATCGAGTAATCTGCAATCATGGAAGAAATTCAATTGAAACCTCGTCGTTCACGGAGGCTTACGAGTCAACCGTCTTTATCTCCGGAATCAAAAATAGTACGGACAAAGAGAACTCGTTTAACCGGTTCAAAATCTCCTATTAAAGTTAGAACAAGTGTTCCAACAACATCTGAGATTCCGGTTACTCCAAACATTTCTGGAAACCCTGCCTCTACAGAAGAAGTTCAACAGCCACATAGGGACAGTGACACTGATCCTAGTCTGAGAACAAACATTTGTGTTACTGAACCAGTTCCAGCTGTAACCAGTTCAGAGAGTTTTGTTCTTCAAACATCTGTCGCTATTGATTCAACCCCTTCTTCGACACCAGAAATATTTTACGGACCTGACAGTCTTCCCCTTCCACCTGGTTTGATTGCGATAGAAGAAATTGTAGAAGATCCACAAGCAAGCACTCCAACACATTTTGGAGTCGGGATCACTCTATTTCCTTTGACATCAGAAGTTAGTCTACCACCAGTGGAAGTTCCTGTAGAATCGCTAGGTAATCTCTTAGATGGACTCAAAATGTCTGAACAACCGTCAACATCTAGGACTGTGTCGAATGACACAGCGACAACAGAACTCCCTGCCGTCGCTCCGACAATGTTTGTCGGCATACCATCTATCCCAACTAGCTCTCAACCGCTAGAAGGAGTCCACCCAGGGACTATTTCGACAGTGTGGTCCGTTCCAGTTTGTTCCTCCGGAATAATATCCGGCAACTCTTATGTTGAAACTCGCCAAATTGATCCATTTGGAGGTCAATTTGGGCAATCCAGTCCCCAAGGACAAACAATCCCCTTGAGTTCCGGATTGCCACCGTATGGGGGGCAGTATGCCCTTCCATTACCCCCTCCAGGAGGATATCCATACGGGAGTTCACAACAGTATTCAGGTTATACTGGAGTTACATCAAGTGGCTGGGTACCTATGCTACCACAACAACCAAGGGTTGTGTATTCTATGCAACAATGTGTACCTATGTCGAACATCCCGACCACACTGGCTATTGTGACAGTGTCGCAGGTTCAAACATTGTCTGTTGTATGTCAACCTCAGATTTCTCAAGTTGTAATGCAACAACCCCTTGACCTTCTGACTCAACCACAATCGCCTACTGGTGGGGCAACACAGGTCCAAACGGGTACAATTACCCCACACCTTGGTCCAACAGTTAGTATAGCGCAACAGAACATGGCTTCGCAACCATCGTTGGTGCAATACCAACAACCACAATTCCAACAAGTATACGAAGGTTCTGAGCAGCATATCTTTGCGAACAGTGGACAACCGTACATTAAAAATGGTCAAAATCAACCACTTTACGGTGGTCATGTCCACCAACCATATCAGCCATACAAACATCAATTACATTATGCTGGTATGCAAAGGCCAACTGCTCAGGCAATCCCATCGTATCCTGGGTATGCTTCACCTAACCTGAATCAACAGTTACCATTCATGGCAACTTTAGAGTTACCCAATTTACACCGGTTGACAAACGATCCAATTGCTTACGCCCCTTGGTGGCTAGCGATTCCTCACAAACTTCCTTCAGACATTCCTAAATTTAATGGAAATCTAGGTGAAGATCCATCGAATCATGTGATGACATTTCATCTATGGTGTTCATCAAACACCCTGAACGATGATTCGATAAGGCTTCGCCTTTTTCAGAGGACGTTAACGGGTCTAGCGGCAAAATGGTATATTGAATTGCCTAGAGCTTCGTTCGACAATTTCAACACCTTAGCCACGACATTCTTAACCCATTTTCAATTACCCATAAGGTATGAAACAGGAACGGAAATCTTAACCAACTTCAAACAGACAACAGCCACTCACATATCTGATCATATACATGAGTGGCGACGTCGTCGTAGGATGGTAAAAACGTACGTTCCCGATCAGCTATTAGCTGAATGGTTTATCATGTCGTTACTTCCTGCTATAACGGAAGTTGTGGCAAAGGGGGGAGTCATAACGGAAGAGCAAGTTATCGCTCGTGCACAATATCTAGTCTTAGTCTATACTCAGTCTGGCATGCTCTATGACAAAATAACTGACGCCCCTAGACCGGAATTCTCAATTCCTCCTCCTCCTAAATCAAACATTGACTCTCATGCCGGCGATGGCGTGATTGGCACGACAAACGCGAAATCAACAAAGGCCAATTCCAAGAAGGCCCATAATATTTTGGATCAAAATGCAAAAGAAGAAATTCTTGCTTCGGAAGTAAATGTCGTATCAGCAGATAAAGGCAAAGAAACCAAACAACCAGGAAGCAAGAAGAAACAAAACAAAGGGAAGAAGAAGAAACAGGGTGAGTCATCCCCTGAAAAAACTTCTTCAAACCCTCCTGGAAATAGGAAACCACCTACCACAGGGTGTCAGATATGTGACGAGCGTCATTGGACAAACGAATGTCCATACAAAGCTGAGCTTAAAAGGTTCTTCAAAAGTTCACAAACCTCAGCTGTGTTAACTAATCCGTTTCCAAATCCAGGACAAAATCTGGTTGATAGTGGAAATGCTTCCCCATCGCAAGTGCTTATGTTGTTGATTTCCAAGCAACAAAATGATGCTTTGATTTCGATAAGGAACAAAGATTATGGGAATCCGCAGCTGTCGAACGGCAAGGAAAAAGATCAACCAAGCAGTTTGATAACAACTTCGACAGAATTTGTGCCACCCATCATTCCTGAATTAACAATAAAATCGCCAAAGGGAGTAGTACACAAGTCGAAATTTAATCCTTGCGCCAGAGCAGCGCAGCATTATAACATAGTAGAAGATTTGGCCCAATCACCATCCGCTATGTCAACTCTTGAAGTACTACAAAATTGCCCATCCCAAAGGCATGCTTTGTTATCAGCCATTGGTGGGGTTGATCCTAAGGATTCCAATCTTGTATCCTTTGACCACAAAGGATACGATCCTCAGTTACCAGCTCAACTAGCTTTCCTTATCCAAGTGAAAGCCCTCAACAAAACTGTTCACCGAACAATTATTGATGAAGGGGCATCTACATGTATTATGTCGATGAGTTTCTGGAAAAATTTAGGATCTCCAACTTTGTCGCGATCCTCGACAACATTAAAAGCATTCGACGGTAGGACATATACCCCAAATGGTATCCTAAATAACTTGAAGGTTGAACTAGGGGGAAAAACGGTAGAAGTAGATGTTGAAGTCATCGATGGGAACCTTGATTACAACATCCTACTAGGAAGACCATGGATCTATGCCATGGCAGCTGTTGTGTCGACCTATTTTAGAAAGATTTCATTCCCCTTTCAAGGGGGGATTACAATCATCGACCAACAAAACTTCCTCCCTAATGGTTCACAAGTTACAGGAAGCATTCCTATGATCCATGGTAGCAACCATTCGCTTCAAGATATTGGAGTAGGCCTACTGAAAGACCCCACATTAATGGGAACTTTCGCCCTTCCACCTGCAATCTATATAGGGGAAGTAGCGTTGGTAGGAGCCTGCAATATGATATCTTCCAAGAAGATCTCAGAAGACAATATCGACATGGATCATGCAATGGTTTTTCCCCCATGCCCAATAGAAATTTTGTAGCAATCAATGTTTCTGGCATGGGAGGCGAACCCAAATCAACGCTCATCAAGCGTTTGGGTAGATAGGTCTAGAGAATATGGTACCCCATTAGATCCTTGGTCGCGAGTGCATGGAACTGATGAAGGAATAATACAATAAATGTTGATTGAGGGGGCACCATGGAATGATAACCACCATCGTTCCCTTCTTCCGGATTGTGAAGAAGATACTCAAGACGACCTTTACCACCCTTCAGTCATTGAATTCCTATCAAATACTGTAAATACGGTGGATTTCGAGCGGAACCTATCCAATATTGAAGAGACTATAGCCATAAATATCTCAACCAAAGCAGATGTTGTAGAGAATATTTATGTTGGCAAATGTTGTTCTCCTTTAGAACTAGAAATATATAACGCTCTTTTTCACGAATTCAGAGATGTCTTTGCTTGGCCATATGATGAAATGCCAGGCATCAACTCGAGTATCGTTGAACATAAAATTAAATCCTGATGTCAAACTAGTAAGACAACGGCTTCGGCAGGTGCACCCCAAGAAAGCCGCTGCCATTAAGGCAGAAGTTGAAAAACTTCTCCATGCTGGTTTCATCTATCCGGTTCCTCTAACCGATTGGGTAACGAATATTGTCCCTGTTATGAAAAAACAAGGAACAATTAGAGTGTGCGTCGATTATAGGGATGTGAATCAAGCTTGTCCAAAAGAAAACTACCCTACACCCTTCATCGACCAGATAATTGATGAATGCGCCGGATGTGAAATCTTTTCATTTATGGATGGATTCTCCAGGTATAATCAAATAAATATCCGCCCACAGGACCAGTCAAAGACTGCTTTCATTTGTCCGTGGGGCACATTCGCATATCGAAAATTACCCTTTGGTTTAAAGAACGCTAGGGCGACGTTTCAGAGGGCAATGAATTATGCCTTCCATGACATCAAGAACATCGTTCAACCATATCTCGACGACCTTCCGGCTCATTTGCGAAAGCGGACTGATCATCCGCAGCATTTAAGAGCGATATTTCTACGTTGCCGACACTACAAGATATGACTCAATCCACACAAATGTGTATTTTGTGTCAGCTCTGGTCGTTTACTTGGCTTTGTAGTCTCCAAGGACGGGATTCATCTCGACCCCTGTAAGGTTCAGGCAATCATAAATTTGCCTCCACCTTCAAATTTTCTTCAGATTCAAAAACTCCAAGGGAAAGCAAACTTTCTGAGGAGGTTCATTCCAAATTACGCAGAACTTGCTAAAGGTTATACTCGTCTTTTGAAAAAGGATGTACCTTTTGTTTGGGATCAGGTAGCGCAAGCTTCCTTTGACACTCTGAAAGATTCTCTAGTAAAAGCATCATTAATGTATGCCCCGGACTATCAAAGAGATTTTATCCTGTATCTGGCTGCAGCGGATACGACCATTGCGATGGTTTTAGTTCAAGAAGTCGATGGAATCGAACACCCTATATATTATTTAAGTAGAAACTTAAATGATACAGAAAGTAAATATTCTTATGTTGAAAAACTAGCGCTTGAAGCTGTTCAAGCGATACAAAGGTTTCGAAACTATGTCCTCTTTCGGAAAACTACCATTTTGTCTTATTGCAACCCCGTGACTTATATATTGTCGCGACAGTTGCTGGGGGGAAAATATTCAAAATGGATAGCAATCCTTCTAGAGTTTGATCTAGAATTCATAAAATCCAAATCAAAGAAAGCTCTAGTTTTCGCAGAATTATTGTGCGATCTCCCATCCTTGTCCAACAATGAAACATCCGAAGAATCAATCGTGGACAAAAGTTTGTTTTTGATATCTACAAGCAATGAGTGGTATGGAGATATAATAATTTATCTCCAAACCCAAAAATTCAGGCCTAAAACCTCTCACTCAGAACAAAAACTTATACGATACCAAGCAAAATACTACATGATCGTTGGTGATAAGGTTTACCGTCGTGGTATCAATATAGTTCTGAGAAGGTGCCTCTCCCATGAGGAGGCCGAAAAAGCCCTGAATGAGTGTCATTCAGGCGCGTGTGGGGGGCATTAATCTGGATATGCTACAACACAGAAAATCTTACGAGCAGGATACTTCTGGCCAACCATGTTTAAAAATTGCATAACCGTAGTCAGAAGTTGCCATGCTTGTCAAATTCTAGATAGCAAAACCAGAAGACCACCCGCACCTTTACAGCCAATAGTAGCTGTTGGGCCTTTCGCCAAATGGGGCATCGATTTCATGACATGTAACCCCACCTCGACCGGGGGCATGGGTATATTATAGTCTCCGTTGACTATTTTACCAAATGGGCTGAGGCGATGCCTACATTACATAACACTGGTGAAACAACTGCCCTTTCCTTTTTCAATCATGTAGTCGCCAGATTCCGCGTACCACAGGCTATAGTTACGAATCATGGATCGCATTTTCGCAATCACATGATGGTTGAATTAGCTGCCAAGCTAGGGCTATCTCATGACAGCTCTACCCCGTATTATCTGCAAGCCAACGGACAGGTTGAAGCGATCAACAAAGTCCTGAAGCGTATGTTGCAAAGGATGATCGGAGTTCACAAAAGAAGGTGGCACCTAATTCTGTACTCAACCTTGTGGGCTTACCGAACATCGGTAAGGAATGCAACCGGGTTCACACCTTTCCAACTGGTGTATGGCCTGGAAGCAGTCTTACCAATCCAGTGTGAAATCTCATCTCTTAAACTCGCAATTGATCTCCTCCCCGAAACTTCAGAAGAAGAGGCCCGTTTCTTGGAATTAATCCAATTGGATGAAACTCGTCGTGATGCCACTTTGGCTAACGAAGCCCATAAGAAACGAGTCAAGGCGCAGTTCGACAAAAATGTCAAACCCCGTGTCTTCTCAGAAGGTGACTTGGTCTTGCTTTATGACCAAGAATCCGGTAAATTGGGAGCAGGTAAATTTAATTCTTTATGGATGGGCCCCTATATTGTTAAATGAATGTTAGCAAAAGGATCCTACGAGTTAATGGATTATGACGGAATTCCACTAGCACAACCCCGTAATGGGTTGTACCTCAAGCGTTACTATGCTTAAATAGTAACCTGTATGCTTTTGTTGTATTTTGTTTTCGCTAAAGTGTTTGTTTTGGTTGAGTAATCCACTTTTTACATTTATCGCAGATGTCAAACCTTTTGGAGATATGTGTTGGATACGCCAATGGAGGGAGTCGTAGTTAGCGGAACCTGTCCTCTGCAGCCTGGGCCATTTTTTATCCAAGCGGCGAGTTAGTAAGTTTCAGAGGTGTATGTATTGGGAAATCAACGAATAACATCGTTGATTATAGCACGTTGATAGAACTACTCTCTGATGCCATCACCCATGGTATACGCCCACTAATCATCAGGCTAGACTCACAACTCGTAATACTACAACTCAATGGTATATATTCCGTCCGCAACCCAGCTATTTATCGCATGTTTCTAAGGGTTAAGATTTTGGAAAGACAGTTTGATTTAATTCAATACCAACATATTTCCAGAAACTTAAACACATTAACCGACTCATTAGCAAACTATGTGTTAGATAGACATTTGCGACATTTATAAAAAGAAACACATCATCAATATTGTACATGTGGATCACATAACTCAACCAGAATAAAACCCCGAAAATCAATATATATATATATATATATATATATATATATATATAAGCTGTTTATGGTTTACATATAATGTTCTGTAACCAAGACAAAATCGGTCACATGACCCAAAAACTCAAAAGTGCTAGGGGGCACCCTAGTCTAGTGATGCTCATGATAGCACGTCACGGACTGTGCGATCATGTGTAAGAGATGAGTCCATCATCTAGGCACACCAGTAGTATGCCACTGCAACTGTAAAGGTAACTCGTCGATCCTCACATCTGGAATGCCGAGAGTAAGGCTCTCAACCTGCTCCTGCACAGCTGTAAGGGTCTCGGCCACATCAAGGTCACGAAGAATAACCCTCCCAGCAGTCTCCCCTGCTGGGGCAACGGCTGGCGCTCTCGGGCGAACTGCTGGATGAACAGGACCAACATCTGCATGCACACATGAGTTTGATTAAAGTCTTGATAGAATAAAGCACAAAGACATTATAAATAAAAACAGTAAATAGTGATATGGTCGAAGATTTTACCAATAGAGCCCCACTGCTCGCCATCCGGCAGTACCAAATCCGGATCACCCCGGAAGTCCATGCCAACATATGGATACTCGGAATAGACCATCTCCTGATGCTCAAACCACCTGAAGAAGGTATCAGTGAAAGAAATCTCAGATTGACCGGCATGCCTAGACATGTGATCAACCCATCTCTACATGCGTGGTTCAGTAGGAGAAGGCAAGTCGAGTGCAATGTACTGCGGCTGCATCAGTGGTATCTTCTCCAAAGCAAAGGCGGTCAAAATGGAACCAAACCCAAAGTTCTTTAGCTTTCCGTCCTTTACCTTGGTTAACTGACTTTTCATCTGAAGAAGTACTGCATCACACCAGTTGAATATTTTCAGTTGGAGACACTCCAAGGCATGCTGCAAATAGGATCTGTTGGCTACGTGAAGGGACGTGCTACCGGCCATCCTACCTATAGTATACAAGATAGACCTGAGGGACCTGTCAGCAATCTCACGGATAACGATCTTGCCGTCTCTGCTCGGCTGAGATCCTTCCCTGCAATACTGGCGGACATAATCTCTCACAGAGTCACTCCCTCGGGCCGAACCTGACAAAGAAATGGGGGCACCCCGCCTTGACAAGCCAGTCAAGAAGTAAATGTCCACTACAGTCAAGGGGATAGATTTCCCCCTAATCTGAAATACTTGGTTGATAGGATCCCAAGCGTCGAGAAAATACTGCAGTAGAGAGATCTGTTGTCTCATGCTAGAGATACGGAAGAACTTCAGTAGGCCATAGTTCCGCAGCGCGTTCACCGTGACAGGATCATGTAAAGCAATCATGTCCTCTTCTTCATGCTCTCATTCTCGCCATGTAAGGGTCATTTTGCTCAAAGATCCCTGCAAAACAAACAAGAGAAGGAGTAAGATCCTGATTTTGATGCAAAACAGGAAAAATTTCCATCAAAAAATGTGCAACAAGTTCCTCTTTTTCGCCCAACGCACCTGCAGGAGTGGTTCACCTGCGTTGAATGTCAAACTGCCTTCATACTGGCTGACATTCAGCGCAGGTTTCACTAGGGACAGGGTGCGTTGATGGGAAAACGAGCTCATGAAACCCCAAGGGCTCAGAAAAACAGGAAAAGAGGCACATAATGCAAAAAGGAAACCATGAAAAGAAAGAGCTAGGGTTTAGCTCCTACCTGGTCCACACGGTGCCGAGAATCATCCATAGAATCTCCCGAAATTAGCTGGTGAAAATCAAGGGGGAAGAGGTACCTCCAAAGCTCCAACAAACCAAGTTCAAATGAAATGGTAAAATGAGAGGTAAAAACACTTTTTAATTGTGTTTTACGTAATTCAGAGAAAAAATTAGGGTTTTAATCTCATTTTCAAGCCAATTTTATTCATTTCTAACAAGTTTGATGCAGCAATTGAAGGTACAGTACTATCTTTGAAAAGGGAAAAGCTAGTTATGGTAAAAAATCAAAATTAGACCATGTTATCGAGCAGTTTTAGCACACAGTTCATGCTCGTTAAAAAATAAATGCAAGAATCGAGCAGTTTTAGCACACAGTTCATGCTCGTTAAAAAATAAACGCAAGATTCGAGCAGTTTTAGCACACAGTTCATGCTCGTTAAAAAATAAACGAAAGATCCGAGCAGTTTTAGCACATAGTTCATGCTCGTTAAAAAATAAACATAAGATGGAGCAAATGTTTCCACCCACGTTTAAGCTCGTTAAAAAATGAACTATTCTGGTAAATAACCACCGTGAATGTAATATCATCAGCCATTAAAGCCTTGGTCATGTTTGCACCATCACCTCCACTTTTCCATTGGCCGATCGTTCACCTCCATATGATTGTTTACCCATTTGGAGGAACAGCTGCGAAGAGTGATTTCACTAGCCATCCTTGTGACACTGCCGTGATTGGAAAATTCCAACCCGTACCTGGAATCAGCTGCTAACCCGTTTTATCACTCGTTCCTCAAAAGACGAGTCTTCTTTAAGATCTTTTGATCTGACTCGTAAAATATGAAAAGATTGCCGAGTTTTGGCCTTCCAGCACGTTAAAGCGACCAAAAGTGCTATCCCTCCTCTAGATTTTAATCTTTTTGGACCTGAGGGATTATTGCACAAAAAGATCGAGCGCTTGTTTTGTTCAGCTCGTTAAAACTATCGAAAACTCATCCCTTCTGTATTGTTTTATACTTTTTCAGACTTAAGGGATTAGATGATGAAAAAGGACCTTCGGAGTTGACTTTACGTACCTTTTCAGACTCTCTAAAAATGAAAAGGACCGAGTTATCCTTGTCGTTAGACTCGTTAAAAGCATTAAATAGCGACAAACTTGTCTTTAGACGAGAATGAGTTTCACTATCGCTAGGCTCGTTAAAACATAGCGACGGGCTTGCCCGAAGGGCAAGTTATAGAACAAGCATATGTTATCCTCCTCAAGCTTGACAAAAATAAAGAGGTACTGGTCAGCAATGACTGGGGAAAAATTGGGAGAAACTCGAGAAAACTTTGATGGTAGCAAGTCGCTCTTGAACATGACACTTTTCCTCCGCACCACAGTCGGGTTGGGTTGTTTCATTCTCCGGTCACATCTCCATGGTCTCGCCATACCATCCATATTTGGGGTAATGCTACCGATCCATCGCATAAGTGTCGCCATATGTTCAAGAGAAGTCGTTCAGAAAAGTCAACCGTGTCCCATCCACTACCATACATTATCCTTCATCCTTTCATGACCGCCACACTGAATCATATGTCATCAGATCGTTTTCACCTCCATCAAAATCATTTTCTCAGTTCCGTGTCACTGATGTGGGATTCATTAAGGCCCTCCTTTGACGGATCGCTTCTTGTCGACATCAGCTCATTATCCAAGAAGTTGATCTAGGAACAACCCCTTCAGTACTTTGAAGCTTGCATGCCTCAATGGCAAGTTTCTCACTTCCGGCGACAGGTATACATCAATGACCTTGGACCAAAAGATTTTGCGTGGTGTTCGACGCCAAGTCCTTTATTCACACCATGTGAATTGTACTTCAGTACCTTGAGGGTCATTATCATTATCGGTGATTCCTCTCGCACTTGTTAACGGTTTACCTCATTGACCGGTAATCAAGCGATGTCTTTCCATGTTTGACTTCAGAACATTTCTCACATGGATCGACTTGTACTTAGAGTGAAGATCAAACGAGTTTGAAGACCGTGGATCTAGTTTCATCCATCCGGGCTGCGATATATATTCTGGAAAAATAAAGACATTGACATGTACATCATTGCAGCAGATAATCATCCTATACAAAGGATGATAATTTCATCAAAATTATTAGTCTACCATCAGACGATTGTTTGTTCTATGTACAGAAAAATGAATTTATAAAGTTGAGCATGGGAATGCCTGCCTCAGATAGATCATGAAAGAAGAATGAAAAATAATGTATTGTATTGCATTGTATTACAGGTCTCCTCCCAGCAATGAAAGAACTTCGGATCCTCCTAATAAAGCATTTCACCCAATAAACGGCCTCATACTTTAGGGGGCAACTGTTATAGACATTTCTGTGCCTTACAACTATGAGCATGAAATGTCCATAATCCAAGGGATCCAAAGTCCCTAAACATGTTGTTACTACCCTAGAGGAACAAGGCTAACAAACCACAGCAATTCACAGAAGTTCTCCACCGGAAATTGCTCAAAAACAAGTCAATTCAGGATCAATTCAGAGGCTCCACTAGCTCTCTGCACTGAAATGCAGAGATTGCACTGGCTAGGTGCACTACAACGTAGGTAGAAGCACTATCAGGGTGCGCTGAGCAGGAAGTGACAAATGGCAAGTTCATTCAATGAGGTGGAAAGACCCTGGAAGCTTCCAGAATCTTCTCCAATGACACTTGCCTCAAGGAATTCGACTAGTGATGAGTAAGAGGATCTTAGTCTCCAAGTGGAAGCAAGAATTGATAGAGGGAGAGGAAACTAGTAAGATATCAAGCTGACTCATCCTCTCTCCAAACATATATATATGGATCTCTCTAATTCTATTGGAAAATAATTTAGGATACCATATGATCGAAACCCTCTTCCATCAAAAGTGTTAAGATTAGTAGGGGACTAATTGGTAGTTGGATAACCTAAATATTTCCAAAAATAAATATACGTCATACACGTAGAGGCTCCTCCATCAATTACTGTACGAAAAACTCATTTGATTTTAATGAAAACTAGTATTTGGAATTCCAGTTGATAGTGGGAGTGTTATAGACATTTTTGTGCCTTACAGATATGAGCATGAAATGTCCATAATCCAAGGGATCCAAAGTCCCTAAACATGTTGTTCCTACCCCTAGAGGAACAAGGCTAACAAACCACAGCAATTCACAGAAGTTCTCCATCAAAAACTGCTCAAAAACAAGTCAATTCATGATCAATTCAGAGGCTCCACTAGCTATCTACGCTGAAATGCAGAGATTGCACTAGCTAGGTGCACTGCAATGCAGGTAGAAGCACTACCAGGGTGCGTTGAGCGGGAAGTGGCAAATGGAAAGTTCATTCAATGAGGTGGAAAGACCCTGGAAGCTTCCAAAATATTCTCCAATGACACTTGCCTCAAGGAATTCAACTAGTGATGAGTAAGAGGCTCTTAGTCTCCAAGTGGAAGCAAGAACTGACAGAGGGAGAGGACACTAGTCAGATCTCAAGCTGACTCATCCTCTCTCCAAACATCTATATATGGATCTCTCCTCCATGAGATATGGAGGCTGGAATTTTGTTATTGCAAAGAATTGCTGTTGGTTTTAGATTGGAATCATTGGGTGCTTAATGCTTTGAAGGAAGGTGAAGATAGGAATTTCATTTGCCGGGAAGGAGATGCTGGATTGGAACCCTCTGGGTTGTATCTCTTCCTGAACCTTGTTATTCATGAATAAAGCTATCTTGATTTCTCCTATATACTGATGTATCTTTGATGTATGATTGCATTAATATGTTTAGTTTATTTCTAATCCTGAACTAGTTATGAATATGAATCTATGTCTTTGTGTAGTGTTCTCTTCTTGTGATCTTGCAGGGACCTGTTGAAGCTGGGCGAGCGAGAAGGCAAGTAGCTGGGAGCTCTCAAAGAGAAGAGAAACCAGATCGAGGGAGAAACGGAAGACACCGGTTAGTCCATCCATCTCTCTTCATTCTTAATTCATAAAGGAAGAATACTAGAATAGCTGTTTCTGTTTGTTGCTAAGGCACTGTCACACCTTAGGTGGATAGGATCGTCCTGCATAGGCATTTTTCCCCACAACGAATTGGCGACTCCAGTGGGGAGATTTGTTTAGTCATTTTATTTGTGTCTCTATAATTATTTGTTTCATAGACTCAACAACAACAATCGAACTGCATCTGCTATTCTCAGATGCAAAGTAGACAGCTGCTGCTTTGATCCAATAACTGGATTTGTCTATGATCTGAACAATGGACTCACAAATGATTTGATGATCCTTTGTGATAGATCTTAGCCCTTCCTCAAAGCATCCCTTTGATTGTACCTTGCTTGTTGCTTTGATTTGGCCTGAAACTGTAGATTAAATAGAAAACTGTGACCCAGAACCCAGTGAGGAACTCTCGTTTCTCCTTCAGCGCAGACCCTGTGAAGAGGTTCTGCATTTCAACGCAGGTCCCGTGAAGGCTACCTGCGCTGAATGTCAAAACCTCTATGTTAAGGGTGCGTTGATCCAGTTAGGCCTTGTGCAGTTGGGGTTCTCTGCTCTGTTTTGCCCTGTTTTGATCTCTGATTTTTGCAGCCTGTAACCAGCATAGGTACCTGTCTGATAACTCCTTTTCTCTGCTTAAATTCCGCCTCCTTTCGTACAAAAATACTGTGAGTGTTTTTATGTGTTTGTGGCGTCATTTATAGTTTTCCTTTGCAAGAGTGAAATAGTCATCCTGTAGCCCTTGATTCAGATCTGTTGATTATGATCTTAGGAGAGAGTTCATTGGCTGTTTACAGTTGATTATACATTCATTTTTTGCTTTTGGTTTAAGTTTGTCTCTTTTGAGTGTCAAAACAAGTATTCATTTCGAAAATCGTTAAGTGTTGTAATCTCTTCTACCCTTTCTTATTTCGAAAAAGTAAACCTGTTTGTATTTGTCATTTAAAAGCAAATTCAAAGTTGTACAAAAAGCTCTCTTTTTAGGCATCAATATTAAGAGAGCGGAAAACAAACACCTGCATTGTGCATTTGCATCTTGATAGTTTGCATGCTTGATTTAGGAAAAGTGCATTAGAGTGTGCTGATTGCTCTTTGAGAAAAGATGGTGTCTTTCTTTTCCCTTTGTAGCTAGGATTTTCATGGTTGAAAAGATATAAAAGCTTACTTATCATCTTTGGACTGCATTTAGGAATTGTATCATACATCTCGTGGTGAAAGTCAAAAGGAAAACTTCTAAAAAGATCAACCTAAAATAAATTGAATGAACTTAACAACGCTTTGTAACTTAACGCACAACATAGAGGTCTAGGCTAGAGACGTGTTCAGTTGTCGTAAAGCCTGGTGACTGTCGATCTCGCTGATGGTGGGTGATTCCTCCTGAGGGATGATAGCGCCAGTATGGATTGTGCTCCCACGTACCGTCGAGTATATATTGGGAGACCCCTATAGGCATAAAACCTTTATCCTTAGGAAGTTGTGTCGGCCGCCCTACTGATCGCAATGCACTAAACACAACATTCAGGAAGATCGACCGCCCGTACCTTAAAAAGTATTTTGTGGTTTTGTGAAAAGTTTGGCACACCCTCTACCTAGAACTCCAGAGCAGTTCCTTTTGGCCTTTTTTAGACTCTATAACAGAAAAAGTCCATCCGATCATTTGCCACTTCGGGCTCGTTAAAACATCGAAGGAGACTAGAGTCATCTTTAGCTTTTTCTCGACTCTTTAAAATTGAAAAAGCAAGTTGTGTCTAAAGCGTCTAAAAAATTCATTTAATTCGGAAAAATACTTTCCCCTTTTTGTATTTTGGTTGATCGAGTAATCTGCAATCATGGAAGAAATTCAATTGAAACCTCGTCGTTCACGGAGGCTTACGAGTCAACCGTCTTTATCTCCGGAATCAAAAATAGTACGGACAAAGAGAACTCGTTTAACCGGTTCAAAATCTCCTATTAAAGTTAGAACAAGTGTTCCAACAACATCTGAGATTCCGGTTACTCCAAACATTTCTGGAAACCCTGCCTCTACAGAAGAAGTTCAACAGCCACATAGGGACAGTGACACTGATCCTAGTCTGAGAACAAACATTTGTGTTACTGAACCAGTTCCAGCTGTAACCAGTTCAGAGAGTTTTGTTCTTCAAACATCTGTCGCTATTGATTCAACCCCTTCTTCGACACCAGAAATATTTTACGGACCTGACAGTCTTCCCCTTCCACCTGGTTTGATTGCGATAGAAGAAATTGTAGAAGATCCACAAGCAAGCACTCCAACACATTTTGGAGTCGGGATCACTCTATTTCCTTTGACATCAGAAGTTAGTCTACCACCAGTGGAAGTTCCTGTAGAATCGCTAGGTAATCTCTTAGATGGACTCAAAATGTCTGAACAACCGTCAACATCTAGGACTGTGTCGAATGACACAGCGACAACAGAACTCCCTGCCGTCGCTCCGACAATGTTTGTCGGCATACCATCTATCCCAACTAGCTCTCAACCGCTAGAAGGAGTCCACCCAGGGACTATTTCGACAGTGTGGTCCGTTCCAGTTTGTTCCTCCGGAATAATATCCGGCAACTCTTATGTTGAAACTCGCCAAATTGATCCATTTGGAGGTCAATTTGGGCAATCCAGTCCCCAAGGACAAACAATCCCCTTGAGTTCCGGATTGCCACCGTATGGGGGGCAGTATGCCCTTCCATTACCCCCTCCAGGAGGATATCCATACGGGAGTTCACAACAGTATTCAGGTTATACTGGAGTTACATCAAGTGGCTGGGTACCTATGCTACCACAACAACCAAGGGTTGTGTATTCTATGCAACAATGTGTACCTATGTCGAACATCCCGACCACACTGGCTATTGTGACAGTGTCGCAGGTTCAAACATTGTCTGTTGTATGTCAACCTCAGATTTCTCAAGTTGTAATGCAACAACCCCTTGACCTTCTGACTCAACCACAATCGCCTACTGGTGGGGCAACACAGGTCCAAACGGGTACAATTACCCCACACCTTGGTCCAACAGTTAGTATAGCGCAACAGAACATGGCTTCGCAACCATCGTTGGTGCAATACCAACAACCACAATTCCAACAAGTATACGAAGGTTCTGAGCAGCATATCTTTGCGAACAGTGGACAACCGTACATTAAAAATGGTCAAAATCAACCACTTTACGGTGGTCATGTCCACCAACCATATCAGCCATACAAACATCAATTACATTATGCTGGTATGCAAAGGCCAACTGCTCAGGCAATCCCATCGTATCCTGGGTATGCTTCACCTAACCTGAATCAACAGTTACCATTCATGGCAACTTTAGAGTTACCCAATTTACACCGGTTGACAAACGATCCAATTGCTTACGCCCCTTGGTGGCCAGCGATTCCTCACAAACTTCCTTCAGACATTCCTAAATTTAATGGAAATCTAGGTGAAGATCCATCGAATCATGTGATGACATTTCATCTATGGTGTTCATCAAACACCCTGAACGATGATTCGATAAGGCTTCGCCTTTTTCAGAGGACGTTAACGGGTCTAGCGGCAAAATGGTATATTGAATTGCCTAGAGCTTCGTTCGACAATTTCAACACCTTAGCCACGACATTCTTAACCCATTTTCAATTACCCATAAGGTATGAAACAGGAACGGAAATCTTAACCAACTTCAAACAGACAACAGCCACTCACATATCTGATCATATACATGAGTGGCGACGTCGTCGTAGGATGGTAAAAACGTACGTTCCCGATCAGCTATTAGCTGAATGGTTTATCATGTCGTTACTTCCTGCTATAACGGAAGTTGTGGCAAAGGGGGGAGTCATAACGGAAGAGCAAGTTATCGCTCGTGCACAATATCTAGTCTTAGTCTATACTCAGTCTGGCATGCTCTATGACAAAATAACTGACGCCCCTAGACCGGAATTCTCAATTCCTCCTCCTCCTAAATCAAACATTGACTCTCATGCCGGCGATGGCGTGATTGGCACGACAAACGCGAAATCAACAAAGGCCAATTCCAAGAAGGCCCATAATATTTTGGATCAAAATGCAAAAGAAGAAATTCTTGCTTCGGAAGTAAATGTCGTATCAGCAGATAAAGGCAAAGAAACCAAACAACCAGGAAGCAAGAAGAAACAAAACAAAGGGAAGAAGAAGAAACAGGGTGAGTCATCCCCTGAAAAAACTTCTTCAAACCCTCCTGGAAATAGGAAACCACCTACCACAGGGTGTCAGATATGTGACGAGCGTCATTGGACAAACGAATGTCCATACAAAGCTGAGCTTAAAAGGTTCTTCAAAAGTTCACAAACCTCAGCTGTGTTAACTAATCCGTTTCCAAATCCAGGACAAAATCTGGTTGATAGTGGAAATGCTTCCCCATCGCAAGTGCTTATGTTGTTGATTTCCAAGCAACAAAATGATGCTTTGATTTCGATAAGGAACAAAGATTATGGGAATCCGCAGCTGTCGAACGGCAAGGAAAAAGATCAACCAAGCAGTTTGATAACAACTTCGACAGAATTTGTGCCACCCATCATTCCTGAATTAACAATAAAATCGCCAAAGGGAGTAGTACACAAGTCGAAATTTAATCCTTGCGCCAGAGCAGCGCAGCATTATAACATAGTAGAAGATTTGGCCCAATCACCATCCGCTATGTCAACTCTTGAAGTACTACAAAATTGCCCATCCCAAAGGCATGCTTTGTTATCAGCCATTGGTGGGGTTGATCCTAAGGATTCCAATCTTGTATCCTTTGACCACAAAGGATACGATCCTCAGTTACCAGCTCAACTAGCTTTCCTTATCCAAGTGAAAGCCCTCAACAAAACTGTTCACCGAACAATTATTGATGAAGGGGCATCTACATGTATTATGTCGATGAGTTTCTGGAAAAATTTAGGATCTCCAACTTTGTCGCGATCCTCGACAACATTAAAAGCATTCGACGGTAGGACATATACCCCAAATGGTATCCTAAATAACTTGAAGGTTGAACTAGGGGGAAAAACGGTAGAAGTAGATGTTGAAGTCATCGATGGGAACCTTGATTACAACATCCTACTAGGAAGACCATGGATCTATGCCATGGCAGCTGTTGTGTCGACCTATTTTAGAAAGATTTCATTCCCCTTTCAAGGGGGATTACAATCATCGACCAACAAAACTTCCTCCCTAATGGTTCACAAGTTACAGGAAGCATTCCTATGATCCATGGTAGCAACCATTCGCTTCAAGATATTGGAGTAGGCCTACTGAAAGACCCCACATTAATGGGAACTTTCGCCCTTCCACCTGCAATCTATATAGGGGAAGTAGCGTTGGTAGGAGCCTGCAATATGATATCTTCCAAGAAGATCTCAGAAGACAATATCGACATGGATCATGCAATGGTTTTTCCCCCATGCCCAATAGAAATTTTGTAGCAATCAATGTTTCTGGCATGGGAGGCGAACCCAAATCAACGCTCATCAAGCGTTTGGGTAGATAGGTCTAGAGAATATGGTACCCCATTAGATCCTTGGTCGCGAGTTCATGGAACTGATGAAGGAATAATACAATAAATGTTGATTGAGGGGGCACCATGGAATGATAACCACCATCGTTCCCTTCTTCCGGATTGTGAAGAAGATACTCAAGACGACCTTTACCACCCTTCAGTCATTGAATTCCTATCAAATACTGTAAATACGGTGGATTTCGAGCGGAACCTATCCAATATTGAAGAGACTATAGCCATAAATATCTCAACCAAAGCAGATGTTGTAGAGAATATTTATGTTGGCAAATGTTGTTCTCCTTTAGAACTAGAAATATATAACGCTCTTTTTCACGAATTCAGAGATGTCTTTGCTTGGCCATATGATGAAATGCCAGGCATCAACTCGAGTATCGTTGAACATAAAATTAAGATGTATCCTGATGTCAAACTAGTAAGACAACGGCTTCGGCAGGTGCACCCCAAGAAAGCCGCTTCCATTAAGGCAGAAGTTGAAAAACTTCTCCATGCTGGTTTCATCTATCCGGTTCCTCTAACCGATTGGGTAACGAATATTGTCCCTGTTATGAAAAAACAAGGAACAATTAGAGTGTGCGTCGATTATAGGGATGTGAATCAAGCTTGTCCAAAAGAAAACTACCCTACACCCTTCATCGACCAGATAATTGATGAATGCGCCGGATGTGAAATCTTTTCATTTATGGATGGATTCTCCAGGTATAATCAAATAAATATCCGCCGACAGGACCAGTCAAAGACTGCTTTCATTTGTCCGTGGGGCACATTCGCATATCGAAAATTACCCTTTGGTTTAAAGAACGCTAGGGCGACGTTTCCGAGGGCAATGAATTATGCCTTCCATGACATCAAGAACATCGTTCAACCATATCTCGACGACCTTCCGGCTCATTTGCGAAAGCGGACTGATCATCCGCAGCATTTAAGAGCGATATTTCTACGTTGCCGACACTACAAGATATGACTCAATCCACACAAATGTGTATTTTGTGTCAGCTCTGGTCGTTTACTTGGCTTTGTAGTCTCCAAGGACGGGATTCATCTCGACCCCTGTAAGGTTCAGGCAATCATAAATTTGCCTCCACCTTCAAATTTTCTTCAGATTCAAAAACTCCAAGGGAAAGCAAACTTTCTGAGGAGGTTCATTCCAAATTACGCAGAACTTGCTAAAGGTTATACTCGTCTTTTGAAAAAGGATGTACCTTTTGTTTGGGATCAGGTAGCGCAAGCTTCCTTTGACACTCTGAAAGATTCTCTAGTAAAAGCATCATTAATGTATGCCCCGGACTATCAAAGAGATTTTATCCTGTATCTGGCTGCAGCGGATACGACCATTGCGATGGTTTTAGTTCAAGAAGTCGATGGAATCGAACACCCTATATATTATTTAAGTAGAAACTTAAATGATACAGAAAGTAAATATTCTTATGTTGAAAAACTAGCGCTTGAAGCTGTTCAAGCGATACAAAGGTTTCGAAACTATGTCCTCTTTCGGAAAACTACCATTTTGTCTTATTGCAACCCCGTGACTTATATATTGTCGCGACAGTTGCTGGGGGGAAAATATTCAAAATGGATAGCAATCCTTCTAGAGTTTGATCTAGAATTCATAAAATCCAAATCAAAGAAAGCTCTAGTTTTCGCAGAATTATTGTGCGATCTCCCATCCTTGTCCAACAATGAAACATCCGAAGAATCAATCGTGGACAAAAGTTTGTTTTTGATATCTACAAGCAATGAGTGGTATGGAGATATAATAATTTATCTCCAAACCCAAAAATTCAGGCCTAAAACCTCTCACTCAGAACAAAAACTTATACGATACCAAGCAAAATACTACATGATCGTTGGTGATAAGGTTTACCGTCGTGGTATCGATATAGTTCTGAGAAGGTGCCTCTCCCATGAGGAGGCCGAAAAAGCCCTGAATGAGTGTCATTCAGGCGCGTGTGGGGGGCATTAATCTGGATATGCTACAACACAGAAAATCTTACGAGCAGGATACTTCTGGCCAACCATGTTTAAAAATTGCATAACCGTAGTCAGAAGTTGCCATGCTTGTCAAATTCTAGATAGAAAAACCAGAAGACCACCCGCACCTTTACAGCCAATAGTAGCTGTTGGGCCTTTCGCCAAATGGGGCATCGATTTCATGACATGTAACCCCACCTCGACCGGGGGGCATGGGTATATTATAGTCTCCGTTGACTATTTTACCAAATGGGCTGAGGCGATGCCTACATTACATAACACTGGTGAAACAACTGCCCTTTCCTTTTTCAATCATGTAGTCGCCAGATTCCGCGTACCACAGGCTATAGTTACGAATCATGGATCGCATTTTCGCAATCACATGATGGTTGAATTAGCTGCCAAGCTAGGGCTATCTCATGACAGCTCTACCCCGTATTATCTGCAAGCCAACGGACAGGTTGAAGCGATCAACAAAGTCCTGAAGCGTATGTTGCAAAGGATGATCGGAGTTCACAAAAGAAGGTGGCACCTAATTCTGTACTCAACCTTGTGGGCTTACCGAACATCGGTAAGGAATGCAACCGGGTTCACACCTTTCCAACTGGTGTATGGCCTGGAAGCAGTCTTACCAATCCAGTGTGAAATCTCATCTCTTAAACTCGCAATTGATCTCCTCCCCGAAACTTCAGAAGAAGAGGCCCGTTTCTTGGAATTAATCCAATTGGATGAAACTCGTCGTGATGCCACTTTGGCTAACGAAGCCCATAAGAAACGAGTCAAGGCGCAGTTCGACAAAAATGTCAAACCCCGTGTCTTCTCAGAAGGTGACTTGGTCTTGCTTTATGACCAAGAATCCGGTAAATTGGGAGCAGGTAAATTTAATTCTTTATGGATGGGCCCCTATATTGTTAAATGAATGTTAGCAAAAGGATCCTACGAGTTAATGGATTATGACGGAATTCCACTAGCACAACCCTGTAATGGGTTGTACCTCAAGCGTTACTATGCTTAAATAGTAACCTGTATGCTTTTGTTGTATTTTGTTTTCGCTAAAGTGTTTGTTTTGGTTGAGTAATCCACTTTTTACATTTATCGCAGATGTCAAACCTTTTGGAGATATGTGTTGGATACGCCAATGGAGGGAGTCGTAGTTAGCGGAACCTGTCCTCTGCAGCCTGGGCCATTTTTTATCCAAGCGGCGAGTTAGTAAGTTTCAGAGGTGTATGTATTGGGAAATCAACGAATAACATCGTTGATTATAGCACGTTGATAGAACTACTCTCTGATGCCATCACCCATGGTATACGCCCACTAATCATCAGGCTAGACTCACAACTCGTAATACTACAACTCAGTGGTATATATTCCGTCCGCAACCCAGCTATTTATCACATGTTTCTAAGGGTTAAGATTTTGGAAAGACAGTTTGATTTATTTCAATACCAACATATTTCCAGAAACTTAAACACATTAACCGACTCATTAGCAAACTATGTGTTACATAGACATTTGCGACATTTATAAAAAGAAACACATCATCAATATTGTTCATGTGGATCACATAACTCAACCAGAATAAAACCCCGAAAATCAATATATATATATATATATATATATATATATATATAAGCTGTTTATGGTTTACATATAATGTTCTGTAACTAAGACAAAATCGGTCACATGACCCAAAAACTCAAAAGTGCTAGGGGGCACCCTAGTCTAGTGATGCTCATGATAGCACGTCACGGCCTGTGCCATCATGTGTAAGAGATGAGTCCATCATCTAGGCACACCAGTAGTATGCCACTGCAACTGTAAAGGTAACTCGTCGATCCTCACATCTGGAATGCCGAGAGTAAGGCTCTCAACCTGCTCCTGCACAGCTGTAAGGGTCTCGGCCACATCAAGGTCACGAAGAATAACCCTCTCAGCAGTCTCCCCTGCTGGGGCAACGGCTGGCGCTCTCGGGCGAACTGCTGGATGAACAGGACCAACATCTGCATGGACACATGAGTTTGATTAAAGTCTTGATAGAATAAAGCACAAAGACATTAAAAATAAAAACAGTAAATAGTGATATGGTCGAAGATTTTACCAATAGAGCCCCACTGCTCGCCATCCGGCAGTACCAAATCCGGATCACCCCGGAAGTCCATGCCAACATATGGATACTCGGAATAGACCATCTCCTGATGCTCAAACCACCTGAAGAAGGTATCAGTGAAAGAAATCTCAGATTGACCGGCATGCCTAGACATGTGATCAACCCATCTCTACATGCGTGGTTCAGTAGGAGAAGGCAAGTCGAGTGCAATGTACTGCGGCTGCATCAGTGGTATCTTCTCCAAAGCAAAGGCGGTCAAAATGGAACCAAACCCAAAGTTCTTTAGCTTTTCGTCCTTTACCTTGGTTAACTGACTTTTCATCTGAAGAAGTACTGCATCACACCAGTTGAATATTTTCAGTTGGAGACACTCCAAGGCATGCTGCAAATAGGATCTGTTGGCTACGTGAAGGGACGTGCTACCGGCCATCCTACCTATAGTATACAAGATAGACCTAAGGGACCTGTCAGCAATCTCACGGATAACGATCTTGCCGTCTCTGCTCGGCTGAGATCCTTCCCTGCAATACTGGCGGACATAATCTCTCACAGAGTCACTCCCTCGGGCCGAACCTGACAAAGAAATGGGGGCACCCCGCCTTGACAAGCCAGTCAAGAAGTAAATGTCCACTACAGTCAAGGGGATAGATTTCCCCCTAATCTGAAATACTTGGTTGATAGGATCCCAAGCGTCGAGAAAATACTGCAGTAGAGAGATCTGTTGTCTCATGCTAGAGATACGGAAGAACTTCAGTAGGCCATAGTTCCGCAGCGCGTTCACCGTGACAGGATCATGTAAAGCAATCATGTCCTCTTCTTCATGCTCTCATTCTCGCCATGTAAGGGTCATTTTGCTCAAAGATCCCTGCAAAACAAACAAGAGAAGGAGTAAGATCCTGATTTTGATGCAAAACAGGAAAAATTTCCATCAAAAAATGTGCAACAAGTTCCTCTTTTTCGCCCAACGCACCTGCAGGAGTGGTTCACCTGCGTTGAATGTCAAACTGCCTTCATACTGGCTGACATTCAGCGCAGGTTTCACTAGGGACAGGGTGCGTTGATGGGAAAACGAGCTCATGAAACCCCAAGGGCTCAGAAAAACAGGAAAAGAGGCACATAATGCAAAAAGGAAACCATGAAAAGAAAGAGCTAGGGTTTAGCTCCTACCTGGTCCACACGGTGCCGAGAATCATCCATAGAATCTCCCGAAATTAGCTGGTGAAAATCAAGGGGAAGAGGTACCTCCAAAGCTCCAACAAACCAAGTTCAAATGAAATGGTAAAATGAGAGGTAAAAACACTTTTTAATTGTTTTTTACGTAATTCAGAGAAAAAATTAGGGTTTTAATCTCATTTTCAAGCCAATTTTATTCATTTCTAACAAGTTTGATGCAGCAATTGAAGGTACAGTACTATCTTTGAAAAGGGAAAAGCTAGTTATGGTAAAAAATCAAAATTAGACCATGTTATCGAGCAGTTTTAGCACACAGTTCATGCTCGTTAAAAAATAAATGCAAGAATCGAGCAGTTTTAGCACACAGTTCATGCTCGTTAAAAAATAAACGCAAGATTCGAGCAGTTTTAGCACACAGTTCATGCTCGTTAAAAAATAAACGAAAGATCCGAGCAGTTTTAGCACATAGTTCATGCTCGTTAAAAAATAAACATAAGATGGAGCAAATGTTTCCACCCACGTTTAAGCTCGTTAAAAAATGAACTATTCTGGTAAATAACCACCGTGAATGTAATATCATCAGCCATTAAAGCCTTGGTCATGTTTGCACCATCACCTCCACTTTTCCATTGGCCGATCGTTCACCTCCATATGATTGTTTACCCATTTGGAGGAACAGCTGCGAAGAGTGATTTCACTAGCCATCCTTGTGACACTGCCGTGATTGGAAAATTCCAACCCGTACCTGGAATCAGCTGCTAACCCGTTTTATCACTCGTTCCTCAAAAGACGAGTCTTCTTTAAGATCTTTTGATCTGACTCGTAAAATATGAAAAGATTGCCGAGTTTTGGCCTTCCAGCACGTTAAAGCGACCAAAAGTGCTATCCCTCCTCTAGATTTTAATCTTTTTGGACCTGAGGGATTATTGCACAAAAAGATCGAGCGCTTGTTTTGTTCAGCTCGTTAAAACTATCGAAAACTCATCCCTTCTGTATTGTTTTATACTTTTTCAGACTTAAGGGATTAGATGATGAAAAAGGACCTTCGGAGTTGACTTTACGTACCTTTTCAGACTCTCTAAAAATGAAAAGGACCGAGTTATCCTTGTCGTTAGACTCGTTAAAAGCATTAAATAGCGACAAACTTGTCTTTAGACGAGAATGAGTTTCACTATCGCTAGGCTCGTTAAAACATAGCGACGGGCTTGCCCGAAGGGCAAGTTATAGAACAAGCATATGTTATCCTCCTCAAGCTTGACAAAAATAAAGAGGTACTGGTCAGCAATGACTGGGGAAAAATTGGGAGAAACTCGAGAAAACTTTGATGGTAGCAAGTCGCTCTTGAACATGACACTTTTCCTCCGCACCACAGTCGGGTTGGGTTGTTTCATTCTCCGGTCACATCTCCATGGTCTCGCCATACCATCCATATTTGGGGTAATGCTACCGATCCATCGCATAAGTGTCGCCATATGTTCAAGAGAAGTCGTTCAGAAAAGTCAACCGTGTCCCATCCACTACCATACATTATCCTTCATCCTTTCATGACCGCCACACTGAATCATATGTCATCAGATCGTTTTCACCTCCATCAAAATCATTTTCTCAGTTCCGTGTCACTGATGTGGGATTCATTAAGGCCCTCCTTTGACGGATCGCTTCTTGTCGACATCAGCTCATTATCCAAGAAGTTGATCTAGGAACAACCCCTTCAGTACTTTGAAGCTTGCATGCCTCAATGGCAAGTTTCTCACTTCCGGCGACAGGTATACATCAATGACCTTGGACCAAAAGATTTTGCGTGGTGTTCGACGCCAAGTCCTTTATTCACACCATGTGAATTGTACTTCAGTACCTTGAGGGTCATTATCATTATCGGTGATTCCTCTCGCACTTGTTAACGGTTTACCTCATTGACCGGTAATCAAGCGATGTCTTTCCATGTTTGACTTCAGAACATTTCTCACATGGATCGACTTGTACTTAGAGTGAAGATCAAACGAGTTTGAAGACCGTGGATCTAGTTTCATCCATCCGGGCTGCGATATATATTCTGGAAAAATAAAGACATTGACATGTACATCATTGCAGCAGATAATCATCCTATACAAAGGATGATAATTTCATCAAAATTATTAGTCTACCATCAGACGATTGTTTGTTCTATGTACAGAAAAATGAATTTATAAAGTTGAGCATGGGAATGCCTGCCTCAGATAGATCATGAAAGCAGAATGAAAAATAATGTATTGTATTGCATTGTATTACAGGTCTCCTCCCAGCAATGAAAGAACTTCGGATCCTCCTAATAAAGCATTTCACCCAATAAACGGCCTCATACTTTAGGGGGCAACTGTTATAGACATTTCTGTGCCTTACAACTATGAGCATGAAATGTCCATAATCCAAGGGATCCAAAGTCCCTAAACATGTTGTTACTACCCCTAGAGGAACAAGGCTAACAAACCACAGCAATTCACAGAAGTTCTCCACCGGAAATTGCTCAAAAACAAGTCAATTCAGGATCAATTCAGAGGCTCCACTAGCTCTCTGCACTGAAATGCAGAGATTGCACTGGCTAGGTGCACTACAACGTAGGTAGAAGCACTATCAGGGTGCGCTGAGCAGGAAGTGACAAATGGCAAGTTCATTCAATGAGGTGGAAAGACCCTGGAAGCTTCCAGAATCTTCTCCAATGACACTTGCCTCAAGGAATTCGACTAGTGATGAGTAAGAGGATCTTAGTCTCCAAGTGGAAGCAAGAATTGATAGAGGGAGAGGAAACTAGTAAGATATCAAGCTGACTCATCCTCTCTCCAAACATATATATATGGATCTCTCCTCCATGAGATATGGAGGCTGGAATTTTGTTATTGCAAAGAATTGTTGTTGGTTTGAGATTGGAATCATTGGGTGCTTAATGCTTTGAAGGAAGGTGAAGATAGGAATTTCATTTGCTGGGAAGGAGATGCTGGATTGGAGCCCTCTGGGTTGTATCTCTTCCTGAACCTTGTTATTCATCAATAAAGCTATCTTGGTTTCTCCTATATACTGATGTATCTTTGATGTATGATTGCATTAGTATGTTTAGTTTATTTCTAATCCTAAACTAGTTATGAATATGAATCTATGTCTTTGTGTAGTGTTCTCTTCTTGTGATCTTGCAGGGACCTGTTGAAGGTGGGCGAGCGAGAAGGCAAGTAGCTGGGAGCTCTCAAAGAGAAGAGAAACCGGATCGAGGGACAAACGGAAGACACCGGTTAGTCCATCCATCTCTCTTCATTCTTAATTCATAAAGGAAGAATACTAGAATAGTTGTTTCTGTTTGTTGCTAAGGCACTCTCACACCTTAGGTGGATAGGATCGTCCTGCATAGGCATTTTTCCCCACAACAGGGAGTCTAGGTATATAGCTTTCCAAATAAAAGACAATGGGATTAGAATCTTGAGAATCAATTTCTCCAATAACCGACAATAGTAATTTCCTTAGTGTTGGACATATTTTCAACACTTCAAGAACCAACATTGCTAAAGGGGACATCGCTAAGTCCTCAATAATGTTGTAATTCTGAGCCACTCTAGCATGTGACTTATGGCTTTTGAAGAACACCTTTGGGAGGCTGATGGATCATCATTTTAAAATTTTATTTCTCAATCTATAATGGCTCAGAAGGAGGTGGGATTGATTTGGAAGGTTGATTGCATTGACAAGCATGGCTTCCATTTAGAGGAGATTTTGATCCATAATCTTTAGGTCTAGTTACGACTGGAACTTGTGAAGACATCATCATGATATCTACCGATGTGGCTGAAGAGGATGGATTATGTGAAACCATTTTACTGTCTTGAGAATGGAAAGGGTCCTTCAAAATAGCGAATGTAGATTTTTTTTTTTTAAATTTACTAACCTTTGCTCAATGTGGGAATTCCTTCATATAATGATCTTCATTCTAGATCAGGCAAGGATAACAAGGTTCCTTTTTCTCTTCAAAAGGTTCATTTTTCGTGGTTTTTCTTTCTGATTGGGATTTTTGTTTGCATTACCTTTCCCCTATTTCTTACTTCCAGGTTGCTGATCTTTACCAGTAGATAGTTATATTGCATCATCCTAGGAAGTAATTTTAGGAGAAATATCTTCACTGGATGAATCTTGTATAGACAAAGTCTGAGAATTCTTAGAATTTTTATTAGATTATTTATTGATTGGTTGTTTACTAACAGAACCTATTACACCATAAACGATGTGAGATCTTATAGGAGTTGAATATGATTAATTTGAAATTGTTGGGTGAGGTAAATTTCTGATTTTCTGGTACAAAGTGCCAGATTGTGAATAAGAAAGGTCGAAACACTAGGCACGAGCAATCACCTTCTGTTCTGTTACAAAACCTCCTTTGGAAACATCTTTCGTAATAATAGGAATTAAATAATTTATGGACCATTATGCTAATATTTGGAATGGAATATAAACTTTGACTAAACATAATCTATGCCTCCATTAATGTATATGATCGGAAATATAGGTAGACTTACACTCTTTCAATGAAGTCAAATGTTCTTACCAGTGCCATATCAAATGGACAATTGAAAATGTGTCAAAAATGTTGTTGCTAAAGAGTTGAAATTATGGAAAGAGGCATGTGGTAACTCAATGTACCATTTTGTTGCCAAACTTGTTAAAGTTCATTGGAAAAGGCATAATCTGATAGAAACATCAATTACTGAATTTGAAGAACACCATAAATGATATGTCATGATATGATTTGATGGATCCTCTCCTGATTTTCCTTCAAATTTCGGTATATCGCTTGGTATTTTGCCGGGAATTTCTGGCCAAAATGCATAATAATAGATAGGATCATTTGTAATCTAGGAAAAATATGGTAAATCATAAGTTGTTATAAGAGGTAACTTTTGATTAAAGTCTTGTTGTAGAAACTAATAACCTTGTGGGTTAAGTCCAACCCTTGGAGGAGGATATCCAAAATATCCTATAATATCTTGAGCAGTTTGTATTTTCATCCCTCGAGGGTAACCAAGCTAAGAGATACCAGGTTGAGGTTGATATTGAATTTGAAAAGTATGACCAAGGTATGGTTGAATTTGCAAAGGTTGATTCTGGTATGATTGACCTTGTACCATCTAAATCATATAAATATGTCATTGTGTAGGTTGATCTTGACAAAGTTGTCTAGGAAATTTTTTCCCTTGAACAAGTTGACCTTGATACAGTGTTTGAAATGATTCTACCCTAGGTTGTCCAAAAGGTATCTGCATTGTAGACTAAAAGGTATAACTAGTTTGATAATTAGATGCTTTAGGTATAGTTTGTGTAGTTTCTTGAACTGATATTTGAGGTGTAGTTTACAAAGTCACTTGTGGTATAGATTGGACAGACATTTGAGGTATACTTGGAACCAGTTGTTGAACAGTTGTTTGAATAGTAGATTGGGAAAATGTTTGAGGACTACTTTGAATAGGTTGTTGAAGAGAAACTTGTGGAATTCCTTGAACAAAAGTTTACAAAATTCCTTTGACAGGTGTTTGCGAAATTCCCTAGACAAGTTGTTGGACAGTTGTTTGCGATATTCCCTAGATAGGTGTTTGTAGAATACCTTGAAAAGGAATTCGTGGCACAAATTGTCCATTAGGTTGAACGGGTTAATAAACAGGAACTTGTGGAGCAGATTGAAGAGGCTATTGAATATAAGAGAGGTTCTAAATAGTACTTATTCTGTGATAAGAAGTGTCAACCAAAGGTTGAGATATCATAGGCTGACTTGTACCAAGCTGAGTTATCTCACCAAAATTTGTATAAGTTCTGGTAAGAGGTTGTCCTAAAACTGTAGGATACATTTCAGCAACAGGTTGTCCTCTAGGTGGAGGAAAATATGGTTTCCCCCTAGGTGGATACTAAGTACAATTTGGGGTTACTTGAGGATTACCTATATTACCAAATATCATATTAACATATTGATATGATGCAAAGCGTATTTTAGTCATAGAAGTCATTCCTTGAGCATTATTTTGTAATTTAGAAGTAGATAAACCAGATGGCCAAGTAGAAACTTCAGGAGAAGTGTTAGCTCCTCAAAAATTTCCAAAATGTGTTTGGTATCCAGTGGGAACTGAAGCACCACCAAATAGTAAAGAATTTAGAGAGATTGCATACATAGAAGTTTCAATAGGTTGGCCCATAGGAGTTTTTGAGATATTTGGTCTAGGTAAAAAATAGAAAGGGGTACATAAATGAGGAAGAGGTTGACCTAAATAGTTCAAGGGGGTAAAATACTAAGGATTTGGTTGAAAAGTATCAAAAGGAACTCTTAGAAAAATTGGTGGATCACCAATAGTAACAGGAGTATGTGGTGATTCTTCCTCCTCTCCTTCAAAAATATCTTCAATACTTATAAGGCTAAGAGTTAAACCAGTTGTAATTATAGTCTTCCTTCGAGGTGAAATAGCTACAGGATTAGGGTTATAGGAGCTAAAGGTGATTCAGGCTCATATATATCAGATGCAGGTTCTTTAACGATTGGTTCAGTTTGTTATGTATCTAAAATTTCTATGGTATCAGATTCTCCTTGAATAATCTCAGTAACTTTAGGTCCATAATGAACTATACCTGATTCACTTTCAACTGGTTGAATCACTTCAGTTTTTATTGTTTCAGATTCTACTATTCTAGATGTCTCAAGTTGATTTGAGGTTTCGTATGTTGTTGATTTTGATCTTTCGGCTTTGATTCTCCCCAATTTACTAGGAGTGTTCTCAAGGGGTAAACCCTGCATTCTACGTGAATGCCTTGATAAATTGGTTAGAATGAATTTTATTTAACGTGTATTCCAATTTTATTCAATCAAAAAAATAAAATATATAACTAGGTATCAAGGATTAATAATCCAATGTGAACTACAATATACTGCCTTGGTAAACCAAGGACTTACGTATAAGCAAGAAATCTCCCTGAATGTTGTGTTTACTATATTACAAATGACAAAGTGGCCAACTCAGTCACTTATGGATGGTATGCAACCTAGAAGGGGGCCTCCAGAATATACTTCAGGTACATGGAGGTACAGTCTATGTTAGAGTTGTCTAATACCATTTTGTATGATAAGAAGCATCCCCATATGCTTTTCAGACATGGAATGTCATCTGATATACCCAAAGGCATGTGGAGAAAGTTCTCATTTACTTACGTACTTAGAATACTGACTACCAGCAGAATGTGTTTCACACAGGAAACAAAAATTGTTATGTTTATAGATGCTATAACGCGTCTTTTATCCTAGACCATTATCTTTAGTTAATTAAAAATTTGATTGATTTTATAGTTCCTTTTTTGTTAAATTCGTTTCAATAAATCTAGTGTAAATGATAACAGTTTCCACCTCCAATCCTAATGCAACAAATATGCAGAAATGAATCTTTTGCTTCAATGAATTTCTAGATATGGTAAAGAGAGAGTCTTTCTGATATTCAAGAAAAATGAAAAACTCCTAATTTCACCATATTTCCTTTCAAGAATGAAAAACTTTTCACTTTCAGATTGACCCAAATACAAAAATTTAACTTTGAATTTAAATTCACCCAAAAACTCATAGAAAAATCTTTCAACATATAACACCCACAATTGTTCAAAATATAGGAAGAAGAGAAATGAAAACTAAAAGTGAATATTTTAAAATGAATTTTGTAAACATAAGATTGTCATATTTCCAAAGTATGTTCCTGAAACACTTCAATACCAACAAGAATAACAATTGTTGATTTTAATTTTACCAAAGGAACCAATTTTACAAGTGAAACATACTTAACTTTGAAAAGGACTATCTTTCATTATCATAATGATCTTTTACAAATATGTAAAATAAATGATGAATATGATTTCTTTAAGAGAAGGAAGACAAGAAAACACTATCTCAGCAACTACCAATCTCTCTTTTGATAAATCAACAAGCTACCAGATCAACTTCAAACCCTAATTTGAAAAGATGAATAATTTTTCAAAAATACAATCTACAACATGATCCAACTGAAGAGAAAAGAATGTAAATAGATCTAATAGAGCATAGAAATAATAAAAATATTGGACTCCATAATCAAAACCTTAATTTTTCAAAATTTCTAAAGACTTGTGCAGGCAATCAGTTTCGTTCAATGCATAACTGCACTATTGCTAAAGGAAAAGTGCGCAAAAATATGTTTTGTTGCTAAAGAGTACTCACACAAACCATGAAAAACTAAGAAAAATAAAAAAAGAAAGCCAAAAATCTATAATTTTAATATTTTAGGTACCAAAAACACAGTCAGATCAGGTTACAGAAAGCAATCAAAGGTCACAAGAGAATATAATGAATAACAAATGGTTCCCCAGTATAGTGGCCATCTTTTTATGGGAGACAAACCACTCTTGCAAAGTAGAGAAATCTCCCTAGACTCAAATGAGATCTAGTAACAAATAGGCAAATGACTGCTACCCTTCCTTAATTCAAAATTGAAGAATGAAGTGTGATGTATGCAAGAGCCTCTTCCCTTTTCTATGAAATGATTATGGAAATCCTTCAGATGCTTTCAAAACCATTTCCTTGTTGCTTTAAAGGAGGATTTGCATGAACATAAACAAACAAGGCATAAAAGAATAAAGTAGATGAAGGTAAAACACATCATGAATAGATATCACAATATAGCATAAATCACCAAATTAAACCAATATTCAATCATAAACCATGTAAATGATCAAGGAGTTTTTCCAAGAGCATTGGAAAATATGAAAATAGGAAAAAATAGTTCTTGTATTAAGTATTAAACAAAAAAAATCATCATAACCTTGGCCTTGATGATGTATGCCTCTTCCCAATCGTATCCAATCCTCTCCTTAGACAACAATCTTTCCAATCTTATACCAATAGCATAAGTTTACATTCAAATGTCCCCCTTATCCCTTAGGTATATGTTTAATTGATAGGCCAAGAGGAGGAGGTTTGAGGTCCTCTTCTCAAGGGATGAGATCCTCAAAAGGAGGCATTAGTGTTCCAAAAAGAGAGGGAGATTTCTCCATGAATAGAGGGAGGAGGCCTAAGTATGTAGAAGCTCAAAGCTTTTAGTTGGGAAATATTCCTCAAAAAAAACTTATAGAAATAATTTTTTTAGTTTTACTTACGTTAATTTACTTGTGTGGTTCATAGTGGAAGACAAAACGTATATTTATGCTAGACATAATGGTAATATCTGTGTTTATGCAAAATTTGGCTAGATAACAATGAAAGTTATAAAAGGTGGGTTTTTGGACCATGTAATATAGAATTATCATTATCTTTGAGAATTTTTGGCTTGTAACATCTCAGGGGAATGCTTTGGAACACTTCAACAAATATTGAAAGATCCAAATTGGTGTTCATTTTCCTAATGGTGACAAAATTATGTGTAACACCTTTACATGGAAAATTTTGAAAGCAAGGCCCTTAATACTTATCATCTCAAACCTAATATTTGGAAAATATTTTTTGATGATATCGATGTCATCTAGCCACATGGTAGGGAGGAAACTATTGGGAATCATGATTGTTGTTAGACCAAAACCCGTAGGTGTTATTCAATGATTACATAGCTAGAGATAAGGATCCATGAGAGGTGGTTATTCCATGTCACAAAACACACGGGGAGTGTTGCTTTATCCAATGTACAATTCTCTTGCCCCCAGCACAATCCGATGTCTATTGAACTCCTGATGTACACTCTGATACCAGAATCACGATTATCGTTAGACCAAAATCTGTATATGGTCTAACATCAATTGTGATTCCTAATAGGGCTAGCTAAATTTCTACATCACCTCAATATCATATCAAGAGATATACAATTTACCATGGAGAAAGAAGAAAATGGTTGCATTCCATTCCTTGATATTATTATCATAAGGAAACCTAACGTAGAAATGGATTACAAGTTCTATTAACATAAAACACATACATAAAACTACCTTCATGTACCCTCACATCATCATCCCTCACAAAAGATTGGGGTCATTAAAAAATTGACTTCTAAGCTTTCAAAATGTCCAATGATGATCATAAAATTAATTAAAAAGATCACCTAATTAAAGTCATTAACAGCCTTGGATATAGCATGAAAGATATTAAATATTCCTTCCAAAAATCTCTAAGTCATGACGATAATCCTCCTAAACCTAGTATCCATAACCTTGGGAAGATTGCATACCAACCTTACCTTAAGGGAAATATTAAGAGGGGGGTTGAATCAGTATTTCTTTTCAATTGTTATTTTTACCAGTTATATCACTTATAATTAGAACACAAAATGAACAATAAGAACAAATAATTTTATTAATAGGGAAGAACGAGGAATTAAATCCTCTTCTTTTCAATAAATCAAGTACAATATAGTGTAGGGATCCAACCCTAGATGAAGACACCAATCTGAAATCACCCAAGCTCCAACTCATACTTTTCCAAGCACCGACTTGGACTGCACAAAGCTCGAAGCTCTAGGGATCCAAACCTATTTACCCAAGCCTCCAACCTTGTCACATTGAGGCACCAACCTCTAGGGCTCCAACCCTACCTCTCTTACAGGGTCCAACTTGTTATTTTTGAGGACTTCTATCCTATAGGGCTCCAACCCCTAGCTTAAATTATTCAATATGGATTCAATGATTCTTCACAACTCCCAGTATCTTCTGCAATGAGCCCGGACAATATCTTCACCTTCATCACTGTCCTCAAACAATCTCCAGAATCTTATATCTCATCAATGACAACTTTTTCTTCTCATGAAGGTGTCCCCATAGCTCTTCATGTTACCCATACAAAATTCTCCATGGTCACGTCATGATGACTTTAGCAATGCATCATTGTCTCTAATAATTTCCCCAAGAGGCTTGAAAATATCCTTCAATAATGCTTTGGTGATGTATCAAGCAAACACCAAATTGTCTCCAATAGGTTGCTCCAAGGATGTCTTCATAAAGCTTCAAAAATACTTTAGATCAATCTTTAATCGGGACACTAATTATGCTTTAAATGAATTTCAAAATTAGGTCAATGATGATGTCTTCAAAATTTCCTCAAATCAATGCAAGTATTCACAAGGATGTTTTCAACAAACTTCCTCGGATATGATGCCCAATACTCTCAAAAGCTTCACTATCTAAAGCTCCAAATAATTCATTGTGCAAAGCTCCAAATGATGTCCATGATCTTGATAACATTGGTCTAGGTATAGTTTAATCAATACCCCTCACACAATTTTTGAGCTTTTTTCCCAAGTTCACTGCCATGATATCAGTCATCGCTAATGGTGGTAATTCTCTTTTTATGTCACTATTCAATATTTCTAAGCTAAACAAAATATAGTTTGAGTTCCATGGTATGATTTTTGTGGTGTATATATGTGAGTGATTTTCCATTGTAGTATATTCCAAGGGTCTACAATATGAATCTAGGCCTCTTCCTTAGGTCTCTCTAAAATTTAGTCACATAAATGAGCTCTTCTCACCATAGGTCTGAAGCATAGGAAGTTGTCTCTGAGGCACTGCAGTGTGATATGAGCTCCACAAACCCAAATCTGAAGTGTTGTCTAAGGCCTAGAAAATTTTCCACACTTAGTTTTCGAACTTTAGGTTTGAGGTTTCAGTGCAGTCACAAGACTTCAAGGCCAAGACATGACTTTGTAGCTCTTCAAATCTAAGGTCTACTCACAGGGGTTTCAATCCTTAAATCTGAGTTCCACAGTTCACTCAAGGATTGTTCTCACTGGTTTGAGGTGTTAGTAAAGGATTTTTCTTCTTAAAACTATGATTGTTCTTTGTCCCTATCTAGGCTCCTTTAGACCAATATTCAATGAACCTCCCTAACGCAGAAATTCAGCCTAAACAATAATGTTGTTCATAGGTCCAAGCCATAGTAATCTCCTTGTCCAAATAGAAATAGAGTTAGCCCAACTATAATCTCCTTTTATTTCTCAGCCATCTGTTTTATTCTATACCTTTATACTTTATTCTTCACCAAAATTTTATACTTGAATGAAGAGTTTGAACTTATATTTACAAAGAATTTGACATTTGATGAAGAGATATGTCAATTCGCCAAGGAGTTGACTTACATATGTTTGCTTAGGCCGACTAGCATAAAATATATATAATATTTCATCATTAAAAATCATTTTCTCTCGAACTATGAGGAATTAGAGGACAAGTAATAGCTCATTGGAAAGAGGAAAAATTCCTATACAAGCCTATGCTAATTCCATCCTTACGTAAGGTGATTTTACCACCAATAAAATTATTTTTGTGAAACTATCATCATTAGTTTATTCATGCCAACCATTAGGATTTTATCGTTATGTTTTATGCATTCAATGTTTAGGTCTCCTTCTTCATAGACTTAGGCCATCAAGCTCATTAGGATTAAGGCTTTCATTTTATCTTTTAGGAATTTAAGTTTATCACATGCAAGAAGAGAGTTTTTTTACATGTGTTCATTTATTTGGATTAGGGAATCTTCAAAGGCATCATAGGAATTTAGGGCTTAATTCATTCATGTTAGGGATTTTAGGGCTTCATTGATTTATGTGTGCATCATTATAGGGAAAACCATATAAGGTTTCATGTAGCACAAGAATATTTTCCTTCTCCCACAATTCCATATTGACATCAATGACAACTTTGACCAACAATATCTCCCTTTATCATTGATGGCAATATTCTTTCCCTTTCAACAATTTCTCGCCCTTTGACATCAATGGAAGATGGGGTGTTCAAGTACTCCCCCTATCAGGATGCTTCTTGACATGATGCTTCAACTTATTTTATTCATCAATGATATTTTTCCATGATAGATATGTTTCTCCCCCTATCATGGTGCTTTTATTTAATCTGCTTTCTCCCCCTAAGCCTTTGCGTGCCTTCATGGAAATGGATGAGGTAGATAGTTCAACCAACTCCCTTCTCCTACATAAACTCCTCTAGATTTTGCTTTTTTCTTTAGATAAGAAATATTGTTATATTGTGATCAAGTGGAAGACATATTCATAATATCGTGATTTTATTCAACGGAGTTACTCCTGAGACATGATCTATCAAGATTATCCATGTGTGACTCATCAACGGTTTCATAGGGCTCTTCGTAGATGGGTTATGCAAGAATAATCAAGAATCGGACGCTCCCTCTAACAGTATGCATGATCTCTTTTTCAGTAAAATTTCATCATCAAAACATGGAATATCATATCTTCCAAAGATGTAATCATTAGATTAACAACACGAGTTGATGTCTTGAGTGTTCAAGAGGCTTTCTGATCCCATTTTCTTTCTTCTCCAAACTTTTGTGACTTTCTTCTCTTTCTCAGTAGTCATGTTTTTAGCTTGGTTAGGAACCCAAGTAAAGTTACAATCATGAGCCATATGTCCAATGTTATTACATTTGAAGCATTTGCTTTTGTGCATAGATGAAGAGGCACGATTTCTTCTTGCAAACTTTCTTCTAGGAGACTAACAGGGACCATTATATTTTTCCTTTTGGTAAGCCCTACAATCCTTTTCCATGTGCCGAAAATTTGTACAAGAATAGCAATAGCCAAAAAATATACTTTGGTACCTAGAGGATGGATATTTCCTTGATGTACTTCTAACATCATGATGTCTTGGGATGCTTTGATAAAATTTATTGCCTCTTTCATTCTTGACACCATCTGCATATCTTCTTGGAGTATGGTTTCTTCCAAGGTCATCTCAGCTCTTCTCCTTTATTTTGTTGGAACTGGGGTCATCAATATTTCTTCCAAGCTTCCCCACATCCATGTTGCTTGAAGCATTAGGGTTTGCATAAATTCTATTTGAGGGTTCACGTACATAACCAAGACCTGATTTATCGAGAGGAGATCTTTGATGACTTAAGATGTCATCTAGGATTTGAGAGCTCTTTAGATTCTTGTTTAGATGATAAAACTTTTTTTCTTAGGAGATTAAATTATTCTTTCATCGTCTCGTATTCTTCATCCTTATTTGCTAGATGATTAATCATTTATTTCTTCATCTTGATTGCTCACATGATTGGTCCTTAAATGAGGTGATTTCTAATTTTAATTTGGTGATGTCCTCATCATTTTCTTCTAGTTGGCATGTGAGCACATTTCCTTCTTTTTCTATTTCATTGACTTGTCATTCCATAAGGACCAAACCTTCCATCACCCTTTCAACTCCTTATGATTATTTATTTTCTTCTTCTAGTTGAGATTCAAGGGAGGAGACCTCTTCCTTGTATTGACCAATTTTCACTTCGTGTTTATTCAAGTCCTTGTGACTTTGTTCAAGATGGACTGATAAAGTGTCTTCTCTTTTCTTTACTTTATCCAATTGATTTGACATGGATGTGACTTCTTCATGATGCATTTTTTTGTTTGGGGGAATTCCTCCTTAATCTTGGTGAGATCCTCATCCTTTTCTTATACTTGAAGCTTGAAAAGGTCGACTTCCTTTCTTATCTTGTTTAATTCATAGTCACCATCTTGTAATTTCTTCTTGAGCTCCTCATTTTCCTTTTTTAAACTACTTATCTCTTATAGGGAAGCTACAAGATTTTCCTTGAGACCCACTCTGAGATATTCTTTATTTTATTCATATTCTAGGTGCTCCTTGGTCTTGATGTCTTCACTCTTTTTTTCAACTTCCTTTATAGGTTTTAGAATTCCTTCATTCTTTCCATCATCTTCTTCATTAGAGGTCATATTCAATTCTCCTTTTGAGTGAATATCTTGGAGTTTGTTCCACATACCTTTTGTCAATGAACATTTTTCCACTTTGGTCTTTATAAGGTTTGGTAGCCCACTCAATATTTCTTTTATCCCTCTTGCATTGTATTCCTTGGATTCTTCTTCCATCATGCTTTCAATAATCACTGATTCTAAGACTTCAAAATAATGAGCCATTAAGAAATTCTTCAATTTCGCCTTCCATATATTAAAGTTTCCATTGAAAATGGAGCTTTTCTAATTTGATTATATTCATTTTTCACAGTTGCGGAAGAGACATTTTTAGAAGGATTATATGATTTCTTCCTTGGATTTGACATTTCTGTTCTAAGGATCTACCTTAAAGTTGTTAGGCTTTGAGAAAAGGTACTGGCTCTTATTCCAATTGTTGGAAATAGTGAGAGGGGGCTGAATCAGTATTTACTTTAAATTGTTAATTTTAATAGTTAGATCACTTATAATTCAAACACAAAATGAACAATAAAAATAAATGATTTTATTAATAAGGAATAATAAGGACTTTAATCCTCTTATTTTTAATAAATCAAGTGCAATATAATGTAGGGCTCCAAACCTAGATGAAGACACTGATCTCCAATCACCTAGGCTTCATCTTGTACTTTGTCAAGCACCAACTTGGACTTCACGAGGCTCCAAGCTTGTCACTTTGAGGCACCAACTTTTAGGGCTCCAACACTATCTCTATTACAGGCTCCAACCTAGTCTTCTTGAGGACTACTATCCTCTAGGGCTCCAGCCCACAACTTCAATTCTTCAATATGGATTCAATGATTCTTCACATCTCCCAACATATTTTGCAACAAGCCATAACAATATATTCACCTTCAACACTTGCCTCAAACAACCTCTGAGGCACTTAGATCATCAATGAAAAATTTGTCTTCTCGAGAAGGTGTCACCACAACTCTTCATGTTACCCAAAAGAATTCTCCAACTTCACCTCATCATGACTTCAACAATGCATCACGGTCTCCAATAATCTATTCAAGAGGCTTCTAAAGAACCTTCAATAATTCTTTGGTGATGTGTCAAGCAAAACCTAAATTTTCTTTAATAGGTTGCTCCAAGGATGTCTTCATAAAGCTTCAACAATACTTTAGATCAATATTTAATCAAGCCTCCAATTATGCTTCAAATTATTTTCAGAATTAGCTCAATGGTGATGTCTTTAAAGGTTCCTTAAATAAACCCAAGTCTTTACAAGGATGTTTTCAACAAAATTTTTCAATACTCCCAAAAGCTCCACTATCTAAATCTCCAAATAATTCAATGTTCAAAGCTTCAAATGATATCCATGATCTTGAGAACACTAGTGCAAGTATAGTTTGATCAATATCTCTCACATAAGTTTGAGCCTTCTCCCAAGTTCATTGCAATGATATCAGTCCTCAACAATGGTAACAATTATCCTTTTATGCCATTGTTGAAAATGTCTGAGGTAAAAAAAATGTAGTCTGAGTTATGTGGTATAGTCCGAGAGTATATATGTGAGTAATTGTCCACAAGTATCCCTTGTATTATAGTCGAAGGTTCTGGAATCTGAGAATAGGCCTCTTCGTTAGGCCTGTCTATAAATTAGTCATAGAACTCAGCTCCTTAAACCAAAGGTTTGAACCAAAAGAAGTTGTCTCTAAAGCACTGTAGTGTAATCCGAGATTTGAGCTCCACAAACCCAAATCCGAAGTGTTTTCTGAGGCCTAGAATATTGTCCACAGTTAGTTGTCCAACTTCTGGTCTAATGTTTCGGTGAAGGTACAAAACTTTAGGGCCAAAATAGGACTTTCTTACTCCTCAGATTTGAGGTCTGCTCACATGGGTTTCAGTCCTTATATCTGAGTTCCACAGTTCACTTAAGCATTGTTCTCACTAGTCTGAGGTGTTAGTAAAGGATTTTTTTACTTAAAACTGTGATTGTTATTTGTCCCTATCTGAGGTCCTTTAGACCAATCTTCAATGAAACTCCCTAACACATAAATTAATCCCAAACAATAACTTTCTTCGCAAGTCCGAGTCACAACAATCTCCTTCTGCAAATAGAAAAAGAGTTAGCTGAATTGTAATCTCCTTTTATTTCTTGGCCTTATATTTTCTTCTATACCTATTTACTATATTCTTCACAAAAATTTTATACTTGAATGAAGAGTTTGACCTTATATTTATACAAGATCTTACATTTGACAAAGAGACATGTTAATTGGCCATGGAGCCGACCTACATATGTTGGCTTAGGTCATCTAGCATAAATGATATACTATTTCATCATTAGAAAACATTTCCTCTTGTACTATGAGGAATTAGAGGACAAGTGACAGCTCGTTGGAAAGAGGAAAATGTCCTCTACAAACCTATTCGAATCCCATCCTTAAATCATGATTATTTTATTCATGGAAAACATTAGGATTTTATCTTTATGTTTTAGGCATTCAACATTTAGGACTCCTTCTTAATAGACTTAGGCCATCAATATTATTATGATTAGGGATTTCATTTTATCTTTTAGGCCTCTAAGTTGATGACATGCAAGAAGAGAGTTGTGTTACATGTTTTCATCATTTATTTGGATTACGGCATCTTCAAAGGCATCATGGGCATCTAGGGGTTAATTTTTTCATGCTAGGATTTTTAGGGCTTCATTGATTTATGCATGAATCATTATAGGGAAAACCATCTAAGGCTTCATGTAGCACAAGAATATTTTCCATATCCAACTCCATGTTGACATCAATGACAACTTTAACAAACAAGTGATTCCCAATAGAACTAGCTAAATTTCTACATCACCTCAATAACATATCAAAAGATATAAAATTTACAATCGAGAAAGAAGAAAATGGTTTCATTCCATTCCTTGATATTCTTATCATAAGGAAACCTAATGGAAAAATGTATTACAAGCTCTATTGAAATAAAAAACACACAAAAAAATACCTTCACACAGACTTGCGTCATCATCCCTCATAGAAGTTTGGGGTCATCAAAACCTTGACTTCTAAGATTTCAGAATCTCTAGCGATGACCATAAAATATCGCATAATTAAATTCTTTATAAAGCTTGGATATAACATGAAAGAGACTAAGGATTCTTTTCGAAAATATCTAAGTCACGAAGGTAATCCTCGTAACCATAGTATCCATAACCTTGGGAAGACTTCACACCTACCTTACCTTAAGGGAACCACCAACAAGATTTCCAATGTTTTAAATAAAAAGGAGATTAAAATGGGTTTTGAACCCCATACAACCATCACACAAATGATCATATCTATAAAGGATCACATTTACCACTTCCAATTTAAAGGTGTTTACAAGATAAAATGTTCTTGTGGTAAATGATATATCGGAGAAACGAGGCATTCCTTGAAAGAAAAAATCAAGAACAGTGTGAGCATAAAACATGAAAAGGAAAAAAAATTGAGCTATTGTAGAACATGATAAGAGCACAAAACATCATATATACATAGAGAATACAAAAATCCTTGCTAAATAGAACCTATCTTACAAACATGAGTGAAGGAAGGCATTTGAGATTAAAAAGAACCCTAATAACATTAATGGAGATAATGGCATGGAGACAAATAAAAATTGGTTTCCCCTTCTAAACAGAAATAATAAAAAATAATATTATATAATATGTTATAAGCTCAATTAATATATGTCTAGTTTTTTTCTCATATAAACCATATATTATACTATTAATTTATATAAATATTGTCATATATAATATATGAGGCTTAAAATTATAATTTAATATACAGTTACATTATGTAATTATTAATATAAATTAGACTCTTGTTAATATTGATATAAATAAGACACTTATTAATATAGTTATATTAGAGATATTAATAATAAAAAATATTATACCTTAACTATATATATATATATATATATAATAAAATGACATATTTTGTCATTGTTTGCCATTCAGGGTTTGAATGTCATATCCTTCATATATTTATTACTCTATATGCTCTTCACACTTCGTGAAGTTTTCAAAATGGACCTGGTTGGACGTTCTGAAACATTGATTATAATACCTATATTTGTGTATCTTCCTCTATCAAACAATAATTTCTAAACATCTCAAAGTGGTAAATCTCAAAGTGGTGTCTCTAATTGAGGCCATCTATGAGGCATATGATCCAGAGTTTTGGATTGTAAAGCGATAGCAAGAAAAATGCCAGAGACAACTCAAAATGGAAGAATAGCAGAATTCTGAGTTTGAAGAATACCACACAACTAGTGCTTGTGGAAGGCCATGCATCATGGATTTCACACCATACAAAAGTAATATACAAATTTAGATAGCTCATGTTAGTGCATTATATTAACAATATGTACATATAACTAGATTTTCTACAATATGTAGATATAACTAGATTTTCTATTTACCTTGGCTTTCATTTTCCAAGAGCTCTCTTGGACTTTTGCAATTCACTTGACAATTTTCTCCTTGACAATTCACTTGACAATTTTCTCCTTCCATTAAATTGAATAAGCCAAATATAAATACCCCAAGGATTATGTCTTCAATGTAAACAAGCAATTTCATGCTTTTAAATATAGCTATTCAATTATTTGTATTTGTAAATTTGGTGAAGGGTTAGATCGTCCATGTCAATATTGTTAGGAATTTAGCTAATATGGATACATTTTAGCAGAAATCTGATTTATTCACATCATACTTACAATAATGTTTCTAAGAAGAAGTAGTTTACATAGATGATCTCCATATTATAGCGAGACACCAGTTGAAGGCACTAATATCAAGATGAAAAACTACTTGAGTCTAGAACTCTCATTTAAAGATGGAGAAAAAATGCAAGTCCAGCTACTAATGATAGACTCCAACGTACAACTTTTCTAGTAAATATTCACCTTAACTAATTCTAATTGATTATATGAAATAAAAAATGTAATTGGAAATAGATTTTAAATGAAAATTATAAAATTTGTAAATGATATGTTTATTAAATTTTTAAGAGCCCTCTTACCTCTTCGGTCTAGTAGCCCTCTAGTTAGATCCAAACCTAGTGGAGTTGCAAACCTAGGAGCTATTGATTCATCGACCCACCATATCCAAGGTAGAAAAACCTAAGGGTGGGTAAAGGTAAAGTTAATTCTTGAATTGTTATGGATAGTAGCCCATGGGCATTGGCATTGGGAATATGATTTCCATATTAGGAAACAATATATTACATCTACCAATTCATTTAATCCCTAAGAAAAACTTGTGCACATACAACAATGCCATGGTGCTTTAGACACACCATGCATTATAGCCTAGGACATATAGATATAAACTTTTATTGAGCAATAGGATATACATTTCTACTCAAAAATTATGACAAATAGATGAAGAAGCTAAAAATAGATTTGATGGTGCTTAAATTTTAATAAAAATCAACATCTAAGTGTGAATTTTGTATGAATACATCAAATATGAGTTTGGAATGGAAAAGTGTTCTCCAAAATGTCAAATTCCATTCCTAGTTGTCCAGTTGTTAATGATACACAAAGTTATATGAAATTCTATTTTTTTTTTATATTTTATGGTGTTTAAATTTTTATGAACCTCAACATTGAAGTGTAAATTTTGTATCAATACATAGAATACAGGTTTGGAATGGAAAAATATTCTTCGAAACATAAAATTACATGCCTAGTTATTGGTGATACATGGAATTATATGGACCTTGAGGGTTAGCTCAATTTGTCAATTCTTTGTCTTTAAAGCGCCTTTTCTTCTTGAAGAAAAGATAAATCGAAAAATCCCCTTATCTTACTTTTATGGGGCATCAAATGAGAATGGTATTTGTGGGGTTGGCCTCCTTCAGATCCTCAATTATCAACAACTTTTGAAATCCAAAATTAGTCTGGGCAAGGGATCCAACAATTATGTCGAGCTACTTTCAATAAAACTTCTTTTCTGTTGGGCTTTGAAAAATGGTTTTCATTCTCTACAAGTATAGAGAGACTCCTAAAATCTTATAAATTGGTTTAATGCTTCCCAAAGATTCCGTAATCACACAATGTTTCCAATACATGAAGACATATTTCAGTTAAAGCAAGCTTTTGATTTTATCTCATGCTATTACATCTACAAGGAAAGAAAATTAGAGGCAGACATTCTCTCTAAGGAAGGTGTTAGACAACATATGGGTGATTGGTGGGTCACTGAACAGGTAGATGGGACAATTCGACATTTTTAGCACCATTCCTTCACTAAAGTCTAATGGTTTCCTTTATCACTTTTAGACTTCAGCATCTACATTTTATTTTTGATCAATATTTTCCATATATGTATTTGTCCTTTTTTCTAACATCTTTGATTGAAAATTGTTACACTGGACAATCCCTCTTGTGGACAAGACTAATCTCCCTAGATCCTAAATGGAAACTAGAAAAAGTGATGACAAATGAACTAACTCTTTCCCTAAGTTAAACTTAATCGAGCTACAAGTCATCTAACTGATAGATAGACCTCTTATCAGTTTCACGAAATGCCTGATGAAGATCCCTGGTTGTGACTTGATGCAGCTCTTCAATGCTTAGTAGAACTTGCAAACATAAACCATAAAAAGGATCAAAAGCACATGTGATATAGTAATTCAAACAACTCAGCCTAATGATCAAGGAAATTATGGATTTAACTTGCTTTAATGAACACATTAACTAATTGCAAACTATTCATCATTCATAAAAGACAAAAATAAATGAGATAAAGTTCTCATTTGTATCAATTAGAAGATAAGAGGAGCCTTAAAAACCTTCATCTTGATGTCATGAGGTCCCTCCCAAATGCCTTCAATCTCCTCCTTAGATAACAAGCTCTCCAATCTCAAACTAGCAACATAATTTTGTATTCTCTAAATTCTGACCTCCTTCATCCCTCAACCCTCTAGTCCTTTTATAGATCAAAGAGGGGGAAGTTTCAGATCCCTAAGAAAAGGATGCACCTTATTTAGTCAAGGATTAGGTTACCATGAGAAAAGAGATGGAGATGCATCTTATGAGGGTTATAGTTTGAATACTCATCACCTGGAAGCTTTCAGCTGGGAAATATTTGATCAACTAGGTTTCTAGAATGTAATTTTTATTTTTACTTTCTAGAATTCACTTGCGTGGGTTTATAGTTACAGATAGAGAGTAGCTCTGTGTTGTTCTTAGAGTCAATTTCAGTGCATGAGTATGAAACACTAGAGAAATCGGCACAAGTGGAACTTATCAAGGTGTGAGAGCTATTTGACCCAAATTTCTCATGGACTTTAACATATTTTGAGTCATTGTATTGTTGGGTGCAGGAATTTCACTTAAGAAAACTCCTCAACACTTAATTGTCAACCCGGGGGTTTCGCAAACTTAGAGACGAAGCACAAGCAATGCCAGAAGTGGTATGAACTATTCCTAATCCTTCTTCTTAAATGAAATGTTGCAGAATTAGATAAAAAACAATCTTAAAGGCAGTTGACACCAAAGCAATTCTAGTGCGGGAATGTAAAAGAATAATTTGTGACGAAATCAAGTAAAGGAACTTTCACACAACTGGAAGCAATATTAAATGTTGAAATGAAATACAATGTTTATCTTTAGTAGAAATGGCTAACAAATTAACAAGTGGGCCCTTGCAAAGATCTGTTTCCCAATTGATTTTCCTTCTACACAAAGTAGCATGTTCTTGTACTATTGTAATCTGCTTGCACTAGTGCAGGCATAGTACTTATGTGAAAAAGTATATTTTAACTTCTTTGCTAAAGATTTATGTCTTTGTGGAGGTGCTCTAAGTCTCAAGGCTTAGATCACTTTATTCCTGTGACAAGACACCAGCTCTTGCACCAAGACAAAGCTTCCTTCACCAACTTTTCCAATTTACTTTCGAAAGAATTAAACGACGTGTTGAAGAGAATTGCAATTGCAAGCTAGATTCTGAGATAAATTACAAATGAAAAATAATGCTTTAATTAACTAAACTTTGCAATGAAAGTAAAATTCATAAATAAAAAACAATGCAGAATAATCAAAGCACCAGTCGAAGTAATTTTCATGCATCAAACTAACTTTCAGAAATTCACTTAAAACGTTTGTGTTCCTTTTTCTTAAAACCTTAGTTGCAGGTGTAAAGTATGGTGTTTGTAATAGCATCATTCCTTAATTCACGTAAAAATTCTTAGATCCTTCAGAATTATAACTCTTAACATTAAGAATGATTACTTGAATTAACAATACTTTTGTTTGTAGGAATAAATGAAATTATAAGCAGGAAAAGGAACGTAACCCTTGTTGTGAAGTAAATGAATAAACCGGAGTGCAGGAAGCTACATGCACTAGTACAGGAGGAATCTTCCTGCATGCCCCAAGTAGAAGCAAAATAAGACAAAAATTGTAGGAAAAGAATTGTAGGAAGGAAATTGCAAGAAAGTAAATGTAGGAAAGACATTGCAGGAAAGAAATAAAGTTAACTAAACTTCCAAACTACGAATCTCTTGACGCTTGACAATGAAACGAATTTAACTTGAAACTTCTGAAATAAACATAATAACAATCCAAGCCATGAAACTACAAAGGAATAAATATTCACACAACTTTTTTTAATGGTGAAAGCACAAGGGTAAACGTGCTGGGTTGGATGGGCACTAGCCAACCAACTCATTTCCCATTTAGGAAATGGAACCTTTCAACACTTAATCAAGCATGAAATAAAAATTAGACATAGCATGAAGAAAACGTGGTGCATTCCTTGTATTAAACTTGATAAGAAAATATACATGATAATGCGAGTACAACCCAGAACCGAGTGTGATACAAGCTTACAAAGTAAATGAAATTACAAAGTTAGAGATCGCTAGCTTGGCTCTACCTACAGTCTACATTATATACAATCTCTAGGCCTTACCCATATTATACTAATTATATACATTTCCTATTCAAGCCTTTCCGCTGAACGGACTAACAAACAACATTGCAAAACTAGCTAATGGTTATAATAAAGCACCAACTTTCTTGGTCGTAGACCATATTCTCGGCAACTGTCCTTGACTATATGCTGCCAATATCCATCTTTAGATAGTTCACAACTAAACTAGGAGTCATGGATCAAAAACGTCTATGTGGAAGGATTAAAACTATCACAGAGATCACAGAGCAACATCGTTGGTGGTGTAGGAATCTGACTACACTGATCACGCTAAATACTGTTTAACACTTAGTTCTTCAATTACTTCTAGGAAAGTTAAACATAAGTTACAAGAGATATTATAAGGCATGAAATATATGGAAAATAAGTAATAAAGCACTTAATAAATCTTAATTATGAAATACAAAGTATATGTAGGAATAGATGATTATCTTGGAATAGTGCAGGAATGAGAGGTTAAATAGAGATAAAAAAGAGGTGAGGTTTATGGGAATAGGGTAAAAATAGAGAAATTTGAGACACCAACATCCTCCCATCCCTAAGTTGTTGTGTGCCCTCGCACAACATTTTACCTTCTCCAAAAAAAGACTTCAAAAATGGGTAGCCAGCTCCTAATCCTATACTTCAATACTTATCCCTGCTTTCACTACCTTGGATCTTTAACTCATGCTCCTTTCAGCTGATTAGTCACCTTCTTGAGGCATTTGTATCACTTGGAAGCTCAATACTTCTGTACTTTCACTTGCTATTTCTCCTTCTTTACCTCTGCGAGCATCTCTACCTCGCCTTCCTTTTGCCAATTTTGCTCCTTCATGACTCGGTTCAAAGCCTCTAGGTCATGAACTTCCTGCTCCAATGCCACTATTCAGTTGTTTAGGTATAGGGTAGATGGCTCCCTGGTCATACTTCTAGTGAAAATACCTTCTCTACAACGTACTCAAATCAAGTCCTGTCATTGTGAAGATTAAGGTCGTCCTACAATTGCATTATGAAATCGCTAAGAGTTTCCACACCTAGTGTTATATACCTAGGGGGGATAATATGGGGTACAAAGGGAGGGTACCTAAGGGAAGAATGTAATAATGGGATGGGCCATAGTAATAAATAATGTGGTTAACCCGTATCATGTAAGGGACCACAAGTAGTTAGTAATAATGTAATTGGCCAATGGTATTAGATAGATGGTATTGAGGGAACAATGGTATTGGCCCATGGTATTGTATGTATGAGGACTATATAGAGGCTAGAGACTGCACATTGAGATATGTCAAGGAATATTGTGTGAACGGGCATATGGCTTGTGGAGTGTTCTCCTTCCTTAAGGAGTGAATGTATGGTGTTTCCATACCTTAAGGGTTTGATCAATGGAAAAGCATTTCTATTTATTTCTATCTGTTATTTCTTAGGTTTATTTCTATTATCATATATTTTTGGGTTAGATCTATAAAAAGTGGTATCAAAGAACTTTCTTGGGAAAAAGTGGAGATTGTTTTTCTTAATTTTTTGCAGGAACGTTTTGGAGTGGCAAGTTTGTAGATCAGATATGTACATTTTGGCGAAAAATATGAAAAATCTAATTTAATTTATGGATTCTTTGTGAAAATATACTTGATTTCAAAAAACAAATCGGCTGAATTGAAGTCCGGATAAAGGAGATATAGTTGATCTAAAAATCAGTGGTGTTGCAGACATTTTTTTCGGGGCAGTGAGTTTGTAGCACAGATCTGCACATTTTGGGGTAAAATCTACAAAATCTAATTGCAGATTTGGATTATTTGTGAAAAAATACTCGATTTCAAAAAAACAATCGGCCGAATCAGAGTCTGGATGAAGAATATATCGCTAATCTAAAAATTAGTGGTGTTGCAAACATTTTTTTAGGGTAGCGAGTTTGCGGCACAGATTTGTATTTTTTGGGGAAAATTCTACAAAATATAACAGCAGATTTGGATTATTTGTGAAAAAATACCTGATTTCAAAAAAACAATCAGTTGAATTGGAGTTCAAATGAGGGAGATATCGCTGATTTAAAATCAGCTCTTTTTTCAGCATTTTTTTGTGACGATGGGAGAGTTGCAGCGTGAATTGGAAATTCCAGTGCCTAGATTGGGATTTATATCACATGGGAAGATGTAGAATGGTTGTTCCATTTCCAAAAATAGGTAATAATAGGGATTCTGAACAATATTGATTGAATTGTGGGCATTTCAAATTTTCGCCAAGCAAGCGATTTGTTTTCAAAAAATCCTCTTCATGGCTTATAACAGTAAGTTTTTTACAAGAAAAAATAATGGGTCTTCTATTGAAAGTTTTATAGCACATCTTAAGCTTGACTTCGCAGGGTGTTGGAAGGATAAAACAACGTATTATTTGAGAGATGAGGCTGCTATATGGTGGAAATCACTTGACAGTCAGATTTTGAAGTTATGTCATGCTGACGAAATTGAAGAACTAATTTTGGAGAAATGGTCTCATACTAGAAAGGAGGAAACCAAAAAACCTAGCAAAGATTTTATTTTTGCAGGAAAGAAGGAAACTAAGAATCCTTAAGGGTTATTTTCTAATGGTATCTCCTTATTGCATGTTCATGGATTGATTCAGAAGGAGAAGATCATTGTGTCTATAAATCCTAGTTCCAAGCATAATTTTATCATTGTTAATTTGGCAAAAAAATTGCAAGTCCCAACCAAACACATTGAAAACACACAGGTTGATGATGAGGATGTTCAATTTTATAGGGATCTGAAGCTTTCTGTGGATAAGTATGTGTTGCATAGTGATTTTTATACTTCAGATATGGATAACATGGATGTTGTTTTGGGATACCCTTAGATGGAATTAGTGGGTACTATCAATATTAGTGTGCAGAAGAAATTCCTGAAGCTCTGGTATAAAAATAAGAAAATTAAATTATAGGATATTTCCATCAATAAATAGGTAGAGTCCACAAAGGCTGAAGCAGAAAAGGATACAGGTGCTGATACATCAGATGAGGGCTCAGTGGTTGAAGTAATATTGAAAGACAAGACACCACAACATGCACCAGATAACAGTCAGGCTCCAGTAAGGGGTGAATTAAAGAAAAAGACACCATGGGTTAAAAATTCAGCATATCATCACCCACATCACCCCGCAAGACAAAAACCAACAAGATGGCAACCAATTAGCCACAAGGACAACAACCCCCGCATGATAGATAAAGAGGAGCGAAGATCCACCTACTACACATCAACACAAAAGAGCTTCCATGGTCAACTTCCATCTCAAGCAAGCAAGGCACCAGTGAGATCGAGGGTTCACCTTTCTCTTGGATGGCTAGATGCACATGCATGGTACCAGTGGACTACTCTTTTGAGTAGATCTTCTTATTTGTGTTCTTCCCATGTTTTAGGGATGAAACATGCTAAGGGGGGTGGAATGTTATTTACCTAGGGGGATAATATGGGGTACAAAGGGAGGTACCCAAGGGAATAATGTAATAATGGGATGGGCCATAGTAATAAATAAGGTGGTTAACCCGTATCATGTAAGGGACCTCAAGTAGTTAGTAATAATGTAATGGGCCCATGGTATTAGATAGATGGTATTGAGGTAACCATGGTATTGTATGTATGAGGCCTATATAGAGGCTAGAGACTCCATTGGGAGATGTCAAGGAATATTGTATGAACAAGCATATGGCTTGTGTAGTGTTCTCCTTCCTTAAGGAGTGAATGTATGGTGTTGCCCTACCTTAAGGGTTTGATCAATAAAAAAGCATTTCTATATATTTCTATCTATTATTTCTTGGGTTTATTTCTATTACCATATATTTTGGGGTTAGATCTATAACAAGTGGTATCAGAGCTATAACACCTAGGGTTTCCTTATCACAAAGGGTTTTGGTGTCCTCCATAACCTTCATGCCAAGGGTTTCAGTACATTGTGCACTGAACTCCACAGGGTTTTTAATACTTTTTTCTTCTAATTCTTCAACATATTTAGTACCCTATTCATTTAACCCATCAGGGGCTTCAGTACCCTATTCATCGAAAACATTAAGGGTTTCAATGTCATGTTCATCGAAATTGTCGAGGGCCTCCATGTGATGTGCCTCATCATCCTCGTGACAAAGGTAGAAAATAATATGTTGTCTTCCTTTTCCATGTTTTCTTCTTTTACCGTGGTGTGGTCTACTGCATCTGCAAGCATTGAAAGGTTATGGTCTTTAGGCAAAACCTGAGGTGATTCATCAATCAAAATTAGAGATCTTGACCAATACTGATTCGTCCCTAGAGAGATAGCCTTCTTCTTTTTTGGGGTTCTGATTTTTTTTCTTTACCGAGGGTGGAGTGCCTTCAACAGAATTAATTTCTACTTTAATCGACGTGCTTTTACCCTTTTTCTTGGTAGGGGAATATGTCTCTACCTTTTTTTTCTTGCTTGCACTCGTGCCAGTAGACTTCCTTGCACTCCTTGTTAGGTTGTGTTATAATCTTTCCATGACTAGCCCGCGTAGTTAACCGGGGGGTTAGAGTGGGGTGGAACCCCCCTTCGTTGCACCAATTATGTAGCGAGGTGGGGGTAATAACGGGTTTGAGGCATACCTGTAACCCCACTTTATGGGGTCCAGGGCAACGCCCCAGAAATTTTTGGTTTTAGACTAGCGGACCCACCTATGGTTTTGTGCATGATTTTCGCACATGTTTTTGGACATGATGGTTTTCGGTACATGGTATTGGATGTTTCAACATGTATAAATATGTATTATAACATTGAAAGGAAAATAATGAAAAATCAAGCTTGTAATCCCGATTTTGGTATCCAGGGGAAAATCTGTATCTATATGTTTTTTATGTCTTATGATTTCACATTATTTATTTTTTGTGTTTTAGAATTCGTATGTACATAATTTATATATGGGGTTAAAACATACATTTGGTATTAGAGCTATTTTGGCTTCAAGGGGACACCTTTGTTGTTGAGGGGTTTCTTTCGGGCCTGTGGTAGACCCTATTCAGTAGGACATCTGTGAGATCGATTCTGGTGGTGAAAGAAGATGGCAAGTAGTGGAAAGATAGTGATTGAGAAATTTAATGGTTAGAGTTTTGAGTTCTGGAAACTCAAGATGGAGGATCTGTTGGTGGATAAAGATCAGTGGATCACGGTAGATCTGGGTACTAACCAACTAGAGTGTTCGATGAAGAATGGAAGAAGTTGCATCGGAAGGCAAATAGCACAATACGATTGAGTGTCTTAGATTCAGTATTATTGAATGTATCAAGGGAAGCTACAACAAAGGCTTTGTGGGACAAGTTAGGGACTTTGTACCAATCTAAGTCTCTAGTGAATAAACTATTCCTCTTGAAAAAATGTATAACCTGAGGATGAAAGATGGAGACTTGGTGATAGAGCATCTGAACGCATTTAATACTGTGGTAAGTCAGTTAGCATATGTTGATATTAAAATTTCAGATGAAGATAAGTGCATCAGTTTGTTGTGTTCTCTACCAGATTCATGGGATAGTCTGGTTATTGCAATAGGTAGCAATGCAACTGCGTTGCAGTTTGATGAAATAGTCTCAGCCTTGTTGACGGAGGAGATGAGATGAAAAAATATGGAGAGCTAGAATGGTGATGCCTTGTATGTATGAGGATGGTCCAAAACAGAAGAAAAATAAGTCATTGAGTGGGAGATCTAAATCTAGAGGGAGATATAAATCTCCACGAAAACCTATAAATGTGGTGTGCTGGAAATGCGGAAAGGAAGGGCACTAGAAAAGGGACTGTAAATCTAAAGCTCCTGACAATGGAAATGGATCTGATGAGGCTCCTTCTGCAGAGGCGAAAAACACCTCAGATGAAGGTGGGGATGTGTACTTGTCTTCTTCAAGTACACATGTAGATCATGAGGCATGGTTGATTGACTCAAGTGCATCCTTTCACTTCACTCACCATAGAGAGTGGTTTTGCAAGTATGAGAAATATGATGGTGGCGATGTCTTCTTAGGGTATGTTAGGAAGGCTAGAATCGTTGGTCATGGAAAAGTAAAGTTGAAGTTGCAAAGTGGAAGGGTTAGAACACTTCTAAGTGTTCTACATATTCCTGCATTGGCTAGAATCAGATTTTTGTAAGCAATCTAGATGATGCAGGTGTAAAGACAGTGTTCGAGAAAGATACCTACAAGATGGTTCAGGGAGCACTGGTATTGATCTGGGGAGTTTTGATTGGAACTCTGTACAAGCTGCAAGGTAGCATTGTTGTTGATGGGTACAACAATTCTATGGTTCCTGAAAGTGGAGTAGAAAATATAGTGGTCTTTGGAGAGAAGACCATGCTATGGCATCAAAGGCTTGGACATATTGGAGAGAAGGGCCTTCAAATACTTCATGGGAAAGGTATGGTAGAAGGTATGAGTAATAGCTCTCTGGATTTTGATTTCTGTGAAAATTGTGTATATGGGAAGCAGAATCGGGTGAGTTTCCTCTCTGGTGGTAAGAAGGAAAAATAGATATTAAAGCTTGTGCACAGTGATGTGTTTGGACCTGTGAAGGTTCCATCACTAGGTAAGTCTATTTACTATGTATCATTTATACATGACTTCTCAAGGAATACATGGATATATTTCCTTAAGAAGAAATCTAAATTCTTTGACAGGTTTAAAGAATTTAAGGCTCTGGTGGAAAAGCAGACAGAGAATGAGATAAAGGTGTCGAGGATAGATAACGGTGGAGAGTTTTGTAGTAAGGAATTTGAAGAATTATGTAAGAAGTGTGGTATAGCACAATAGAAGACTACTTCATATGCACCTAGAAAAATGTAATTGTAGAAAGAATGAACAAGACATTGATGGAAAGGGAAAGAAGAATGCTTAGTGGTGCCAGGTTAGGACAAGAATTGTGGGTAGAGGAAGTGGAGACAGCATGTTACCTGGTCAATAGATCACCTTCATCGACGTTGGAGGATACAAATCCACAAGAGGTATGGACTAGTAAGAAATTGTCTCTTTCACATCTGAGGGTATTTGGATGTGATGCATATGTACATGTTCCAAAGGAGAAACGAACCAAGTTGGATAGTAAATCTGAAAAGTGCATATTTATTTGGTATAAGGATCGTTTAAAGGGTTATAAGCTTTGGAACCCAACAACAAGGAAGGTTTTGTATAGCTGAGATGTGGTGTTCAGAGGGGTGAAATATGCTATTAAACATGAAATCCAACCAAAGGAACCTGAGAAGATAGAGTTTGAGATAAAGGAGGAAGAATCGGACTCTACAGAAGAGGAGGAATCAGAAGATGAAGAGCCATAAACTCCGAGTGTAAGAAGATTAGTTCGAGAAAGAAGGCAGCCAGAAAGGTATTTTCCATCTGCTTTTTGTTCAAATTTTGCTTTATCTATTACTAATGATGATCCCATAACTGTCAAGGAAGCAGTAGATTCAGAGGATGGAAAACTATGGAAACAGGCCATGATTGATGAAATGGCATCTTTGCACAAAAATGAGGCTTGGGATCTAGTGGAGTTATCATCTAGAAGGAAACCCATTGGCAGCAAATGGGTGTTGAAGAAGAAGACAAATGCAGAAGGAAAGGTGGAGAAATACAAAGCTTGGTTGGTAGCAAAAGGTTATTCCCAGGTGCCGGGAATTTGTTTTGGTGATATATTTTCTCCTTTTGCCAAGGTAACTTCTATTAGGTTACTTTTATCTGTTGCTACTACTTTTGATTTTGAGGTAGAACAGATAGATGTGAAGACAACATTTCTTCACGGGGATATAGAAGAGGAGATCTACATGAAGCAACCTGAAGGATTTGTGGTGAAGGGTAAGAAATAACTGGTATGCAAGTTAAAAAAGTCTCAGTATGTGTTAAAACAATCACCAAGGATGTGGTATCATAAATTTGATACATTTATACAAGGACTTGGCTTAACCAGAAGCAAAGCATATCATTGTGTGTATTTTAAATTAATTAGTGACCGTGTTATTTATCTGGTCTTGTATGTGGATGATATGTTGCTGGTTGGAAATGACAAAGAAATTATCCAGGATTGAAGACCCAATTGTCCTCAAAATTCAACATGAGAGATCTTTGTGCTACAAACTATATTTTGGGCATGGAAATTAAAAGAGATCGGGAAAAGAGGAAACTCTGGTTAAACCAGAGGAAGTATGTCGAGACAATACTGTAGAGGTTTAATATGCAGGATAGTAAACCAGTGAAGGTTCCTATTCTTGTAGGTGTGAGGTTATTTGCTTAATAGTGTCCCAAGACACAAGAAGAGGAAGAGGACACGTCCCGTGTTCCATGTGCAAGTGCAATCAGTAGCCTGATGCACGTAATGGTTTGTATTAGACCAGGCATTGCACATGCAGTGGGAGTATTAAGCAGGATTATTGCAAAACCAAGGAAGGAGCACTTGACAACAGTGAAGTAGGTTTTCAGGTATTTGTGTCGCAGTAGTGATTATGGTTTGTGCTACCAAGGAAGACCAAGATTGAAGAGAATGTTGGATATTCATGGCTTTGTTGATGCATACTGGGCTAGATATCTAGATCAGAGAAGATCTACAAGTGGGTATGTATTTAACCTATTTGGAGGTGCAGTCAGTTGGATGAGTAAGAAACAATTTGTAGTAGCACTATCAACTACAGAGGCTGAATACATGGCAACCACTCATGCAAGAAAGGAAGCAGTTTGGTTCCAAAGATTGTGTTCAAGTATGGGGTTAGTACAGTGAGCTATAAGGATATACTGTGACAACCAAAGTGTAATTTTCTTGGCAAATAACCCCGCATATCATTCAAGACGAAGCACATTGATGTTCAGTATCACATTGTGAGGGATATGATAGAAGAAAAAAAGGTGTTGTTGGTAAAGGTGGACACTTTGAAGAATACAATAGATGCATTGAAAACATCTATGATCTTTGAGAAGTTCTCTTGGTGTAGAGAGACAATTGGTGTTTCATGGCAAAGAACCCCACATATCATTCAAGACAAAGCACATTGATGTTTAGTATCACATTGTGAGGGATATGATAGAAGACAAAAAGGTTTTGCTGGTAAAGGTGGACACTTTGAAGAATACAGTAGATGCATTGAAAACATCTATGAGCTTTGAGAAGTTCTCTTGGTGTAGAGAAACAATGGGTGTTTCAGGGCTGGAAAAATGACTAAGCTCTATTGTGGCCCCCTGTGGAAAGAAAACAACAAGTGGGATAATGTTGGGTTGTGTTATAATCTTTCCATGACTAGCCCATGTAGTAAACCGAGGGGTTAGAGAGGGGCGGAACCCCCTTTCATTCCACCGATTGTGTAGCGAGGGGGGGGGTCACAAGGGGTTTGAGGCACACCTGTTGTTACACAGTAATTTGTCATTGTCTTCCTCCCAGTCTTCCTACTGTGTCTTGAGTCCAAAATCATTCATGCTTATGCTCTTTGATGTTACCAAATGACCCACTTTGCCAAAGTTTCTACCTCATCTCGTCTATTGGCCAAATAAATGCGCTGAAGGGCGCTCCAAAACAGTCCACAAGCGATGCCATCGCGAAAGTACACGTGATTCCTGTGATGGTCGAATTTCATGTGCCAACGCATCTATTTCTTGTATTTTCCTGTGATGACATGACTAGATCCGTTATGCAATAGTGACGTCAGCGTGGCAGACCAGTTATGTGCCCGCGATGACCCAGTTTGGGCGAGTTTGTTCCAATAGTCGGCCTTCTAGATGACTCCAGACTTGGCTGCTGGCCTTGTTTATGTCACCCTCCTTTCTCTGGCATGGTTGTTCCATCATTTGTGCTACCCTCCTTGGAGATAAGCTCATCCTCCCACCATTCATGGAGACTCCTTCTCATATTTAAGCTCTCACCATTGCTATGAGCTACTAGTTTTGGAATTCTTAGTCTTTGGAGTGTTGCTGATAGTATTGTGAGCTTGTTAGATAGCTGGTGTGGGTGTGACAAGTGTGGGATTGTTTAAGAGCTTGAGGAAGGTTGTGAAGTGCTTTTGATCTTGTGTGTAACTTGTGTGTGATAGGCTTGCGATTTGGGAGATCCATCTCTAAGAGTGAATGCTTGAATAACATGCTGGTTGGACCTTCCTGAGAAGGCTTGTGACGTCAAGACCTGGGTTGTTGATTACTCATTAGGAGAAGGAAGCGGAAGCTACAGGAACATAACGGAACTCCATCGACCACCTGTTGAGGTAGGCCTCCAATTTAAACTATTTAAGGAAAATTGTTGTTGATTTGTCCTTGTTTGTCATTAGACCCACTCTAGGGCTAGTGGGGTTGCCTCTTTCCGCAGAGGGAACACTTTCTTGCATCACAAATTGGCGACTCCGCTGGGGAGCTGGCCTTTGTTCTTTTCTTGTTCACTCCTGCATTGAGTTTTTGTTTTGGTCTCTTTTCAAGTTTTGGGGATTGGTTGTCTATTTCCTAAGTTTTCTAGCCTGATCTGGGAAATGTCTTTGTTTGCCTAAAGATTGATTGTTTTGATTTGGGAGTTTTTGGTTCGCCTGTTGTTGTTTTTGAACATCATCACATTTTTTAACTTAACAGTTGCGCTGTCATCATGTCACCCTTTTTGTAATTTACTGTCCATCGCGTTATTACACCTAACAGTTGCGACAGCTCTGTAAATCAGACCATCACGGAAAAGGTGTGTACTTTCGCGCTGACATCGCATTGTTACTGCGTGTTGTTCTTTATCAGCGCTTTGTTGTTGTCTATTGCCCACGCTGATTGCTGTAGAATTGAATTTTTTCAATTCTGCCTCCTAAACTCGTCAGTCTTGCTAATCCTCTGCTGTTCTCACTTGCTTGATGACTTGTTTTTCACTGTTTAGAGGTTGAGGTCTCCCTAGTGAGCTTTGTTGAGCGAATCTTTCCTTTTGCTTTGTGACCTAGTTTTATTGTTTCAAGTCCTTTGGATCAGTTTTGCTAGGTTGCTTGTTTGAAAGGTTTCATTTGCTGCTTGTTGTTGGTTTGATTGAGCCTTCCCCTTTGCTTACTTTTGGTTGATTATTTAGTGATCGTTGTTGAACCAATCTTGGCATTGTTTCAATTTCTCTTCACTACCCAGACATAGATTAAAATTGTTTGGATCAACCGTTTTTCCACATTCATTTGTTGCTTATTGGTTTCTTTAGATTAAAGACATCAAAATCAAAGGAAGTGCATTTCATTTAGCATGCGAAATTGAAAGTAAATTTGCATTTCAAGTTGCATATTGAAAAGCGAATGAGTAAAAACTCTCATTAGTAGTATCCGTGCATTTTAATAATTGATGTCTGCTTGCATTGAGTGACTATTTGTTGCCTTGGTTTTCTTGGTTTGGGAATGATCTCACTACCCTCCCATAGCATAGGTGTTCATCTAAGAAAAGGGATACTTCATTCATTTTAGCTGCATCCTAGGCTTTGATATATACATACGGTAAGGCCTGAAAACTGAAACATAATCCAAGATCAACTTTAAAATGAATTGAATAAATCTAACAACGCATTGGAACATAACGCACACATTTAGAGGTCTAGGCTAGAGACGTGCTCCAACATCATTAAACCTAGTCACTTTTGTTTCCACTCAAGGTTGGGTGATTCCTCCTTCTGTGACTCAATAGTGGTATAGTACAGATTTGTGCTCCCATGTACCGTCGCGTATACGAGGAGACCCCACTAGGTTATCATCCTTTATCCATAGGAAGCTGTGTCTACCGTCTTACAAGCCGTAATGCACCAAACAAAACATTCGGGAAGATTGACTATTGTATGGAAAGTCCTTGGTTTTCATATGACTGCCAAGGTGTATATGCAGTTTTACGGATTTATTTGGTAAACCTTTTTGCCTAGTTCTCCAGAGTAGTCACTTTCGTTCCTTCTCAGACTCCCTAAAAGAGAAGGTCCATATGAGCACTTGTCACTTCAGGCTCATTAAATACTCGAAGGCGACTAGAGTCATATTTTTTCCTTTTCTTGACTCTTTAAAAATGAAAAGGTCAAGTTTTGTTCTTGTGTCTTAAACTTTATTCGGCCACGATTTACATTTACCCGGTTAGATCTTGTTTGCATTATCTTGAGTAGGGTTCTTTCTCGTTCTTCATGGCAACATTCCCTGAGTCTACCGGCCAAGGTTTTCCCCCAGATGGAAATCCTGGTCTGTTTCCTTCATTTGGAAATGTCAGTGCTCTGTATATGGCAACATTGTCTTTGCCTGGGTTAACCATCGGTTTGTCCGTATGGTTGTTTTCAACATCGCTGGTCCCAAGCATCATGACTCCTATTCCACCATCTCCTTCATCCAAACCTTGATATATTGATTCCAAAGTTGATCCTATGCCTTCTTCTCATGTTTCTTCCTCATCCTCCTCTCCTCCTTCGCCTGGTGAAAGCTTCACATCCAGTAACCAGGAGACTAAGAAGAAGAAGAAGAAGACAAAGAAGAAGAAGAAGTCTGATAAATCCAAGGCCACCTGTGCAGTTACTGCTCCGAGTCCATCCCAGGATGAACCACCTTCTGCTCCTCTGTAGAAGGTTAAGTTTCCTTGTAAATTATGCAAGGGTGACCATCTTCTTCGTGATTGTCCTAGCATTCCAAGGATCCTAGAAGTATGGTCTCATGACCCCACTCGTCCCTCATCGTCCTCTGAAGCTCAAGGTGATGCTATCCTAGCAACTGGCAAGAGTAAGAAGGAAGGGAAGATATAATTCACATGTAGACTGTGTGAAGGCATCCACCCCCTTCACCTTTGTCTGCTCATGGATAAAGCTTCCATCGTTTTGGAAAGTCTTACAGCTTCTTCACCCCAACTTCCCATTGGTTATTAGCGGCTCTCTTCAGACCCTCCCTCCATTGACAAAGAGATTAATGTAGATTCTTCTCTTGTCCCTCGTTCTTCTTTCGAGGCTGGCTGTGCTCAGCCTGTTCCAGACCAACCATTGGTCAGAAAGAGTGTCGACTTAGGTCCACCGCTTGTTGATCACTCTGTTTAGAAAGAGAACCATGCTCATGTTCTTCTCGTCTCATCAGATTCTCTAACATCTGAAAATGACTCTCCTATTCCAGCTAATCCTGATAGTCTTTTTTCGATTCCTGGGGGGCAAGGGGGCAATCATACGATTCCACCACCAAGTAGTTTGGCCGGTACTTTCAATTGGAGTCACTTGACTACTTTCTGCATTCTATCCTATGTGCCTTTCAAGATTACAGTATATGCCTACGATAAGGCAGTACTTGGCACTGTCTTAGATGAGGGTGCGTTTGTCAACCTTATGCCTTCCACTACTTGGAAAGCTTTGGGTTCCCCACAGGTTGTGCCGGTTACACAGAATCTGTTGGCATTTGATGGAGAACCTTGTCAACCTATCGATATCCTCCCAAAGTTTCCTGTTACTTTGGGGGGCAAAATCGTCTATATAGATGCCATGGTTATCCAAGGTGAAAATTTTAGTCTTCTACTTGGCTGTGATTATATATATGCCATGGGGGCCCTCGCTTCTTCCCTTTTCTGCGTGGTTTGTTTTCCACGCGACAGAAGAATAGTGACTATAGATCAATTATCATTATTTAGTCACCCAGTGCAACCTGCGCAGCTATCGCCCCCTATCGGTTCTTGCTCGCAAGCAGTACCTTCCTTGCCACAGGTCAATTATGTGGCTACCCATTCCGTCTCTACCTTTGTTGATGATCATGCAGATGGTCTCGTACATCATGTAATGGGGGCATTGGAACCCAATCTGTCATTGGTGCATCCTGACATGTATTACGCCCAGAGTGCATTTCTTCCATCCCGCGAATACCTCTTGGGAGTCATGTTCTCGTGTGGTCCATGAATAGGCCATGAGGATATTTTGTTCCTGTGTCAACCTCATTAAAAAATGAAACAAGGAGTCGTGAGGATGGTTCTTCTCTTGTATCAACCTCGTTAAAAAATGAAACGAGGTGTCCGAGGATGGTTCTGATCTTGTGTCGACCTCCTTAAAAAATGAAACAAGGCTTATGAGGATAGTTCTTTTACTGTGTCAACCTCATTAAAAAATGAAACAACTCCCTTTCCAAATAGAGTCTTTGATTAAGATCTCGTAAAATCCAAGTCGATTATTTCCAAAATATCGCAAGTAAACCTTCATTCCATCCACCTCATTGGATGTAATGAAGCTTGGGGGGCATGTACCTCGATTTGCGTGATTATGCTGGGGGCATGCGAACTTATAACAAGCATAGCTTTTCGTTTCAAGCTTGTGTAAACATGAAACCAAATCCAAGAAAAGTTCTCCATGGTTCAAGCTTGTGTAAAAATGAACCCATACCTGATTTACACCTCGTGATTGTCGTTGTTATCTGCTTAATTATGCTAGATGAGCCTTGGTTTTTTTAGTCCATCGCCACCATCTCTTTGGCTGATCATATGCTTTCACCTGGTTGCTTTTCCTTTCCTAAGGAATCCCAGTGATGAGTAGTTTTTTTAGCCAACCTCTTCACCATTACATGTTTTGAGCAGTTCCACCATTGCCGGAACCAGTTGCTACCCTTTATACCACTTGTTCCTCTAGGAGGAGTCTCCTTTAAGCTCTTTTCTAACTCGTAAAAGATGAAAAGATTGCCAAGTATTTTTGCATTTTTGACTCGTTAAAGAAAATAAAAATTGAGGTCTACTTTTAGCTCTTTTCCGACCGTTTAAAAACGAAAAGCTTGTCGAGTTTTCCCTCGTGACTCGTTAAGAGAAATAAGAGTGGTTGCCTTTAAGCTCTTTTTCCAACCATTTAAACACGAAAAAATTACTGGGTTTTTGTCGTTTCAGGCTCGTTACTGGTTGCGAAACGACGTGTTTCTGACCGCTTTTTTACTTTTTACCTTTTTGGCTCGAAGTTACTACTTACGAAAAGTACTCCTCGATTGTAATGGTCAGGTAGTTCTTTCGAGTATCATTTTATACTTTTTCGGGCTCGAGAGACACAACTCTATGAAAAAGTATCCCCTTGGAGTTTTCTTTTCCGTGTCCTTTTCAAACTCTCTAAACATGAAAAAGACTCTGAGTTTCACCTCTTTCGGACTCGTTAAACCCTGACGAAATTGGACTCATCCCCATTGTTAGCGCTTGAAATTTCACCTCAGGCTGAGAAAGGTAAACCTCAAGGCTACATCAAACCATTCAGCCTCGTAGCTAGCCCTACGGGGCAGGAGAAGGCTCTCTCTGGTCAATCTCGGAAAATCTTCAATGAGATGAGATGACCAACAAGGTAACACTGATATTAGGCTAGTAAACTGATTATAAAGGTTGATTTGGGGGTTTTTGGGTTTTTTGGTGGCAAATTGAGGAGTTGCAATTTTGGGTGCGGGGATTGGACATAGTTTCTGCAGGGGGTTCTTTGGGGCGAGGTAGGAAACCGTATTGATGCCTTAAACTGAGATGGATGATCAGGAATGAAAGAGGAGGAGCTAAAGAGAGAAAACAATGACTTTGAATTCCCTTTAGACAGTAGAAAACATTGAAATTAAACAAATTTAAAAGCAGAGCATGGCTAGCATGAATTCGTACTTTAACACTTCATTTGTTTAATGTGCAGCAGTAAAGAAAGGAAATGAATCACATAACAAAGCTTACAAGAACATGAAGAAACACACCATCAACACATGAGTCCACAAGAATCCCAAAGATGACTGCAAAACCCTGGTCTTCCTTAGCCAAAAATTGCAGAGATACAAGTGAAATAATACAATGATAGCTTCTCCCTCAAGAGTCCAACCATGAAAATGAGAAAGAAAGTACATAATATAGATGATCTAACCTCTTTCCCTGCCTCCATGGTTCGAGCTCACTATCCTAGGAGCTGTTTGAACCACTTCTAAACTAAGCACTAGAAAATAGGCAGTGAAAACAACTTGCCTCTATAAACTTGGAAACCAGTTCATACAGTCAATTTTTACCCTTTACATGCAAGAAACTTCTAGAAGAGTTAAACAAGAGTAAAAGTATCCAAAAAATGTCAAAATTACATCCAAGAGGACCACCATCCACCTCAAAAAGTCAAACTGGAGCCAAACTGCGTTTTCTGGGCTGAACTGGTCAAATCTGGCACAATTTCCTCAACGGGTCACGCACATTTCTTCAACGGGTCACGCACTTTGAAGCTCTTCTTGGAGGCCTTCGAGGTGTCAGAATGAGGTACATGATAGCTCGTTGGAAAGGTCTCTGAGTCCACTTTCCAACACAACTAGAATGTTTGGATTTGGAGGTCATTTGCCCAGTCAAAAGTCAATTCTGCCAAGACTGCTTCTGCAACTCAAAAAAGGGGCAGAAAGTCAAATTTTGCCTGTATTTTGACCTTTTGGAGGCCCAAAACTCCATAAAAACTCAAGTCCATCCATAGGCATGTGTAACTTTGTATGAAAAATCTAGAAATGTTGAGTGTTTGCAAAACGGAGCTACGATGACAAAGGGTCTCACCGGGGGTGAGACCCGTTGAGAAGCCCAAACCTGTAAATTTCCCAAAAATACCAAAATTACCCAAAATTCTAAAACAATTTTGGGATTTGTGTTGTAGCTGATGCTAGTGAGTGCTATGATCTTTGAGGGATGCCTCAGCCAAGATACGGAGTGGATTGGTCTTCTTCCTTCGCCTAAGAGCCTCGGACAACCTCCTTTGGAACATTTTCATCTTGGCTTTGCATACATGCATTCTTGCCCAATAGTGATTCTTCATGTTTCTCAACAGCTTTTTCTCTTTGTTGGCCTTAGCCAATAGCCTCTCCAAGTGGGCATTCTCCTGAATGAGCAATGACTCTTGGTCAGCAGGCAATGGATCACCTTGCCTCCTACGGTTCAAGACTCGGTCGCTGCGAATCGTCCATAGCTCATCAAGTGCCTTCTCCTCCTCTAGCTGTGTGTTCCGCTGCTCCAGGTAAGTGATGGTCCATTGAGTACCCTCAAGTATCCTTTGTAAAACATCATTTTCAGCCCTAAGATGTTGAATGATCTCCTTCACGTCTTGGCTAGGAGAACTGACCTCAAGATCAATCACCGGATCCTCATGAATCATGGGCTCTTTGCCCCTCTGCAGTACCTGTGCTGATGAAGAAAGCGAGGCCCCTTCCACCTGATGTGGAGACAACACTCGCTGAGCTGAAGATGAAGGTAAGACCCCTTCCATCTGCTGTGGAGATAGTACTCGCCTAGCTGCTGCAAATAAGGCCCTTGGGCCTTTCTGATAAGTGACCAAAGGAGTGGAGCTGACATGTCGGGTGACGGGAGCATCAGGCTGCTGAGATGGTCCTCCCTCCTCATGAATGACCTCCTGATGTGGCTGAGGTGGCATTGTGAAAAAATCAGGACAGATGAACTCCTCCCATGAGATGCCCTGCTGTGTCAACTGATGCAATACTACTAGCTGAATCAAACCATAATGGCAAAGGCTCCTGTACTACTGGGCCGGGGTCTTCCTCTGCAACATGGGCACCATCCTCTGAATGTTATGAAACAAGAAGACCGGGATGTTCATCATCCTCACTCGGGTAAAATGCATCAAAAGGCGAATGTGATATGAATACACCTGTGAAAATCTACCCTCACAGGTAAAATAATGCATAATAAGCCTCATGAGGGGAGCATACTTGCTCCGGAGAAATCTGAATGGGAAAACACCCGTCAAAAGTCTCACGAATGATGGCCAGACATAGGGCTCAAAGTGAACAAAATCAAGCAACCTGCGCTTAGGCCACACCTCACCCACATTTGGTATCCCTGTAGCCTGTGAGATCACCTCAGGTGTCAATATGAAGTTCACCCCTGCCAGAGTGACATGTCCATCATGGAGGTGTAAGACAAACAAGTAGGCCAACTCTCTATGATGCTGAATCTAAGAGATCCTCTCACAAAACTGATAGTAAGACATGTACTGGAAGCAATTCACTGCCAAAGGACAGGCCTGTAATTCTACCAAAGAAGTAGGCTCCTCCCGCTTATGATGTCCTCCCTTACCCCCTCTACGAGGCCTCCTCTGTTCCTCAACCTCTGTAGATGATGAATGGTCATCACTTTGCTCATAAGTTTCAGTTTCTGACATGGTTTTGGAGCAAAGTGGACAAACTAAACTGCTGTCTCTGCCTGCAAAAGGTGCTGAAATCTATGCTGTTTCAAGGGGAACCAAACATGAGGGAAATGTTAGGGGAGGGAACTTTTTAACCAGGAATGGGAATATATAAAAATAACAGGGAGTTTTTAAGGGAAATTTTGCAAATCATATTCATATAGGAACACATATTTGTAATAGGGAAATCATTTGCAAAGAGTATTACATATGGGAAAAAACATGCATACAAGTGAACATGGGCACATATGCATACATGTTTAATAGGGAAAAAACAAAAGGGAAACCATATACCAAAGATGTTGACATTTTACCAACATTTTTTGTTATCTTGCATGTGCATATGGTAGAGGGGAATTAGGGTTTTTACTTTGTTTTGTGTTTGATGCTTTGGGAGGGGTAGGGTTCTTAGTTTTAGTGATTTAGGGATGGGAAGGGGATTTATATTTCATTTATAAAATAATCATGGGGAAAAGAAATGTACATATGAGTGTGGGTAAAAGGGAAAGGAAAGGACACCAATCAAAGGGAAAAAACAGCTTGAAACACCATAAACCCTAACACAATTTGGGCATGAACATTGCAGCCATATAAATCCATTCATTTGCAAGTTTTGAGGTTAAAATCATAGCATGAAGACTTGCATCCATCACCAATCTCAAAAACCATGCATAAAGAGCCTACCTCGACCGATTGAGATGAGTTGAAGGGAGATGGAGGAATTCGTTTGAAGTTTGGAGGCAAACAGCTCAACGGGTCGTGCAGGCCTCCCAATGGGTCGCGCACCTCCCAACGGGTCGCGCCCGTAGTAATTTTGCACTGTGGAAAGGTTCTGGACGGGTCGTGCACCGCCCTACTACTTGAAATCACTGCGATTTTGCTCCTTTTGCCAATCACTCTCTCAAACCACTCTTTCAATCGTTGGGATGCACAATGAGAATAAAAAGGGGGAAAGTTGAACCTTTATAAACTTCATTTGAAAAGATTTCATCCATAAACCCACTTTATAAAGTTTATTTTTGACACTTTTTAAAACACTGATTTCTTGGTTTCCTTTACTCTGAATTTGACTTTTTGAGTGCTTTGCCTTGATTCTTTTTGCAGGTAGATCATCTGAGGGACTGTGGCAAGGGGACCAGGGTTATTGCTACCTTTTTGAAGACTTTTTGGAATTTCATTCTTTTTACAAAAATTTAACATGACCTTGGCTTTAAAAATAGAGTTTTTAAATCCAAGGTTAGAAATGAACTGTACATGATGAAAATATCAAAGAAACATGTTTACAAACCTCCCTCTGGCTTGCTGGGCACTCAAGGACTTTCAAAGACATGACCTTGCTGAGACAAATGACCAAAACCCTAGACCTAGGACCTTTGACCTTAAGAAAAAACAAGACAAGCTTGAAAAGCTCAATGACTGATATGACATGATCCAGCAAAGCCAAGAGGGGTATAAATAGACCAGCTCCTCCATCAGGGTTATGGCATGCCTAACGGGATGCAAACTTTGACACTGATGAGACACCTACTAATGCAAATGCAAAGAGATTTGATAACTAATGGAGGGCTTTCAGGACCGACACTAACATTGGATCCAATGGGGATGGTAGCTCCTTGGAGGTACCAAGAACCTCAGACCTCTGGGAGAGCAGACCAGTGCTTTTGTCATTGGGCAATGGAGTCAACTTATTCACATGTGACCAACTTGAACACGATCTTATTTGACTTGGAAAATTGACTGAAATTCAAGACTATCTTGGACACTAACTCACTTACTCTATACAGAAAATGAACTGACATGAAACAACTTGTAAAACTCACACCAATTAATCACCATTTTCAGAATTATAGCCTTCACCGCGGTCCCCAAACTGAAGATGGAAATCAGCTTCACACCTGGTGCAGAAAGAAAATGAAATGGTATTTACAATGAGAGTGATTAGAGCAGAAAATGCTCAAGCATGATACCTTTTGAGCAGTCGGCCATTCACCGACCCTCGAAGACATTCATCACCATTCATTTCTTTGAGAAGGAAAGCATTTGGACCACGGTATGCTGCAATTCTGTAAGGACCCTTCCATAAGTTGTCGAATTTTCCATGCTTCCCTTTATCTTCATTGCGGGCATCCCAGCGTAACACAACATCATCAATATGAAACTCATCCGCTTTGGCCTTTTTGTCATAGATTTTCTTTATGCGCTCCTACAACTTAAGGGAATTCTGGTGAACCTCTTCTCGTGTCTGCCGTAAATGAATCATTTAACTGATCCGTCGTTGCATAGGATCCTCCTCACCACTAGCTTCTTGAAACAACTTGGCTACTGGGACACTAAGTGAAGTAGGAAACACTGCATCTACTCTGTAAACAATTTCAAAAGGTGACATACCAATTGACTTCTTTTGACTTACCCGATCAGCCCATAGTGCATTTATTAACTTCTTATGCCAGCTCTTCTTGTTTATTTCCAAGAATTTCTTTATAATGTTCACTAGAGATTTGTTCGAAGATTCGGCCAGCCCATTACCTTGCGGATGATAAGCGGTTGAATGCCCCAAGCTGATGTTATATTTATAGCAAAAATCAACCAACTTCTTTGATTTGAATGCAGCTGCATTGTCAGTAATCAACTTTTGTGGACAGCCAAAACGTGACAAGATATTATTTTCAAGAAAAGAAATAATTACCAAATCTATGGCCTGCCGGGTGGGAATGGCTTCAATCCATTTTGTGAAGTAATCTGTAGCCGTTAAGATCCATCGATGTTGCCCGGAAGATGGTGGATGGATTTTGCCAATAAAATCCAAGCCCCACTACTGAAATGGTGCACTGTTTTCCACCGGCTTGAGAGGCAATGGCTGTAATTTCTGTTTTCCTTGAAAAATTTGACATTCATGACAGCTCTTTACCGCTTTATATACATCAGAAAATAAAGAAGGCCAATAGAAACGAGCTCTCAAGATCTTATTAGCCATGGTCTTCCAAAATAAGTGACCCCCACAATCACCTTTATGGAAATCATCTACTATTGTTTTATCTTCTTCTTCGACCAAACAGTTCAGCAAGATGCCACCGGGATCCTTCCAATAAAGTGCAGATTTGAAAATGCAAAATTTGGCAGCCTTTAGTTTCAATGTTCTAGCTTTGTTTCTAGGCATTCCAGGAGGTGCAGATAAGTTTTGAAGCACATAAACTATATCAGCATACCAAGGAGAAGACACAAAGATATCAGACACCTGTAGAACTGAATTTTCTTCATCTTCATCGGACAAGGCAACAATCAGATTTATATCAAGGATATGAAGGTTTGCTTCAGCCATCAACTTAGCTAGACCTTGACCCTTAATCAACTTGGTAGGCTTAGTTTCTACATCATATTCCAAAAGTGCAGCGATCCACTTACCCCTTCTTCCTTCCGGTTCCGTTTGTACTAAAACATCTTTCACAGCTGCATTAGGAACATATGCTAAAACATGAGAATTCAATATGTAAACTCGGAAATCTTTCAATGCTTTGATCAGGGCCAATGCTTGCTTCTCAATGATATTATAATTCAGCGCTCCGTCTCTTATGATGCGGCTGAAAAAAGCTATGGGCCTTTCAACTCCATCTCTCTTTTGCATTAACACGGCTGCCAATGTATGCTCAGAGGCGAATGAAAACAAAATAAAATCCTGTGTATAATCCGGGCTAATCAAAGTTGGGGCTGAAGATAAGATTACCTTTATCAAATTAAAATATTTCACCGCCTCTTCGGTCCATTTGAGCTCGCTGTCCTTCTTCAACATATTGGTTATCTCTCTAAGATGTTCAGCAAGATTGGGAATGAAACGACGCAGAAAATTGAATTTACCATTGAAAGAGTGAATTTCTTTCTTACTACGGGGCTGCTCCATTTGCTGAATTGCTTTTACTCGTGCAGGATCTATATGAATGCCATCTTTAGAAATGATATGGCCCAATAGCTTGCCTTCACTCATAGCAAAAAGACACTTCTTCGGATTCAATGAGATGCCATATTTTCTGCACTTTTCAAACACCTTGGTCAAATGAAACAAATGCTCTTCATCTGATTTAGAAAACACGGTCAAATCATCAAGATAAGCAACTAAAAAGACATCCTTCTCATTTGCAAAGGCCATGTCCATTGCCCGTTGAAATGTGGCACCCGCATTCTTCAATCCAAACAACATCTTGGCATAATGAAATGTACCCCATGGAGTAGTAAATGTTGTCTTGTCACGGTCATATTCGTGCACCAAAATCTAATTATATCCGGAGTAACCATCAAATAATGACATTCTAGATGCCCCCACAACCCGTTGCAATATGTGGTCCATCTTGGGCAACGGATAATTGTCCTTCATTGACACCTTGTTCATATTTCTAAAGTCTATACACAAGAGAATCTCACCGGTTTTCTTCCTCACGGGTGTTGTGGGGAAAAGTATCCGATGCGGATGACCCTATCCCTACTCTAAAGGTGACAGTCTTTAGCAACAACTGAAAGTAAAGCTTTGATGTTTTCCTTTATGAAAGTACAGAGAGAAGGAAGAAGAGATTAACCAACCTGGTGTCTTGCGCTTAGTCGACCCTTATCCTCTCTCTTTGTCTCTTGTTCCCAGCTCCTTGCTCTCTTTGTCGGTCCAGCTACACACAGATCCTGCACAAAACAAGAGAGGAAACTACAAGATACATGTACTCATAACTGATGCATGGATTAGGGTGAATCAAATATACGAGTAAATACAACACATCAATGCAATACAAGTATATAGGAGAACATGCAAAACTTTATTGATAGAAGTAACAGGGTTCTGAGAAGGTTACAACCATTGATGGCTCCAATCCAGCAGCACCTCCCCAGCAGCAAGAACTCTCCTCTTCACCTCTAGTAAAACAATCACCCAATAGCTCTATCTGTAAACCAACAACACCTCCTTGCTTTACACAAAATTCCAGCCTGCTTAGACCTCATAGAAGAGCTCTATATATAGGAGAGAAGAAGAGAGGATGAGTCAGCTTGAGACTGACATGAAGCTGCCTTGTGTCCTCTCCCTCTTCAGTTAATCTTCAGTTCTTGAGTCCACTTGGAGATCCTTGCTTACACATGGTGATCAAGTACCTCTTACTCATCACAGGGCGAATCTCATGAACCAAGTGTCAGTTTGGAAGCTTCCTGGGCAGTTGACACCTTGCAGAATGACTGTGCCACTTGGCCAATCTCGCCCAGCGCAGGTAGCCTTCATTAATCTTGACTTCCAGCGCAGGTACAAGGAGGAACAGTTGCATTCCAGCGCAGAAGCTCAGTGGAGCAGCTGACATGATCCAAAATTAGCCTGTTTTGAAGTGTTTTCAGGTGGAGAACTGATTGGAAGTGCTGTTGTTTGATGACCTTGTTCTTTTAGGGGTAAGAACAACATGTTTAGGGACTGAGGATCCCTGTAATTATCGACATTTCATGCTCCATGATGCGAGGCACAAAAATGTCTATAACAGTTGCCCCCTAAAGTATGAGGCCGTTTATCGGGTGAAATGCTTTATCTAGAGGGTCTGAAGTTCATTCCAGTCCTGAGGAGGCGCCCTGTAATACAATACAATACAATACATTATTTTTCATTCTATTTTCATGATCTAGCTGAGGTGGGCATTCCCATGCTCAGCTTTTTATAAATACATTTTGGTACATATGACAGACGATCGTCTGAAGATAGACTGATAATTTTCTGCTGAAATTATCATCCTTTGAATAGGATGATCATCTGCTGCAATGATGTACATGGCAAATGCTTTTATATTTCCTGAATATATATCGCAGCCCGGATGGATGAAACTAGATCCGGGGTCTTCAAACTCGTTCGATCTTCACTCTAAGTACAAGTCGATCCATGTGAGAATTTCGCTGAAGTCGAACATGGAAAGACATCGCTTGATTATCGGTCAATAATGAAAACCGTTAACAAGCGCGAGAGGAATCACCAATAATGACGATGACCCTCAAGGTACTGCAGTACAATTCACGTGGCATGAATAAAGGACTTGGCGTCGAATGCCACGCAAAATCTTCTGGTCGAAGGTCATTGATGTATACCTGTCGCCGGAAGTGAGAAACTTGCCATTGAGGCATGCAAGCTTCAAAGTACTGATGGGGGTGTTCCTAGATCAACTTCTTGGATAATGAGCTGAAGTCGACAAGAAGCGATCCGTCAGAGGAGGGCCTTAATGAATCCCACATCAATGACACGGAACGGAGCTAATGATTTTAGTGGAGGTGAAAACAAACTGTGACATATGATTCAGGGTGGCGATCATGAAATGGATGAAGGATAATGTATGGCAGTGGATGGGACACGGTTGACACTTTCAGAATGACCCCTCTTGAACATATAACGATACTGATACGATGGATCGGTAGCATTACCCCAGATGTGGATGGTTTGGCGAGGACCATGGCGATGAGACCGGTGAATGAAACAACCCAACCCGATGTGGTACGGAGAAAAAGTGTCATGTTCAAGAGTGACTTGCTACCATTAAACTTTGATGTTCTCCCAATTTTTCCCCAGTCATTTCTGACCAGTACCTCTTTATTTTTGTCAAGATTGAGGAGGATAACATATGCTTGTTCTATAACCTGCCCTTCGAGCAAGCCCATCGCTATGATTTAACGAGCCTAGCGATAGGGAAACTCGTTCTCGTCTAAAGACAAGTTTGTCGCTATTTAATCATTTTAACGAGTCTAACGACAAGGAAAACTCGGTCCTTTTCATTTTTAGAGAGTCTAAAAAGGTACAGAAAGTTAACTCCATAATTCCTTTTTCGTCAGCTAATCCCTTAAGTCCAAAAAAGTATAAAACAATACAGAAGGGATGGCTGTTCGGTACTTTTAACGAGCCGAACAAGACAAGCGCTCGATCCTTTTGTGCAATAATCCCTTAGGTCCAAAAAGATTAAAATCTAGAGGAGGGATAGCGTTCCGGTCATTTAACGAGCTGGAAGGCCAAAACTCGGCAAACTTTTCATAGTTTACGAGTCAGTGAAAAGAGCTCAAAGAAGACTCGTCTTTTGAGGAACGAGTGATAAACAGGGATAGCAGCAGATTCCAGGTACAGGTTGGAATTTTCCAATCACGGCAGTGTCACAAGGATGGCTAGGTGAAATCACTCTTCGCAGTTGTTTCTCAAAAGAGGTAAACACACAAATGGAAGTGAATGATCGGCCAAATGAACAGTGGAGGTGATGGATGAAAACACGATCAAGGTTCTTATGGCTAATGAATTTACGATCTCAAAAGGTTATTTACCGATTCATTTTTTTTTCATGAGCTTGAACTCCGGGGGAAACTTTTGCTCACACTTTTCTATTTTTTAACGAGCATAAATTCAGTCATAAAACTGCTCGAATTTTGCGTTTATTTTTTAACGAGCATGAACTATATGCTAAAACTGCTCGATATACCAGTCATAATAAGAACGCCTCCTATGAGATAACTATTTTTTAAGGAGCTTTATCTCATAAAGCTATGCTCCAATTTTGGCAAATTTTACTTTTGCCCCACAGGCTTTCTTCATGCAAGGTCGGAAACGGCTAATCCTACGAGTTTAACGGGTTAGACCTACAGGTTTAAAGGGAGGACCTAAAAATTTAAAAAATAAATAGTCGTCCCTTGCTTGCATTCCAAAAGTTTGCATGCCCCCAGGTATAGGATAGAATTTCGAGGCTGCCCCTCCTCTCCTCTACCTCTACTTTTCTTTGGGTGTTCACAGTTATTTGTCATCTTGCTAATCTAATGCTAACGATACTTGTCTTCTCGTTATTTTAAGGGGTCTTACGCAGTACTCAGGCTCCCCGTCGGCCCACTTTTAACAAACAACTATTTGTGACAATAGAAGAACACTACTCAAAGACAAAACATTGGTATTATTGAGGGAGGCTTGCCTCTTTCTTATTATCCAAAGACGGTTCTATTCGCTGCCGCAAATCAATCTCTTTCTTCGGCGGTGTCTATCATTGGGTTTTCCAAAGATGGTTACCCTCTGCCACAACAATATAGTCCCCTACTTTGTAGGCTGCCCCTGCTTATCCTTCAAAACATATGTTTCGATGGGCGAGGCTTGAATTCAAAGATGGTCACTATTCGTCACGATAAGGGAATTCCTACTTGGGCATTGCCCACTTTTTTAGACAAAGGTGAATGACTCTTTTGTCAAACACATAACTTTAACAAAAGATTATTATTCCAGAACAACCCCACTTCCTTCCACGGACGGGGTACGGACTAGTCATATTCTTCTGCGGAAATTCTTCCTTATACCCGGAGTTTCTTCTGCCCGAAGCAGACCAGGGTGCATGCCCCCTGGGTCCTAGTATTTCTTTCCGAATCACTCGCATTCATCGGGAAGGAGGACTGGGGGCGGAGGTGTATCTTGAGTGAACAGACCATTTAGGATTGGTATTTGACTATTTGCGATGCGAGATCCCGGAAATGAAAGTTGGTCTACGAGCTTGACCATCCTTCCTTCGTGTGGAAAACACATTACTCTAAAGAGTGAGGAGACTATCGCTCCCATGCAATAAATATAGTCGCGTCCGAGGAGTAGGTTATAATCCAAGGGTCCTTGGATGACCAACACGTTCATCCTGATGGTCTTCCCTTTCAATGTAACAGGTACATTGGGGAGGATCCCTAATGGTCGACTGGTTCCTTTATCAAAACCTGAGAGATTTCTCAACTCAGGTAAAAGCGCCGGGGAACCCAGTGCTTTCCAAGCAATAGAGGAAAGGATACTCACAGACGCCCTTCATCAATGATAGTACCAGCCATAATCATTCTATAGATCTGGACAATGATTCTGAATGGTATACTGGCTGGTAACCGGGGTCTGCCTAGTTGATTCCAATCAAAGGATACAACGAGGTTGCTTGGTGGTGGGACCGAATATACGGCCGGATATGACTCTGATGATGTTCCTTCCTGCGATAAAGGAATGGGTGCATTTCCCTGATGCTCATCGGAGTCGGTGCTGATGAAAAGAACCTGGATGGTGTCATCCTTATTCTCTTCAGTGAGGGTGTCGCATGAAGATGACTCTTCGGCGACGGTGTCATTTGAAGGTGGGTCTTCAATGACGGAGTCATTGGACGATAGAACCTCTGAAGGAAGAACCGGGTCAACTGCCGTTTCGACCTTTAGACTTTCGTCTAGTCTGGATTCAGTAGGTTCATTCTCAATGACCGACACTTCAGCTGACCACTTGAGCGGGTCAACTGGATTTTCAATTATCGAGGGATTAGGCGCGAGTTTTCGGTATCCAGGAGGAAGTTGCAACGGTGAAACCGAGCGATCTTCCAAAACTCTCTTTGCCTCATCTAAGAATGGACATTTGTGGATGGCATGATTGCCTTCACACAATAGACAGGGTGATCTTGGTCCCCTTCTTCGTCCTTCACTCTCGCTAGTTGACGGATTGCAATCAACATGACAACCAGAGGTTGATGCTACCGGATTGTGCAACCTTGGGGACCAGTCCCTTAGTATCCGGGGAATACAAGGACAATCACGATGGAAATGGATCCCTTTGCAAATGACACATGGTGATTTAGGCCTGGTCGGTGCAGTGTGTGGGTTTTTGTCAGCTTTCTTCTGCTTGCCCCCAGTCGCCTTCGCCAGAGGCTCCTTCTGCTTCTTTTCTCTCTTCTTCTTTTCCTTCTTCTCCTTGGGAGGCTGACTTTTGCCGGCTCTACCTTGCGAAGATGAAGGATCAGAGGAAGTATCATAAGAAGTGGAAGGCTGGTGGGTAGTTCTAGATTGTTCTGACTGTTGATTCGACTGCTCAGGATTAGTGGCGATCTGGACTACATTAGTTGAAAAGAGCCAAACAGGAAGGCCGATTGTCAATCCTGGAAGTGACAATGTAGCCATATGAGGCGCACCAACATCTCCCCAAGAGGAGAAGGGATTTGGACTTCCGCCAAGGTTACTTCCTTGGTTGGTGGGCTCCATACTTTTCAACTGAAAGATCAACGTGGGAATAACAGGTGATTATGTTCCGCTTAAAATAAATTTTATTAACGACGCTTTTAGACACAAACTTGCTTTTTCATGTTTTAAGAGTTGAGAAAAAGCTAAAGATGACTCTAGTCGCCTTCGATGTATTAACGAGCCCGAAGTGACAAATGCTCGGTTGGACCTTTTCAGTTATAGAGTTTGAAAAGGGCCAAAAGAAACTGCTCTGGAGATCTAGGCAGAGGGTGTGCCAAACCTTTCGCGAAACCACAGAATACGTTTTACGGTACGGGTGGTCGATCTTCGTGAATGCTGTGTTCACTGCATCGCGATCAGTAGGGCGGTCGACACGGCTTCCTAAGGATAAAGGATAAATGCCTATAGGGGTCTCCCAATATACGCGACGGTACGCGGGAGCACAAGTCCGTGTTAGTGCCACCGACTCTCAGGAGGAATCACCCACCTTCGTAGAGATCGACAGTCACTATGTTTAACGACGCCGGAACACGTCTCTACCTAGACCTCTAGATGTTTGCGTTATGTTACAAAGCGTTGTTATGTAAATTGGGTTTATTTTAATGTTGATCTTGCTTAACAGTTTGCCTTTCAGGGTCGCCACGAGATGTATATATACAACTTCCTATATGCAATCTAAGATGAGAAGCAAATCTTTTCAATCTTTCAACTTTGAAAACCTTAATCTACTGAGGGAAAAGAAAGACACAACGTTTTCCACAGATCATAGAACACACACTAAAATGCACATTTTCCTAAATTGTCAAGCACACAGTCAAATGCAAAATGCACAATGCATGTATTTCTTTTCGTTATCCTTAATGTTGATGTAAGACAGAAAGGAAACTGTTGTATAATTTTGAATCTAATTTCAAGTAGAAATAAACAAGCTTGTCCAATAATCAAAAAGACACCTTATGATCGACTTGTTTAAACACAGGAAATGTATAGATCCAAACCATAAAAATGAAGAGCAAACAAACTCAAACAGCCATGAACAGTAATAAAACTAGCTCACAAGATCACAAAGACACTTTTACAGTTCAGGATCTAAGAGGTCACAGCTATACTGGTTCGCTTTTCACAATGGGAAACTGTAACTGAAACAAGAAATACTGAAAGAACATTCACAGTTTCATCACACAACTGAGGCGGAAGAAAGTCAAGGAGAAGTGGTTTACAGCAAGTACAATGACCAGCAAGCAATCAGCAAAAAATCAGTGAAAAACAGGGCCAAGACACAATGGGAAAGTTGAGCAAGACAATGGCTAACTGGACCAGCGCAGGTTCTAGTCTGCCAGTTTGACTCTCAGCACAGTTCCCGAAGGGAGCACCTGCGCTGTAATGCAGACTGCCTGTGGACAGCCTGCACTGACACACGAGAGTTGCGTCTACAAAGTTTTCCGGGTCATAAAAAGCTCAAAAATGCACTGTTTTTGCTGAAATAAAAAGCTATAGGTCAAGTACAGGCTAAGGGATGATCAAGAGGATGAAAAGCTATCACAAAGAGTAAAGAGTCTTTTGTAGATAAGCTCTTCAAATCTTGAATTTGCTCAGCAAATGAGCAAGAGTAGCAGTCCCTCTACTTCGCTTTTGATATAGTCAAAAGCTTTTCGATTTGGTACTCTTTTCTTCAAGAAATGAATAGCAAAATACTACAAACACCAACAAGATACTAGGCTCCCCAGCGGAGTCGCCAGTTTGTTGTGGGGAAAAGTATCCGATGCGGATGACCCTATCCCTACTCTAAAGGTGACAGTCTTTAGCAACAACTAAAAGTAAAGCTTTGATGTTTTCCTTTATGAAAGTACAGAGAGAAGGAAGAAGAGATTAACCAACCTGGTGTCTTGCGCTTAGTCGATCCTTATCCTCTCTCTTTGTCTCTTGTTCCCAGCTCCTTGCTCTCTTTGCCGGTCCAGCTACACACAGATCCTGCACAAAACAAGAGAGGAAACTACAAGATACATGTACTCATAACTGATGCATGGATTAGGGTGAATCAAATATACGAGTAAATACAACACATCAATGCAATACAAGTATATAGGAGAACATACAAAACTTTATTGATAGAAGTAACAGGGTTCTGAGAAGGTTACAACCATTGATGGCTCCAATCCAGCAGCACCTCCCCATCAGCAAGAACTCTCCTCTTCACCTCTAGTAAAACAATCACCCAATAGCTCTATCTGTAAACCAACAGCACCTCCTTGCTTTACACAAAATTCCAGCCTGCTTAGACCTCATAGAAGAGCTCTATATATAGGAGAGAAGAAGAGAGGATGAGTCAGCTTGAGACTGACATGAAGCTGCCTTGTGTCCTCTCCCTCTTCAGTTAATCTTCAGTTCTTGAGTCCACTTGGAGATCCTTGCTTACACATGGTGATCAAGTACCTCTTACTCATCACAGGGTGAATCTCATGAACCAAGTGTCAGTTTGGAAGCTTCCTGGGCAGTTGACACCTTGCAGAATGACTGTGCCACTTGGCCAATCTCGCCCAGCGCAGGTAGCCTTCATTAATCTTGACTTCCAGCGCAGGTACAAGGAGGAACAGTTGCATTCTAGCGCAGAAGCTTAGTGGAGCAGCTGACATGATCCAAAATTAGCCTGTTTTGAAGTGTTTTCAGGTGGAGAACTGATTGGAAGTGCTGTTGTTTGATGACCTTGTTCTTTTAGGGGTAAGAACAACATGTTTAGGGACTGAGGAACCCTGTAATTATCGACATTTCATGCTCCATGATGCGAGGCACAAAAATGTCTATAACAACGGGCACCAAATTTGAGATCCAATCGGAAAACCGGATTGGCACTATAATTCCAGACTTATACAACCTGTTGACTTCCTTCTCAATCAATGGCAGTAATTTAGGATTAATTCTTCTCAACTTTTGCCAGAAAGGCTTTTGATTTGGATTTATAGGAATGGTATGCTGAATAATGCTTGTGTCATAAGTTTTCAAATCTGAATAATCCCATGAAAAAACATTAGAATACAGAGACAATAATCTGATATATTCTTGCTTTAACTTAGGCGACAATGCTTTTGAAAGCTTCACCATCTTTGGATTCGCAGCTGTCCCGAGGTTCACATCTTCAACTCCTTCGTCCGTTGGCCTCAAAGTTGGCTTGCGGGCCACATCATCCTGATCAAACAATTCCTCCAAAGGAATCAATCCTTTCGGGATGTGATTGTCCTTGAGCTGCAACACATCCATCTGATTCACTCCTTCGGCTTCCGTATCTATTGAAATGTCTTCGAACTTACCCTTAACTTGCAGAAAATCTTCGATTTCTTCGTCATCTTGGAACACTTGCCAACACCTTTGGTTATCTGGAACTGTAGCACGATGCTTCACATATATCTCAAACTTATTGCTGGAATTCATGGGTATTTTCAGATTACTTGTTGCCTTAGCCAATGCCTCCGCAACACCATTTTGAATCCGGGGCACACATGTCAAAGTATGTTCAGAAAATCTTTTCAAGATATCTAAAACAACATTTCTATAAGCTCTCATCCGAGGATGTTTGGCCTGAAATTCACCTTTCACTTTCTTTATAACTAATTCGGAGTCGCCATATACCGCTATCTTCTTTGCCTTCAACGTCTGAAGGATTTTCAGACCAGCAATAAGAGCTTCATATTCCACCTCATTATTTGGACAATCAAATGCCAATTTATAAGAACATACCCTTACCTTGCTTGGAACTTGATCTTGGGCTGAGAATGGGCTTCGGATCCACACACCTATACCAGCACCATCGCTGCCCACTGCACCATCAAAATCCATGGTCCAAAGACCCTCTTCATCATCTTCTAAGTGCTGAAAATCTGATTTTGATTCATGTTCTGCTTGCTGCCCATTTATTTCTGCAATTGGCCTTATGACAGCAGACCTTTCTTCACTTTCCTTTCTCAAAACTTCCCTAAAATTTTCTGAAATGTCTGGTATATCTTCTACTTGAAGTAACTGACTATATACCTCATTGAAATTTTCCGCAAACAAAACAAAAGATTCTAAATTTGTTTGTACATAATTTACAGGATGATTAACGGGCTTTTCCTTACTAATGATCATGTATTTCATCTTTTGTTCCCGATATAACTTCCTCATTTGACCGAAAATTGGAATTGTAGCATATGAAAAATCAAGCTGAATTGTACCTTTGAGTTTGGCTCCCCATGACCTCGACAACAACATGCCAAACCGCGGAGGAATATCCGCCACCACCACATCCATCAAAACATTCTTCGATGGAATTTGATCTAGACTCACCACTAAGTCTTTGATCAAGCCAATACATCTTACCCGGCTGGAATCAAATGAATACAGATCATGATACTTTCTTGTGATGTCAAGTCCCAGCTTCTCCATGATTGTTTTTGGCATCAAATTATGTGAAGCTCCCGAGTCAAACATGGCATTGTGAATCACAAACTCATGCAAACGCAAACTGATATAAAATGGAGGAATATCACTCTCGGGAGACTCACCATTCAAAGCTGGCCTAAAGATTAACTTCGGCTGATCATCTTGTACATTCACCATGTCTAGCATTGGATCAACATTCAACAACTTAGAAATTTTCCCTCGATAAGTGGTGTTTTTCATGACCTCCGTTAAAGGAATAGATATCTTCAACTTTGCAATCTCATTCTCCAAACTGAAAACTAGAAACTTCTCACCTTCCTTTGCCGGATTATCTCTTTTCTCAGCTTTATCTTTTGGTGCATTTGATGGCTGGTCAATTTTAGCTGCCGGTGATGTTTGAGTTGATGATGGACCAGCTATATCTTTACCCTTTGAGGAAACCGAATCATTCTTTGCTGCAATGTCTTTCTTCTTCGGCACGGGATTTATAGGAATAGCCCGGCTTCTCAATTGCCTTTGCTGTCCTTGCTGAGCTGACAATGCATTCAAGTACCGTCTTTGATATTCTTCAGATTCTTCTTCAAGTATTGTATCATTTGACAAAATATAATGCTCATCTTGGGGAAAGACAAAATTACTCACCAACTCATCTTCTTCCATGATATATGTAGGGATATCGTCAGGGGTGAAGAAATGATTTTCATCGCCAACATTATCACCCTGATCTTCAGACTCTTGACTAACAAAATTCTGCTGAAAAGGTGGTTTCATTTGCTGCTGAGGTGCTGTGTCTTGTGCCTTTGTTTCGCGCTGCTTGATCCTATATTGTTGCTGCTGTTGACCTCTGAAATTAGGATTGCAAATTTGAGGCTCCGGCTTGTCAATAGTCATCTTTTCAAGTGCCCTCTTCATCTGCTCAACCTGCTGGAGAACGTAATTTGATGTGGATTCTTCCTCCTTGATTGTAACCCGCTTTTCTGCCTTCATCCTTGCTCTTTTGTCATTCAAATTTGCCTCAACGCTGACAGCAATTTTCTGCATCTCTTCCAATGTAGGTGGATCTCTGTCTCTCAATGAATAAGCCATCTCCGGATCAAAACCATCCGGGAACTTAAGAAGAGCTGATTTTCTAGATGGCCTCAAATCATCGGGAATAGCATTATGAACTGTATTGAATCTGATTATGTAATCTTGAACAGACTCACCCGGATTACGCTTGAGGTTGTCGTATTCGGCATTGATTTGAAGCGGATCCTTTCTGATTTCCCACCGATCTAAGAACTGATTCTGAAGTGCCTCCAAAGTAGTGATGCTGTTGGCTGTCAACCCTCTGAACCATTTTCTAACTTCTCCTGCAAATGTTTGCACGAATAACCGCATGGTCACATCTTCTTCATCTAACTCATATAAATCAAAAAATGTGGTCATCTTATTGATATGTTGCTGAGCTGTAATACTTTGTGGAGTGCCATCAAACATGGGAATTTTACTTTGGTAATCAGCTGGCATATCATGAAGATTTGCAGGTAAAACCAATGGTGTAAACCGGGCAGCCATCGCTCTAGGTGGGGGAGTAGGATGTGTATGAAGTGGAGGAGCTGTGATAGCAGGGATTATTATAAGAGGAGGTGTAGTTTGTGGAGTTGGAGGAGTGGGAGGTGTGGGATACGAAGGAGGAGAACCAGATACTGATTCAGGATAGGTGATTATAGGTGAAACTGCAACATAAGGAGGGTAAGACTCTTCGTGAGCCGTGATAGTAGATCCAATGTGATCAGAGATACTCTCAACAAAATCAGCAAGGGTAGTAGCTTGAACACTTGACTGAAGATGTCTTAAAATGAAATTTTCAACCAATTTATTATGTCTCTCAAACTCAATAACAACTGCAAAATCAGGGTCAAGAACTAGAGAATCGAGCGCACTTTCAGACTTAGCTTTAAACAGAGACAACTCAAAGCTTTCGTCAAAATCTAAATCTTCAAGATAATCAAAAATAGCTGGGCATGAATGAGATCTGAAAATGGGTCTAGGATCTGTAGCCAGCTTGTTTTCTCAAAATGACTAGGAAAGAAAAAGCATTCAGCCTGTGAAACCTCTCAACCTATCATCCACGGCTCAGTGTTAACAAATACACAGGGATAAGATGTCAAAGAAGTGCTATGCTCACAAGCTCACGGAGATTGACTGAAGCAGTGTTTATCTACTTGCGCTGATGTAAAACAAGAGCGTTTTCGAAGGCTACCTGGCGTAACTTCAGGCTCCCTCTAAGACTTATGAAATAACATGTCAATGAGCAAAGAATTAGATGTTCTCCCCAGTATGGTCACCAGTATGTTAGCGCTTGAAATTTCACCTCAGGCTGAGAAAGGTAAACCTCAAGGCTACATGAAACCATTTAGCCTCGTAGCTAGCCCTACGGGGCAGGAGAAGGCTCTCTCCGGTCAATCTCGGCAAATATTCAATGGGATGAGATGACCAACAAGGTAACACTGATATTAGGCTAGTAAACTGATTATAAAGGTTTATTTGGGGGTTTTTGGGGTTTTTGGTGGCAAATTGAGGAGTTGCAATTTTGGGTGCGGGGATTGGACACAGTTTCGGCAAGGGGTTCTTTGGGGCGAGGTAGGAAACCGTATTGATGCCTTAAACTGAGATGGATGATCAGGAATGAAAGAGGAGGAGCTAAAGAGAGAAAAAAATGACTTTGAATTCCCTTTAGACAGTAGAAAACATTGAAATTAAACAAATTTAGAAGCAGAGCATGGCTAGCATGAATTAATACTTTAACACTTCATTTGTTTAATGTGCAGCAGTAAAGAAAGGAAATGAATCACATAACAAAGCTTACAAGAACATGAAGAAACACACCATCAACACATGAGTCCACAACAATCCCAAAGATGACTGCAAAACCGTGGTCTTCCTTAGCCAAAAGTTGCAGAGATACAAGTGAAATAATACAATGGTAGCTTCTCCCTCAAGAATCCAACCATGAAAATGAGCAAGAAAGTACATAATATAGATGATCTAACCTCTTTCCCTGCCTCCATGGGTTGAGCTCACTATCCTAGGAGCTGTTTGAACCACTTCTAAACTAAGCACTAGAAAATAGGCAGTCAAAACAACTTGCCTCTATAAACTTGGAAACCAGTTCATACAGTCAATTTTTGCCCTTTACATGGAAGAAACTTCTAGAAGAGTTAAACAAGAGTAAAAGTATCCAAAAAATATCACAATTACATCCAAGAGGACCACCATACACCTCAAAAAGTCAAACTGGATCCAAACTACGTTTTCTGGGCTGAACTGGTCAAATCTGGCACAATTTCCTCAACGGGTCGCGCACTTTGAAGCTCTGTTTGGAGGCCTTCCCGGTGTCAGAATGAGGTACAGGATAGCTCGTTGGAAATGTCTCTAAGTCCAATTTCCAACCCAACTAGAATGTTTGGATTTGGAGGTCATTTGCTCAGTCAAAAGTCAATTCTCCCAAGACTACTTCTGCAACTCAAAAAAGGGGCAGAAAGTCAAATGTTGCCTATATTTTGACCTTTTGGAGGCCCAAAACTCCATAAAAACTCAAGTCCATCCATAGGCACGTGTAACTTTGTATGAAAAATCTAGAAATGTTGAGTGTTTGCAAAACGGAGCTACGATGACAAAGGGTCTCACTGGGGGTGAGACCCGTTGAGAAGCCAAAACCTGTAAATTTCCCAAAAATACCAAAATTACCCAAAATTCTCAAAAAAAATTGGTATTTGTGCTGTAGCTGATGCTAGTGAGTGCTGTGATCTTTGAGGGATGCCTCAGCCAAGATACGGAGTGGATTTGTCTTCTTCCTCCGCTTAAGAGCCTCGGACAACCTCCTTTGGAACATTTTCATCTTGGCTTTCCATACATGCATTCTTGCCCAATACTGATTCTTCATGTTTCTCAACAGTTATTTCTCTTGGTTGGCCTTAGCCAACAACCTCTCCAAGTGGGCATTCTCTTGAATGAGCAATGACTCTCGGTCAGCAGACAATGGATCACCGGGCCTCCTACGGTTCAAGACTCGGTCGCTACGAATCCTCCATAGCTCATCAAGTGCCTTCTCCTCCTCTAGCTGTGTGTTCTGCTCCTCCAGGTAAGTGATGGTCCATTGAGCACCCTCAAGTCTCCTTTGTAAAACATCATTTTCAGCCCTAAGATGTTGAATGATCTCTTTCACCTCTTGGCTAGGAGAACTAACCTCAAGATCAATCACCGGATCCTCATGAATCATGGGCTCTTTTCCCCTCTGCAGTACCTGTGCTAATGAAGAAAGTGAGTCCCCTTCCACCTGATGTGGAGATAACACTCGCTGAGCTAAAGATGAAGGCGAGACCCCTTCCACTTGCTGTGGAGATAGTACTCTCCTAGCTGCTACAAATAAGGCCCTTGGGCCTTTCTAATAAGTGACCAAAGGAGTGGAGCTGACATGTCGGGTGACGGGAGCATCAGGCTGCTGAGATGGTCCTCCCTCCTCATGAATGACCTCCTGATGTGGCTGAGGTGGCACTATGAAAAACTCACGAGAGATGAACTCCTCCCATGAGATGCCCTGCTGTGTCAACTGATGCAATACTACTAGCTGAATCAAACCATAATGGCAAAGGCTCCTATACTGCTGGGCTGGGGTCTTCCTCTGCAACATGGGCACCATCCTCTGAATGTTATGAAACAAGAAGACCGAGATGTTCATCATCCTCACTCGGGTAAAATGCATCAAAAGGCGAATGTGATATGAATACACCTGTGAAAATCTGTCCTCACAGGTAAAATAATGCATAATAAGCCTCATGAGGGGAGCATACTCGCTCCGGAGAAATCTGAATGGGAAAACACCCATCAAAAGTCTCAAGAATGATGTCCGGACATAGGGCTCAAAGTGAACAAAATCAAGCAACCTGCGCTTAGGCCACACCTCACCCACATTTGGTATCCCTGTAGCCTGTGAGATCACCTCAGGTGTTAATATGAAGTTCACCCCTGCCAGAGTGACATGTCCATCATGGAGGTGTAATACAAACAAGCGGGCCAACTCTCTATGATGCCGAATCTGAGAGATCCTCTCACAAAACTGATAGCAAGACATGTACTGGAAGCAATTCACTGCCAAAGGACAGGCCTCTAATTCTGCCAAAGAAGTAGGTTCCTCCCGCTTATGATGTCCTCACTTACCCCCTCTACGAGGCCTCCTCTGTTCCTCAACCTCTGTAGATGATGAATGGTCATCGCTTTGCTCATAAGTTTCGGTTTCTGACATGGTTTTGGAGCAAAGTGGAAAAACTAAACTGCTGTCCCTGCCTGCAAAAGGTGTTGAAATCTATGCTGTTTCAAGGGGAACCAAACATGAAGGAAATGTTAGGGGAGGGAAATTTTTAACCAGGAATGGGAATATATAAAAATAACAGGGAGTTTTTAAGGGAAATTTTGCAAATCATATTCATATAGGAACACATATTTATAATAGGGAAATCATTTGCAAAGAGTATTACATATGGGAAAAAACATGCATACAAGTGAACATGGGCCCATATGCATACATGTTTAATAGGGAAAAAACAAAAGGGAAACCATATACCAAAGATGTTGACATTTTACCAACATTTTTTGTTATCTTGCATGTGCATATGGTAGAGGGGAATTAGGGTTTTTACTTTGTTTTGTGTTTGATGCTTTGGGAGGGGTAGGGTTCTTAGTTTTAGTGATTTAGGGATGGGAAGGGGATTTATATTTCATTTTTAAAATAATCACGGGGAAAAGAAATGTACATATGAGTGTGGGTAAAAGGGAAAGGAAAGGACACCAATCAAAGGGAAAAAACAGCTTGAAACACCATAAACCCTAACACAATTTGCGCATGAACATTGCAGCCATATAAATCCATTCATTTGCAATTTTTGAGGTTAAAATCATAGCATGAAGACTTGCATCCATCACCAATCTAAAAAACCATGCATAAAGAGGCTACCTCGACCGATTGAGATGAGTTGAAGGGAGATGAAGGAATTTGTTTGAAGTTTGGAGGCAAACAGCTCAACGGGTCGCGCAGGCCTCCCAACGGGTCGCGCCCGTAGTAATTTTGCACTGTGGAAAGGTTCTGGACGGGTCGCGCATCGCCCTGCTACCTGAAATCACTGCGATTTTGCTCCTTTTTCCAATCACTCTCTCAAACCACTCTTTCAATCGTTGGGATGCACAATGAGAATAAAAAGGGGGAAAGTTGAACCTTTATAAACTTCATTTGAAAAGATTTCATCCATAAACCCACTTTATAAAGTTTAATTTTGACACTTTTTAAAACACTGATTTCTTGGTTTCCTTTACTCTGAATTTGAATTTTTGAGTGCTTTGCCTTGATTCTTTTTACAGGTAGATCATCTGAGGGACTGTGGCAAGGGGACCAGGGTTATTGCTGCCTTTTTGAAGACTTTTTGGAATTTCATTCTTTTTACAAAAATTTAACATGACCTTGGCTTTAAAAACAGAGTTTTTAAATCCAAGGTTAGAAATGAACTGTACATGATGAAAATATCAAAGAAACATGTTTACAAACCTCCCTCTGGCTTGCTGGGCACTCAAGGACTTTCAAAGACATGACCTTGCTGAGACAAATGACCAAAACCCTAGACCTAGGACCTTTGACCTTAAGACAAAACAAGACAAGCTTGAAAAGCTCAATGACTGATATGACCTGATCCAGCAAAGCCAAGAGGGGTATAAATAGACCAGCTCCTCCATCAGGGTTATGGCATGCCTAACGGGATGCAAACTTTGACACTGATGAGACACCTACTAATGCAAATGCAAAGAGCTTTGATCACTGATGGAGGGCTTTCAAGACCGACACTAACACCCATGATGAGACTGGAGCTTCTCCTTCCTAAGGTTCGTTAAGCTATTACTGGGTTGGACTCAACAACAGGTTTATCATTGATTGTCTATGGCAGCTAGTGACTCTTGAACATCGACACTTTTGCTTCTTGTCAGGTTGGGAAATCCATACATGGTCATTTGGCCTTCCGCGGGTTTGGGTTATCATTCTAGCCTCATTCCAATTGATTCATGCCATCTCCATTGAGCCTCTAATCCATTGATGCCTGAATGCGCCACACCCCCCTCTCGGAGTCGTGTCGTCGATGTGTTCAAGAGTATAATCCTTCTGCAGTTTTCACCCTCACCTTCTCCTCTCGTACTCTATTTTTCCATCTACCACTTGTTCCTTATCTCTTGTTTTTGATGGGGGAAACATTATGGCCCTTCGGCGACGGGTTGTCTCCTGTCGACTTCAGCTCATTATCCAGGAGATTGATCTAGATATCCCCTTTGGTACCTTAGAGCTTGCATGCCTCAATGGAAATTTCTTCGCACCTGATGGTCGACTTTCATCATTTGTCGTCAATTGGGTGATTCCACGAGTGTTTGACTTCAGCTCCTTTTTCACACTTCGTGGATTGTGCTGGATAGTACCTTGAGAGCCATTGGCATTATTGGTGGTTTCTCTCGTGCTTGTTAATGGTTTTCATCATTGACCGGTAATCAAGAGATGTTTTATCTTGCTCGACCTTGGCATGTATTTGTATGTTAGGATTTGTACTATGATCGAATGGGTTCAAGACCCCGAACTCAACTTACACATGTTCGGGCTGCGTGGATTGGTTTTATGATTACATGACTCATTGATGGATGGCTGCGACCATACCAGAGTCTTCATGGATGGCTGTGACCATACCAGAGTCTTCATGGATGGCTGTGACCATAACATTATTATCATTATGGTCTCATTAGCTGGGTGGCTACGTCCATACCACAGACCTATTTCGTATGTCTTTTGGATGGCTGCACCCATGCCTAGACTACATGTAATTCATTATCAGAGATATCAGTTGTACTGGCATGTAGGTTCTTCTGGATGGTGTTCCAGTTCAGTTAGTTTCGTAAATCATTTCACCCCTCCCACTCTCTCGGGCTTCATACTTTAGGGGGCATCAATTACACAGTAATTTGTCACTGTCTTCCTCCCAGTCTTCCTACTATGTCATGAGTCCAAAATCATTCATGGTCATGCTCTATGATGTTGCCAAATGACCCACTTTGCCAAATTTTCTACCTCATCTCCTCTATTTTCCAAATAAACACGCTGAAGTGTGCTCCAAAATAGTCCACAAGTGATGCCATTGCGGAAGTACACATGATTCCCGTGATGGTTGAATTTCATGTGCCAACGCAACTGTTGCTTGTATTTTCGCGTGATGACATGACTAGATCTGTTATGCAATAGCGATGTCAACGCGGCAGACCAGTTATGTGCCCCCGATGATCCAGTTTGGACGAGTTTGTTCCAACAGTCAGCCTTCCAGATGACTCCAGACCTAGTTGTTGGCCTTGTTTATGTTGCCCTCCTTTCTCTGGCGTGGTTGTTTCATCATTTGTGCTACCCTCCTTGGGGATAAGCTCATCCTCCCACCATTCATGGAGACTCCTTCTCCTATTTACGTTCTCACCATTACTATGAGCTGCTAGTTTTGGAATTCCTAGTCTTTGGAGTGTTGCTGATAGTATTGTGAGATTGTTAGATAGCTAGTGTGGGTGTGACAAGTGTGGGATTGTTTAAGAGCTTGAGGAAGGCTGTGAAGTGCCTTTGATCTTGTTTGTAACTTGTGTGTGAGAGAGGCTTGTGGTTTGAGAGATCCATCTCTAAGAGTGAATGCTTGAAGAACATGCTGGCTGGACCCTCCTGAGAAGGCTTGTGAGGTCAAGACTTGGGTTGTTGATTACTCATTAGGAGAAGGAAGCGGAAGCTAGAGCAGCACAACGGAACTCCATCGACCACCGGTTGAGGTAGGCCTCCAACTTGAACTATTTAAGGAAAATTGTTGTTGATTTGTCCTTGTTTGTGATTAGACCCACTCTAGGGCTAGAGGGGTTGCCTCTATCCGTAGAGGGAAAACTTTCCTACATCACACCTGTAACCCCACTTTATGGGGTTTGGGGCAGTACACTGGAAAATTTTGGTTTTGGACTGGAAAACCCACCAATGGTTTTGTGGATGATTTTCGTACATGTTTTTGGATGCAGACGCGATGGTTTTTAGTCCATGATATTGGATGCTTCAGCATGTATAAATATGTATTATAACATTGAAAGGAAAATAATGAAAATCAAGCTGGTAGTCCCGGTTTTTGGATCCATGGGGAAAATCTCTGTGTATATGTGTTTTATGTGTTATGCTATCGCATTGTTTATTTTCTGTGTTTTAGAATTCGTATGCATGTAATTTCTGCACGGGGCTAAAACCTACACTCCTCACTAGAAACTCCTTCAAGAATACCTTATAGGTAACTCCCTTTTCTTCTAGCACTTTCTTCATGAGGTTTTTGATAAGCCCATGATGATAGAGCTTAGATGTGACTTGGCTTGCATCCCCACTCTACACACATTTCGCTATTTTCTCGAGACTTCGGAGGAGGTAGTGAGGAAAGTTAATAAGTTTCCTCGACTCAAACTGTAGCAACAACTGAATGTGATATACAAACGTTAAAGAGTAACGTCACTCACAAGTCAGGAACTTCTGTAAAATGAAGAGGAGGTCTCATCATTTTCCAATCATGGCACTATGTGTGTTGTGGGGAAAAGTATCCGACTCGGAATGACCCTATCCCTACTCTAAGGGTGATAGTTCCTTAGCAACAACTGAAAGTAAAGCTTTGATATTTTTCCTTTATGAAAGTACAGAGAAGGAAGAAAAGATTGACCAACCGATGTCTTTCGCTTTTGTCGATCTTGTCTTCTCTCTTTGCCTCTTGTTCCCAGCTCCTTGCTCCCTTTGCCGGCCCAGCTACACAAAGATCCTGCAAAAACAAGAGAGGGAAACTACAAGAAACATGTACTCATAACTGATGCATGGATTAGAATGAATCAAATATACAGATAAAAACAATACATCATTGCAATACAAGTATATAGGAGAACATCAAAGCTTTATTGATAGAAGAAAAAGGTTCTGAGAAGGTTACAACCATAAATGGCTCCAATCCAGCAGCACCTCCCCAGCAGCAAGAAATCTCCTCTTCCCCTCTATAAAAGAAATCACCCAATAGCTCTAACTGTAAATCAACAACACTTCCTTGCTTTGTACAAAATTCCAGCCTCCTTAGACCTCATAGAAGAGCTCTATATATAGGAGATTTGGAGAAAGGATGAGTCAGCTTGAGACTGACCTAAAGCTGCCTTGTGTCCTCTCCCTCTTCAGTTAAACTTTAGTTCTTGAGTCCACTTGGAGATCCTTGCTTCCACATGGAGATCAAGTACCTCTTACTCATCATAGGGCGAATTCCTTGAACCAAGTGTCAGTTTGGAAGCTTCCTGGGCAGTTGACACCTTGCAGAATGACTGTGCCACTTGGCCAATCTTGCCCAGCGCAGGTGGCCTTCATTGGTTTTGACTTTCAGCGCAGTTACAAGGAGGAGCAGTTGACATTCAGCGCAGATGCTCAGTGGAGCAGCTGACATGATCCAAAAATAGCCTGTTTTTGAGTGTTTTTAGGTGGAGAACTGATAGGAAGTGCTGTGGTTTGCTGACCTTGTTCCTCTAGGGGTAAGAACAACATGTTTAGGGACTGAGGATCCCTGTAATTATTGACATTTCATGCTCCATGCTGCGAGGCACAAAAATGTGTATAACAGTTGCCCCCTAAAGTATGAGGTCGTTTATCGGGTGAAATGCTTTATCCAGAGGGTCCGAAGTTCATTCAAGTGCTGAGAGGTGCCCTGTAATACAATACAATACAATATATTATTTTTCATTCTGTTTTCATGATCTAGCTGAGGCGGGCATTCCCATGCTCAGCTTTATAAATACATTTTGGTACATAGAACAGACGATCGTCTGATGGTAGACTGATAATTTTCTGCTGAAATTATCATCCTTTGAATAGGATGATCATCTGCTGCAATGATGTACATGACAAATGCTTTTATATTTCCTGAATATGTATCGCAGCCCGGATGGATGAAACTAGATCCGGGGTCTTCAAACTCGTTCGATCTTCACTCTAAGTACAAGTCGATCCATGTGAGAATTTCGCTGAAGTCAAACATGGAAAGAGATCGCTTGATTACCGGTCAATGATGAAAAACCGTTAACAAGCGCGAGAGGAATCACCGATAATGATAATGACCCTCAAGGTACTGCAGTACAATTCACGTGGCGTGAATAAAGGACTTGGCGTCGAACGCCACGAAAAATATTCTGGTCGAAGGTCATTGATGTATACCTGTCGCCGGAAGTGAGAAACTTGCCATTGAGGCATGCAAGCTTCAAAGTACTGATGGGGTTGTTCCTAGATCAACTTCTTGGATAATGAGCTGAAGTCGACAAGAAGCGATCCGTCAAAGGAGGGCCTTAATGAATCCCACATCAATGACACGGAACGGAGCTAATGATTTTAGTGGAGGTGAAAACAAACAGTGACATATGATTCAGGGTGGCGATCATGAATGGATGAAGGATAATGTATGGCAGTGGATGGGACACGGTTGACACTTTCAGAATGACCCCTCTTGATCATATAATGACACCGATGCGATGGATCGGTAGCATTACCCCAAAATGTGGATGGTTTGGCGAAGACCATGGTGATGATACTGGTGAATGAAACAACCCAACCCGATGTGGTACGGAAGAAAAGTGTCATGTTCAAGAGCGACTTGCTACCATTAAGCTTTGATGTTCTCCCAATTTTTCCCCAGTCATTTCTGACTAGTACCTCTTTATTTTTGTCAAGCTTGAGGAGGATAACATATGCTTGTTCTATAACCTGCCCTTCGGGCAAGCCCATCGCTATGATTTAACGAGCTTAGCGATAGGGAAACTCGTTCTCGTCTAAAGACAAGTTTGTTGCTATTTAATCATTTTAACGAGTCTAACGACAAGGAAAACTCGGTCCTTTTCATTTTTAGAGAGTCTGAAAAGGTACAGAAAGTTAACTCCATAATTCCTTTTTCGTCATCTAATCCCTTAAGTCTGAAAAAGTATAAAACAATACAGAAGGGATGGGTGTTCAGTACTTTTAACGAGCCGAACAAGACAAGCGCTCGATCTTTTTGTGTAATAATCCCTCAGGTCCAAAAATATTAAAGTCTAAAAGAGGGATAACTCTTCCGGTCCCTTTAACGAGCTGGAAGGCCAGAACTCGGCAAACTTTTCATATTTTACGAGTCAGAAAAGAGCTCAAAGATGACTTGTCTTTTGAGGAACGAGTGATAAACAGGGATAACAACTGATTCCAGGTACAAATTGGAATTTTCCAATCACGGCAGTGTCACAAGGATGGCTAGGTGAAATCACTCTTCGCAGATGTTCCTCAAAATGGGTAAACACACAAATGGAAGTGAATGATCGGCCAAATGATGGTGGAGGTGATGGTTCACAAACATGACCAAGGCTTTTATGGCTGATGAATTTCCGATCTCAGAAGGTTATTTACCGGGATAGGTTCTTTTTTTAGATAAAAATGAGCTTAAACTATGGAGGGAACATTGCTCACTGCTTTTATTTATTTTTTAACGAGCATGAAGACCGCGTTAAAACTACTCGGATCTTGCGTTTATTTTTTAACGAGCATGAACCATGTGCTAAAACTGCTCGATATGTTCGCATGCCCCCAGCATCATAATAACGCATGTCAAAGGAGGGTGCCCCCCAAGCTTCATTGCATTCAACTTGGTGATTGGAATGAAGGTTTACCTTTGAGTCTTGAAAAGGGGACTTGTTTCATTTTTTAATGAGGTTGACATAGTAAAAGAACTATCCTCATGACTCCTTGTTTCATTTTTTAACGAGGTTGACACGAGATAAGAACCATCCTCGGAGCCCACTGTATTTACAGTATTTCCATTAGGGCGATGATCCATGCTGACAAAATGTTTAGGAATCTTCCGAATCCATTAGATATAGAAGATTTCATATTGTAGGTTTCCACTGTGGCCACTTCCGCCAGATTTCTTGCAGGCGGTAGGGCAAAAGTACCCATTAAGGCAGGGTCTTTTAGGAGACCTACTCCAATATTTTGAAGCGAATGATCGCTTCCATGGATCATTGGAATGCTTCCCGTAACTTGTGAACTGTCGGGGAGGAAAGTTTGTTGGTCGACGACTGTAATCCCTCCTTGAAAGGGAAATGCAATCTTCCTGAAGTAGGTCGACACGACTGCGGCCATGGCATATATCCAGGGCCTTCCTAGTAGGATGTTGTAATCGAGGTTTCCATCAATTACTTCAACATCGACTTCTACTGTTTTTCCCCCCAGTTCAACTTGCAAGTTACTTAAAATCCCGTAGGGAGTGTATGATCGTCCATCAAATGCTTTTAAGGTCGTTGACGATTTCGACAAGGGTGGTGAGCCTAAATTTTTCTAGCAACTCATCGACATAAGACATGTAGATGCCCCCTCATCAATAATTGTTCGATGAACAGTTTTGTTGAGGGCTTTCACTTGAATAAGGAAAGCTAGTTGAGCTGGTAACTTAGGGTCATATCCTTTATGATCAAAGGCCACAAGATTGGAATCCATTGGGCCAATCCCACCTATTGCTGATAATAAAGTTTGCTCTTGGGAGGAGCAATTTTGCGGTACCTCAAGTGTCGACATAGCGGACGACGATTGGGCCAGGTCCTCTATTATATTATAATTCTGTGCTATTTTGGCACGAGGATTAAATGTCGATTTGTGTACTACTCCCTTTGGCAACTTTATCATTGGTTTAGGAATGATGGGTGGCACAACTTTGGTCAAAGTTGTCGTCGAACTACTAGGTTGTTCATTAGCCTTGTTATTCGACAGCCATGGATTCCCGTAATCTTTATTCCTTGTCAAAGCATTATTCTGCTACTTTGAGGTAGACAACATAAGCACTTGGGATCGGGAAGCATTTTGATTAGCAACCAGATTTTGACCAGGATTAGGAAACGGATCAGTCAACACAGCTGAGGTTTTCGGACTCTTAAAGAATCTTTTAAGCTCAGCTTTGTATGGACAATCTGCTGTCCAATGATCCTCATCGCATATATGACACCCCGAAGGGGGTTTCCCTTTTCTCCCTTTCTTTTTCTTCTTGCCCCCTGGTTGCTTCAGTTGTTTGCCCTTGTCGTCCGACACGGCACTTACTTCCGAGGCAAGAAGTTCTTCATTTGCATTTTGATTCGAAGTCTTACGGGCTTTCTTAGACGAATCCCGTGTTGACTTTGCGTTTGCAGTGCCAATCACACCATCGCCGGCATGAGAGTCACTATTTGATCCAGGAGGGGGAGGAATTGAAAATTCCGGTCTAGGGGCGTTAGGTATCTTGTCATAGAGCGTGCCAGACTGAGTATATACTAAGTCTAAATACTGGGCACGAGCAATAACTTGCTCCTCTGTTACGACGCCTCCCTTGGCCACATCTTCTGTTATAGCAGGAAGAAGCGACTTTATAAACCACTCAGCTAAAAGTTGATTTGGAACATAAGTCTTTACCATTCTGCGATGACGACGCCACTCATGTATATGATCTGATATATGTGTGGCGGTTGTCTGCTTGAAATTGGTCAAGATCTCTGTTCCAGTTTCGTACCTTATAGGTAACTGAAAGTGTGTTAAGAAAGTCGTGGCTAGGGAACTAAAATTTTCGAAAGAGGCTCTAGGTAATTCAATATACCATTTAGCCGCTGAACCAGTCAATGTCCTCTGGAAAAGGCGAAGCCTTATCGAATCATCATTCAAGGTATTCGACGAACACCACAGATGGAAAGTCATCACATGATTCGACGGGTCTTCGCCAGGATTTCCATTGAATTTAGGAATGTCCGAAGGAAGTTTGTGAGGAATCGCTGGCCACCAATGGGCATAGGCGATTGGATCATTCGTCAATCGATGTAAATCTGGTAATTCTAGAGTCGCCACGAATGGCAACTGCTGATTCAGGTTTGGCGAGGCGTACCCAAGATACGATGGAATCGCCTGAGCAGTAGGCCTTTGCATACCAGCATAATGCAACTGATGTTGATAGGACTGATATGGCTGGTGGGCTTGGCCACTGTAAAGTGGTTGATTTAACCCGCTCTGACTATAGGGTTGCCCACTATTTGCAAAGATCTGTTGCTTAGATCCCTGGTACACCTGTTGAAACTGAGGTTGTTGGTATTGCACCATCCATGGCTGCGAAGCCATGTTTTGTTGTGCGATACTAACCGACAGACCAAGATGCGGGGTTATGGTTCCCGTTTGTATCTATGTCGTCCCGGCAGTTGGCGATTGTGGTTGTGTTGCAGGGTCAAGGGGTTGTTGCATTACAACTTGGGGTTGACATACAACAGGCATCGATTGAACTTGCGACACGGTTACAATTGCTGGCGTCGTCGGGATGCTAGACATAGGTACACATTGTTGCATGGAATATACAACTCTCGGTTGTTGGGGCAACATAGGCACCCAACCACTCGTCGTAACTTCAGTCAAACCTAAATGCGGTTGAAAACTACCGTATGGGTATCCTCCCGGAGGGGGAAGTGAAAGGGCATATTGCCCCCCATACGGTAACAATCCGGAGCTCAAGGGTATAGATTGCCTTTGAGGACTGGATGGTCCAAACTGATTTCCAAAGGGATCAATTTGTCTAGTTTCAACATAAGAATTACCGGGTATTATACCGGAAGAACAAACTGGAACAGACCAAGTTGTCATAATAGTCCCTGGGTGGACTCCTTCTAGCTGTTGAGAGCTAGTCGGGACAGCTGGTATGCCGGCAAACATCGTCGGAGTGACAGCAGGAGCTTCTGCTGTCGCTGTGTCATTTGGCACAGTCCTAGATGTCGACGGTTGCTCAGACATTTTAAATCTATCCAATAAACTGCCTAACGATTCTACAGGAACTTCCACTGGCGATGGACAAACTTCTGATGCAGAAGGAAAAAGAGTGATGCCTACTCCAAAATGAGTTGGAGTATTTGCTTGCTGGTCCTCTACGATTTCCTCTATTGCAATCAGACCAGGAGGAAGAGGAAGACCGTCAGGTCCGTAAAAGATTTCTGGTGCCGAAGAAGGGGTTGCTTCGACAGCGACAGTTGTTTGAGCAACACGACTCTGTGGACCGGTTTCAGATGGAACTGGTTCAGTTATGCAAGTACTTGTTCTCAGACTAGGATCAGTACAACTGTCCTCTGTCGCTGTTGAATTTCTTCAATAGAGGCAGGGATTCCAGAAATATTAGGAGTGACCAGAATCTCAGATGTAGTTGGAATTGTTGTTCTAGCTTTAATGGGAGATTTTGACTCGGTCAAGCGAGTTTGCTTTGTCCGTACTACTCTCGATTCCGGAGACAAAGACGGTTGACTCGCGAGTCTCCTCGAACGACGACGTTCTAATTGACTTTCCTCCACGGTTGCGGATTACTCGATCAACTAAAATACAAAAAGGGGAATTAGGTTTCCGTATTGAATGAATTTTATTAGACGCTTTTAGACACAACTTTGCTTTTTCATGTTTTAAGAGTCGAGAAAAAGCTAAAGATGACTCTAGTCGCCTTCGATGTATTAACGAGCCCGAAGTGACAAATTCTCGGTTGGAATTTTTCAGTTATAGAGTTTGAAAAAGGCCAAAAGAAACTGCTCTGGAGATCTCGGCAGAGGGTGTGCCAAACCTTTCGCGAAACCACAGAATACGTTTTACGGTACGGGTGGTCGATCTTCGTGAATGTTGTGTTCACTGCATCGCGATCAGTAGGGCGGCCAACATGGCTTCCTAAGGATAAAGGATAAATGCCTATAGGGGTCTCCCAATATACGCGACGGTACGTGGGAGCACAAGTCCGTATTAGTGTTATCGTCCCTCAGGAGGAATCACCCACCTTCGTAGAGATCGACAGTCACTACGTTTAACGACGCCGGAACACGTCTCTACCTAGACCTCTATTGTGAGCATTATGTTACAAAGCATTTTTAGATTCATTCAATATATTTTAAGTCGATCTTGTTTAGCAGTTTGTCTTTCAGGATCACCACGAGATGTATTGGTACAAATTCCTAAATGCAGCTAAAATGATAAGCAAGCTTTACAATCTTTTTAGCTTTGAAAATCCTAACTACTGAGGGGAGAGAAAAACATTATCTTTCCACACATAGCACAAAGCACAAACTAATGCACTTTCCCCTAGATCAATCACGCAAACTTATCAAAAAATGCAAATGCAAGATGCATGTATTTCTTTTCTTTATCCTTAATGTTGATGTAAGACAAAAAGGAAATTGTTGTATAACTTTGAATCTAATTTCAAGCGAAAGTAAACAAGCTTGTCCAAAATCAAAAGACACCTTAAGATCGACTTGTTTAGACACTGGAAATGTATAGATTCAAACCACAAAATGAAAAAAAAACAAACTCAAACAGCCATGAACAGTAATAAAACTAGCTCTTAAGATCACAAAGACACTTTTACAGTTCAGGATCTAAGAGGCCACAGCTATACTGGTTTGCTTTTCACAATGGGAAACTGTAACTGAAACAAGAAATACTGAAAGAACAATCACAGTTTCATCACACAACTGAGGCGGAATAATGTCAAGGAAAGTTGGTTTACAGCAAGTACAAATGACAACCAATCAGCAGCAAAACAACAGTGAAAACAGGGCCAAGACTCAGTAGGAAACCTCAGCAAGACACTGGCTAACTGGTCCAGCGCAGGCTCTAGTCTGTCAAACTAACTTTCAGCGCAGTTCCCGAAGGGAGTACCTGCGCTGAAATGCAGACTGCGTTTGGGCAGCCTGCACTGAGACACGAGAGTTGCGTTTACAAGGGTTTCCGGGTCATAAAAAGCTCAAAAATTCACTGTTTTTGCTGAAATAAAAAGCTATAGGTCAAGTACAAGCTAAGGGATGATCAAGAGCATGAAAAGATATCACAAAGAGCACAAGAGTCCTTGTGGATCAGCTCTTCAAATCATAAACTTGCTCAGAAACTGAGCCAGAGCAGCTGCCCTCTACTTTGCAATTGAAGGACTCAATTGCAGTTCGATTTGGTGCTCTCCTTGTTTATGAGATGAATAGCTAGAAACACAACAAACCAACAAGATACTAGGTCCCCAGCGGAGTCACTAGTTTGTTGTGGGGAAAGGTATCCGACTCAGAATGACCCTATCCCTACTCTAAGGGTGATAGTTCCTTAGCAACAACTGAAAGTAAAGCTTTGATATTTTTCCTTTATGAAAGTACAGAGAAGGAAGAAAAGATTGACCAACCGATGTCTTTCGCTTTTGTCGATCCTGTCTTCTCTCTTTGCCTCTTTTTCCCAACTCCTTGCTCCCTTTGCCGGCCCAGCTACACAAAGATCCTGCAAAAACAAGAGAGGGAAACTACAAGAAACATGTACTCATAACTGATGCATGGATTAGAATGAATCAAATATACAGATAAAAACAATACATCATTGCAATACAAGTATATAGGAGAACATCAAAGCTTTATTGATAGAAGAAAAAGGTTCTGAGAAGGTTACAACCATAAATGGCTCCAATCCAGCAGCACCTCCCCAGCAGCAAGAAATCTCCTCTTCCCCTCTATAAAAGCAATCACCCAATAGCTCTAACTGTAAACCAACAGCACTTCCTTGCTTTGCACAAAATTCCAGCCTCCTTAGACCTCATAGAAGAGCTCTATATATAGGAGATTTTGAGAAAGGATGAGTCAGCTTGAGACTGACCTAAAGCTGCCTTGTGTCCTCTCCCTCTTAAGTTAAACTTCAGTTCTTGAGTCCACTTGGAGATCCTTGCTTCCACATGGAGATCAAGTACCTCTTACTCATCATAGGGCGAATTCCTTGAACCAAGTGTCAGTTTGGAAGCTTCCTGGGCAGTTGACACCTTGCAGAATGACTGTGCCACTTGGCCAATCTCGCCTAGCGCAGGTAGCCTTCATTGGTTTTGACTTTCAGCGCAGGTACAAGGAGGAGCAGTTGACATTCAGCGCAGATGCTCAGTGGAGTAGCTGACATGATCCAAAAATAGCCTGTTTTTGAGTGTTTTCATGTGGAGAACTGATAGGAAGTGTTGTGGTTTGCTGACCTTGTTCCTCTAGGGGTAATAACAACATGTTTAGGGACTGAGGATCCCTGTAATTATTGACATTTCATGCTCCATGCTGCGAGGCACAAAAATGTCTATAACAATGTGGAAGCCCCTTCTTCTAATCAACTTTAAGCTTTCTGTTAATCACAAACCAACGCCATCATTTCTTCTCAAGCCACAACTTTTTGACCCACTACTCCCTTGTAGTTAGCAAGTCTATAGCTCGCACAATGGACTCATCCGTGACTTTGAATTCTAATGAACCGACCCTAACTCTGCCTCCTTCAAACGTCTTCACAAACTCCAGAACCATGGCCCTGTTGAAGCAATCGAACTTCTACAAAAATGGAAGGAATTCAGATTCTTTCAATAGTGCAATATTTTTCTAGTATTCCATAGTCTACTCTATCTCCTTCAAGGATGATGGCTCATTCCTTATAGGTGCCATGTTTGAATTTGTCACAATTCCCTATCACAACCTCAAAACCATTTCAGTGAGCGATACCAACGATTGCTAAGAATTTTATGCTGGAGGTTCATCCATCCTCCATGTTTTCAGTCCCATCTAACTGATCATGTTTAATGATAAAAAAATGGTTGCTCAAACCAAGTGGAGATATGTATCAGCCTACTACAGGTGAGAAATAATGATTGGATGTGATGGAGGCTTATGCGGAGATGGTATAATGGTCATAATAATCCGGTTATGAGGTAAGACAATGATGAACAAGTGATGGGAGATTGTTTCAAAGGAGGTGAGTATGATTTTTTAGACAATTTTTACTATCCCACGGTCTACCTCATGATTCAATTAAGACATCTTTGAGTACTCATTAAAAAAATTATATTTCAGAACCCAATATATCTTGCACTTTAAAAAAATTCCTAAGTTAGTAAATGATAAAACAAAGTATTAATTAAAATATACAATGTTACGATATATCAGTGCAAGAATCACTCATGTGCAGAGTAATAAAAATCCATAAACATTCTTCATAAGATGCTCCTAGACTATGTGAAATTTGTTTTGCACTTGCTTCCACAATCGGCCACGCTCTTGCATTGATCCTACTTGCACTGACTGCTCGCACTATGAATCTCGCACCAGATATTTTACCAAAATAATAATTCTTATAGAACATAATTTTGTAGCTGGACTTTTAAAATAATTTTCCTCAATATATAAGAAAAGTTTTATTTTCCATCCTTTGGTGTTTCATGAGCATGCCTTCTGGATTGACTACATCAAATTTTGCAATCAAATTATGAGGGAATAAAGAAGTGGGAAAGGGGTAATTTTTAGAACGGGAAGGAGCATTCCTTTAGGGATTCCAAGAATAACATCGTCAAGAGAGATAAACAAAACGAGATGTGGAAAAAATTCACGGGAGAAAAGAGGGATTTTACAAAATTGGATAGGGATAATATGAATATATATATATATATATATATATATATATATATATATATATATATATATATATATATATATATATATATATAAAAGGAGGGTGATTCATTATGGGATTCAGAAAAGAAAAATAGTGGGAATCAAGAGTTTACTTGGATAAAAATTTCCATGCTAGTTACCCCAAACATGGGTAAGGGCTGGGGTCCTTGAACCTACTTCTTCTTGGTGGCCACCAGCGTATATAAAAACTTAAGTAACATTCCCTTTTTATTGAAATTTCAATCTTCCTACCAGCATGCTGGTTTTCACGTTGATCCTTCTGCAATCATGTCAGTCAACTGATTTTCACAATTACAAGAAAAAAAAAATTCTTATTATATTTTTTATTTTTTTCATTTTCTTTTATTTTATTATTTTTTACAATGAGGAAAAGAAATAATCAACTCTTCAATAGGTTGGTGTTACCACCTATCACCTCCTTTTCAGATAGTTGTTGGACTTACTACATAAAGTCTCCTTTAGTAAGGGGCCAAAAGTATACCTTCAATATATGCCCATTTACCACGAACACAGAATTTCATCCATCAATAGTTTTAATCTCTACCACTCCATTTTCAAACACTTTGACCACCTCATAGGGTCCCATCCAGTGTGTATGAATTTCCATTTAAAATATTTGAATCTAGAATCGTAAAAAGAGTACCCAATCACCTAGTTGGAATTGCTTCATCTAAATAGACTTGTCATGCCAATTCTTGCAATGTTGTTAAACCAAGATGTTCTGTTGAACAACATCCCTTTGTAATTCTTCTAACTCATTCAACTGTAGAAGATGTTGTTGTTATGATTCAGAGATATCTAGCCCCAATTGGACTGCAGTCCTGAAAGTCTTGATTTGGAATTCTATTAGCAAGAGGACCTATTTCCTATACACTAGCTCATATGGTGTGTGTCCTGTGATATTCCTCCAAGTGGTTCGGTATGCCCACAATGCTTCCAAAAATTTGTCAGCCGAATCAGTTTTGTGAATATTTATTGTCTTTGTGAGGATGGACTCAATCACCATGTTTGTGGACTCCACCTAACCATTTTCTTGCGGGTGATATGGTGTAGATTTCCTGTGTTGTATTTTGTAGTAATCCATCACACCTTGTACCAAATTAGAAATAAACTGCAGTCCATTGTTTAAACAATTTCTCTAGGCAAACCAAATCTAGTAAAGATTTCAGTAAAAAGAAAATCAACAACAATTCATTTAGTAGAAAAAGAAGCAACTTGAGCTTTATTGGTCCTACAAAATCAAAATATGATTTTTATTTAATGATGTTGGATTTATTGGTCCTACAAAATCAATGGCCCATTTTTCAAAAGGCTGAACCATAACCTGAGGACATAAAGGCATTTCATTGGTTTGATTAGGTTAGCCAATTCATTGACAGTTGTCACATTGCTTGACATACTATATGGAATCCTTCAACAAGGAGGGCAAAAAATGGCTAGCTCGTAACACTTTGTATGCAATCTACTTATTGGTGAAGTGACCCTTTCAAGGTTCATCATGAGGAAATTTTAAAATATAAAACACTTATTCCTCTTTTACACATATACGAATAATGAGATCTGCTCTGGTGTAAAAGAGGTATCCTTGAATCTAGGAATATGTAGCGGTTTTATGTATGATGTTTCACTTTTCACGAGAAGATAAGTAAGGTGGTAATTTTCCAGTGACTAAATAGTTAGCTATGTCAGCAAACCATGGGGATTTTGTTGGCACAAAAAAAATATGTTCATCAGTAAAATCATCATCAAGAGGAATTGCTTCACCAAGATTATTTAATCTTGAAAGATAATCTGCTACTACATTAGATTTTCCTCATCTATTAATAATGGTAATATGAAATTCATGTAACAATAATAACCACCTAGTAACTCTACCACTATTTAATGGTTTATTCATCAAATATCTTATTGTGGAATGGTCAGTATGCACAAAGACTTCATATCCTATAATATAATGTCTGAATTTATTAATGGAAAAAATTACAGCTAAAAACTCTTTCTCAGTAACCATATAATTTAGTTCATAGGGTGACAAGTTTTTATTAATGAAATAAATAACATGAGATTTTTTTCTTCTTCTTTTCCTAAAGCTATGCTAATAGTAGTATCTAAGGCATCATAGGAAATATGAAATGGCAGGGACCAATTTCGTCCTCTCAAAACTAGTGCCTGCACTAGCTTTTCCTTCAGTCTGAAAGGACTGTTGGCAAGTTGTGGACCAAGAAAGCTCACTAACTTTAACCAAAAGTCTGAAAGGGGGGGTAGCTATCCTTGAGAAATTCTCAATGAATATCCTATAATATCCCACATGTCCTATAAAACCTTTGACTTCCCTTTGAGTTTTGGGTATAGGAAGACTCAAAATAATTTATTTTTTTGTAGGGTCAACCTGGATAGCTTTGTCAGAAATAAGATGGCAAAGAACCAACCCTTCCTTGCACACTAATCTGCATTTTTTTTCATTCAAATCTATATGAGCTTATTGGTAGTGAAGAAGAATTTTTTCTAGATTCTTGAGGGCTTCCTGAAATGAATCACCAAACTATTACACAGTAATTTGTCACTGGCCCCATATCCGCTAATCTTGGATAAAGTTAGTCCTTGATCGACATATTCTTTATGTCATGCCTAAAAAAAATGTGCCCACATCTTCCCAATCATTCAAGAAGATTAAAAAATGCTCCTTAATCCTAAGGATTTACCCTTTCTACCCATGTTTCAAGATCGTTGCAAGTAAGCCTCGTTCTAACTGCGACAGTTTCAAATAATGAACTAGAACGTCACGACATCATCGCATGGGTACATATGTTCTCTCTAACAGTCAGATTTTAGGGCTTATCACAAGTCCTAAATATCCTTATTGCAATGATAGCTATGAATACATTGTTTCCCCGTGACATTGTCTTTGAGTCATAGTGTTTGACTCATCACAACCCAGATATGGCAAATTAGTTCAAATAGAATGCTTCTGCGTGGCTTTGGAATTGGTTGTTGGGTCAAGGAAGTTTGCCTTTCCTCCCGTGGGATGGTGGTTCCACCTTTTGAGAAACTTCCCTTGGAGATAAGCTCCCTCTCCATCATTTATGGAGGCTCCTCCTCTTATAAAAGCATTCCCCATTTCTATTATCAGTTAGTTTTTTGGTATTGAGAAAATTAGTTAGTTTTGGTGTGAGATTGATAGTTTACAATGTGAATTATTGATATTATAGCAATTGGTTATGGATTGCCTTATCCCTATACTAGTGCTTTTGGGTGAGAGAGAGAGTTATCAGCCTTTTGGGAGACCCTTTTGAGAGTGAATTCTTGAAGAGACATACTGACTAGACCCTTCGAGGAAGCTTGCGACACCAAGGCTAGGTTGTAAGCTTTGCTTTCGCTCATATTAATACAATCAATGGTGATTTCCTATGTCATGTGTAAAATATATTTGATAGCTTATGGTTCCTTAACTCTGTAAGTGAATAGTTCATTTTTGTGCTCTATTATATGTTCTGTTGTTCTCTTGTGTTTTTTCAGGTGAATCGCTCATCAAGGAAAAGGAAACGATAATTGAAGCAGTGCAACGAAAGCTCCATCGAACACCAGTATAAGGTAGGCTCTTGCAATAATGACTATTTAAGGAATTAGTTGTTGTTTTGTCTTACTGTGACTAGACCCACTCTAGGGCTAGAGGGGTTGCCTCTGTCCGCAGAGGGAACATTACCTACATCACACAAACATAGAAAAGTCAGCCATATAGATTTCCACACACTTAAGGTCAGAAAAATAGCCAAGACTGCCCTTTGGAAGGTAGCTGAGGCATTACATAGCCCAAAGGGAAGCACTCGGTAAGTAAATGTACCCCATGGCCATGTAAAAGTGGTTTTGTCTTGATCCTCGGGTGCAATCTATATCTGGTTATACCCGCTAAAGCCATCTAGAAAAGAAAATACTTCTTACCAGCAAGGGTATCTAGTACCTAATAGATGAAAGGAAGGGGGGAGTAATCTTTGAGAGTGGCTTTGTTCAATTCTCTGTAGTCAATACAAATGCACCATCTCCCATATTTTTTTGGGACTATTACCAATGGAGAGACACACTGGCTTCCAGAAATAAGATAGGTAAAATTAGCATCTAATAGTTTTTGCAATTCTTCCTTTACAACAACTCTTAGAGCTGGGTTCATACACCTTTGGGGCTCTCAGAAAGGTCGGGCTCCATCCTGAATATAGATATGGTGAGTACAAGTTTCAGGAGGAATGCCTTTCATATCTTAATAGCCCCATGGAAAGGCATGAAGATGGTTTCACAACAAATTCACAAGTTGCTCTTGTTGGGAAAAATCCAAGTTTGAAATGATATGAAAGGATTTACCTGGACTAATCTCAACAAGGGTGGTATTAGGCTCAAGAGTACATAGAGGTGTCAGTAGAGATGGTTCCAAGGGAGGTAGAGAGTCATATCTTTCTTAAAAATCTATACTAAAAATCTGACTCAATGACGCAAAATTGGGCATGGTGTCTAGATTGTTTAGGAAGTCTTGAATCTCACCCTCCTGTGAGAACTCAACATTCTGATGTATCAAGGAAACAGGCTAATTCTCCTCATCACTACTTTCGTCTAACCATAAAGTTTCTCAGAGATCTTCAATGGATCTAGAGGGTGAATATAAGGTGACCTTCTTCCTGGAATCTCCATGGGAAATATACATGTCACCGGAACAACATCCAATATAAGCATCGACTGTAGCAAGCCATGGTTGTCTAGAGATCAAGGGATGTCCTCCCACAAGGTTCTTTGGCTGAAGCACAATGAAGTTTGTGGTGTATTCCCAAGAGTATAGAGAAACAACCACATCATCCAACACCGCTTCGAGCTTGATTTTAGATCTGTCTACTAGTTCAAGCACACTAGGAGTAGGATGAATATGGACCAATCCGAGTTGATCCGCGATTTGCTTGGTCATAACATTAATGGCTTCCACTGGGTCTATAAGTACATTGGAGACAAGGACATCACCTATATGAACAGAGACAACAAGGTTTCTGGGGTCAGTATATTTATTGATGTGCATACACCCCGTCATTAACTCTGCTGCTCTACCAACAATTTGAATAGTTTGAGGTTCTAATCTCCTCCTTCCTGTCTTCTTGAGACAGAGTTACCTAATGATTTTTGTACGAATGGGGATCTCTTTAATAAATTGGAGCAAAGGTACCCTTGTGAAAATGCTCCTAAGCTCAGAAGCTAGGCTAGACTAAAGAATGGGGTCTTTCTTCTCCACAACTAACCTCTCTCAATAGGGAGGTCGGTTGGAAGAAGATGGAAAAGGCTCAGAAGGTACGCAGATAGGTTGGATGGTGTCATCCTTTTCAGAATGGTCAGGAGTTTCCTCCTCACCTTTCTCATTGATAATCACCATAGGCTGCTTTTGATTTTCTAAGGTTACTATCTTCCTTGATCTCAATTGGAGGTCATTGACTCCAACTAGCATGGATTGATATTTGGATGAAGAAAGTGGGTTCATAGAATAGATCATTTGTACCAATTTGTTATTGGGGTTGGGTAAAGGTTGGGTAGGCAGCTGAGAAGGTCGAAATGGTGGAGGTAAAGGCAATGGTGGCATTAACTGACTTAGCTGAGGTAATGATGGTTGTGGCATTGGGTAAGGTGAATTTATAGGAGGGTATGACTTCATAGGTGTAGGATAGGAATGATGTGAATGGTGTGAATGGTTTGGCCCTCGCCATCCTTGTTTCCAATATTGGGAGTGTTGTCCATAATGACAATCATTCCCATGTTTCCAATGTTGAGAGTGACTGGTGTTACGATAGGAATATGAATGTGCATTATAACCAAAAAGTTGCGGTGGAGGTTCAGGAGCCATACCTACACTTACCTGAGGCTAGTTTATCCGTGCTCCCATGGCATGCAGTGATTCGGCTTTAGGGTGTCCTCCTTCAAGTACAACTTTCAGCCCAGGTATGGAGGGACATTTTTCCATGGCATGGTTCTCTGTACAAATTGCACATTTATTAGTTTCTTTAATATCAAGAGCACATTCTCTTGAGAGATATTTTCTTCTACATTTTGGAGAAAAAATAGACAACGACTCTTGTTCTTTTACAAGTTTTTGTTGAAACTTCAAAGAGTATATTTGTTTACTAAAAATATTCATTATTTCAATTTTCATATTGTCCATTTTGTTTTCTAATACAATAATCATAGCATCAGTAGATTCAGTTTTCTTATTTCTATTATGAATTCCTTTACCAAATCTATATTGGATCCTCGAGAATTTCCTGCACAAGTCACACATTTGATCAAAATATTTTTGAGCAATATCCCCTTGTCCTAATATATTTAGATTATTCCTAGCATCATCAGTAAGCCCCCTATAAGAACAAGGTTCTAATGGTACTTAGATCAAATTTTTTCTTTGGCCTTTAGAGGATGTACAGGAATCTCTCCAATTAGTCCTCTAGAGTCTCATCCTCATTTTGCACAATAGTAAATATTTCATCTTGAATATCTCTGGTCTCACAATATTCCTGATATTTTGACAAGAACACTCCTTCATTTGTTTCCAAGAATATATAGTGTTTCCTCCTAGTCCCATGAACCAACAGAGTGTTGTGTCCTTGAGAGTTGTAGGAAACATCTTTAACTTCTGGGCATCAGATGAAAAATCATAACTTCTACACAAAATATCAAACTCAAATAGGAAAGAGTCTCAATCTTCATGTACCTTACCATAGATATGAGGAAGAGTTGATGGTGAAATATTTTTCGTTTGTACTTGTGTATCAGGATCCACAATTGTGAATCCAAAAGTGGATTGTTCCTCATTTACCTGATTTTCACTAGTTCCCTCTGCATGGTCTTCATGATCTGCCATTGTTTTTCCTCCAAGCAAACCACTCTCAATAGGATGAGAAGGCTGACTATGGGTTCTAATAGTCCCCTTCTTCCCCTTCGTGGGTTGTGTCACACCTGGACTACCATTGCCAAAGTCCAAGTAGACTGTTCCTGTGTGATGAGTCTAGGTTTGTTTGGACTTTCTACCTGAAAAATAAGGCCCAATATGATATTTGATTTTAGATTGACCAGTATTTCCTTGGCCGTTAGTGGGATTCAAACCCCTACCTCTTTTAGGAATTCATCTAAAAAAAATGACAAAACAAAATTGAAATAGAAGCTGCAAATTTAGAAATAACTTAGCAGTTATAAATTCCTTCAAACAATACAAGCAAACTACATGAAAATCTAATAGCAGACCTACCCCTATTCCAAAAAAAAAGAAAATTCTTACCAATTCAAATCGCCTCCCCAGCAACGACACAAAAATGTTGGGTGCATGAATTGCAATTAAGAAAAATCCTCAACACTTAATTGTCAACCCAGGGGTTTCGTAAAGATAGAGACAAAGTACAGGGAATGCCAGAAGTGGTACGAAATTTTCCTATTCCTAATCCTTCTTCTTAAATGAAATTTTGCAGAATCAGATAGAAAACAATCTTAAAGGCAATCGACACCAAAGCAATTCTAGTGTTGGAATGTAAAAGAATAATTTTCGAGGCAAACAAGTAAAGGATCTTTCACACAAATGGAAGCAATCTTAAATGCTAAAATGAATTATTATGTTTATATTCAGTATAGATGGCTAACAACTTAACATTTGGGCCCTTGCAAAGATCAGTTTCCCAATTGATTTTCCTTCTACACCAAGCAACATTTTCTTGTACTATTGCAATTTTCTTGCACTAGTGCAACTACAGTACTTACGTGAAAAAGTATATTTTACCTTCCTTACTAAATATTTATATCTTTCTGGAGGTGCTCTCAGCCTCAAGGCTTAGAGCATTCTATTCCCATGACAAGAGACCAGCTCTTGCACCAAGGCAGAGCTTCCTTCACCAAAGTTTCCAATATACTTTCAAAATAATTAAAGGGTGTGTCGAAAAGAATTGCAATCGCAAGCTAGATTATGAAATAAATTACACGTGAAAAAGAATGCTTTAATTAACTAAACATTGCAATGAAAGTAAACTTCATAAAGCAAAAAAAAATTCAAAATAATCAAAGCAACATGAAAATTAATTTGCATGCATCAAACTAACTTTTGGCAATTCAATTATAATGTTTCTATTCCTTTTTCTTAAGTCATAAAATGCAAGTGTAAATTATGGTGTTTGTAATAGTGTCCTTCCTTAATTCACGTAAACATCCTTAGATCCTTCAGAAGTATAACTCTTAACATTAAGAATGATTAATTGAATTAACAATACTTTTGCTTGTAGGAATAAATGAAATTATAAGCAGGAAAAGGAACTTAACACCTGCTATGAAGGAGATGAATAAACCGAAGTGCAGGGAACTACATGCACTGGTACATGAAGAATCTTCCTGCACGACCTGAGTAGAAGCAAATTAAGACAAAAATTGCAGGAAAACAATTGCAAGAAGGAAATTGCAGGAAATTAATTGCAGGAAAGAAATTACAAGAAAGAAATAAACTTACTTAAACTTCCAAACTATGGATCAGTTCATGCTTGAGTATGAAATGAATTTAACTCAAAAATTCTGAAATAAACATAAGAACAATCCAAGCCATGCAACTTTAAAGGAATAAATATTCACAAAATCCTTTTAAATGGTTAAATCACAAGGGTAAATGAGCTGGGTTGGTTGGTCCCAAGCCAACCAGCGCATTTCCCATTTAGGAAACCAAATGGTTTATCACTTAATCATGCATAAAATAAAAATTAGACACAACATGAAGAAAACATGGCACGTTCCTTGTATTAAACTTGATCAGCAAATATACATGATAATGTGAGTCCAGCCCAGAACCAAGGGTGACACAAAATTACAAAGTAAATGAAATTACAAACTCAGATATCCTTAGCTTAGCTCTACCTACGGTCTACATTATATACAATCTCTCGGCCTTATCCATATTCTGCTTATTACATTCATTTCCTATTCAAGCCTTTCAGCCAAATGGACTAACTGTCAGGCCAGGGTAACTCCAGCAATTAATGAGCGCAAGACAGAACTGATCATTTTATTCATTAGACAATTATTATTTATACATATACAAAACGGATCAGTTCATCTTCTAGATGACTGTCCAGCTTCACCTCATCCATTTCGGATTAGGTGTGAACATTCCCCCCCTTAATCTGAAGGGATGTTGGTGAGTCCAAGCATCATTCTGAATCTTTCAAGCTTTTCTCTTCCAAGCGCTTTGGTGAAGATGTCTGCAATTTGCTCGTTTGTGGAACAATGATGGAGATGGATTGTTTTGGCCTCAACATGATGTCGTTTCAGATGATATTTAGTATTGATGTGCTTAGTACGATCATGGAACTTTGGGTTCTTGGCCAACTTTATTGCAGATGTGTTATCAATCATGAGTGGAGTTGGTTGTATTTGTTTTACCTGCAAATCTTCAAAAATTTTCCTGAGCCACACAATTTCTTTCGTTGCTTCAGCTGCTGCCACATATTTTGCTTCTGTTGTGGAATCTGCTGGTACTGATTGTTTGCGTGATCTCCAGGAGACAGCTCCTGATCCAAGACTCATAACATATCCTGAAGTAGATACCCCAGTTTCTTTGTCTCCATCGAAGTCTGAATCAGAGTATCCAATCAAGTTGAAGTCGTCCACCTGTGTATACTTGATTCCAAGGTCTTGAGTTCCCTTCAAGTACCTTAGAACTCTTTTTGCAGTAGACCAATGTCCCTCACAAGGCTTTTGCATAAACCTGGAGAGGATTCCAACAACAAATGAAATGTCTGGTCTGGTAGTAGTGAGGTAGATGAGACTTCCTACAAGCTGTCTATACTTTGTTGCATCCTCAAATTCCTTTCCTTCAATAGATGTGAGCTTCAAGTTTTGTTCCATTGGAGTAGAAAGGGGATTGCACTCTGTCATGCCAAATCTGTTTCACAAATCTCCAATGTATTTCTTTTGAGAAAGAAATATGGACTTTGGATGTTGGGTTACTTCAATGCCAAGATAGTAATGAACATAGCCCAAATTAGTCATTTCAAAAAAATTTCCTAATTCTTTCTTTATGGATGCAATATAGCTTTCATTGTTCCCTGTCGTTAAAATATCATCTAAATATACCACAAGATATACAACTATTTTTCCAACTTTATTGACAAATAAAGTTGCATCATCAAGATCAAAATGTTTGAAGTTGAGTTTCAAAAGATGCTCAGTTAGTTTTTCATACCATGCTTGTGGTGCTTGTTTGAGGCCATACAAGGACTTCACAAGTTTGCATACTTTGTGTTCATGTCCTTTCACAGCAAATCCTTCAGGCTGGGACATAAAAACGTTCTCTTTTAGATCTCCATTCAAGAATGCAGTTTTTACATCCATTTGATGGACTTTCCAACCGTTCTGAGCAGCTAGTGCAAAGAGTGTTCGGATGGTGGCCCATTTTGCTGTGGGAGCAAAAGTTTCCTCATAATCAACCCTTTCCTTCTGTGCAAAACCTTTTGCCACAAGCCTAGCTTTGTGCTTGTCAAGTGAGCCATCAGCTTTGTACTTGTTCTTGTAGACCCACTTGCAGCCAATTGGTTTGGTTCCAAATGGAGGATCAACCAGCTTCCAAGTGCCATTCTTTATGAGGGCATCATACTCCTTCTACATCGCTTCTTTCCATTCATCATGAGAAGCAACTTCTTTGAAGGAATTTGGTTCAAAATCTGTAGACAAGTTCAATTCACAATCATAAGTAACATCCATATCAACAGGTGAATTAGAGTTATCTACATCACCTCCATCTTGTCGGTTTGTATTTCTGGTTCCTGTTTTTCCAATTTCATCAGGATGAACACTTTCAAGTGTCTTTGTCAGCCACTTTGGGGGACCTTTCTGAGGTGGTCCAGGTTGTTCTGTTGATTGAGTTGGGTCTGAATCAAGATCGAGTCTCCCAATTCTATCAATTACATCACTTAAAGCATCATCCATTGTTGGAGTGTCATGCAGGGGAGATTGTTCCTCAGAAGAAGATTCCACATGTTGATCTAGTATAGGAATCCCCCCTTCAAGATGTGGAATCTGATTATCAAACTCTTGGAATGATTTCGATTTTGTGAATCTATCCAAGCGATCAAGTTGCCGCTCAACAACACTGTCAGATTTGGATGATTCAAGAAAAATGACATCTCTAGATAAAACAAAATTTTTATTTACTTCATAATAAAGGCGATATGCTTTAGATGTGTTTGAATACCCCAGGAAGATACACTTACGACTTCTAGCACCAAGTTTGTTTCTATGTACCTGTGGTATTAAAGCATAACAGGTGGAACCAAATATCCTGAGATGTTTTACCGAAGGAACATGTCCATACCACAATTCATAAAAAGTCTTGTTTCTTATAGCACTATATGGACATCTATTCTTTATATATGTAGCACATAGAACAACATCGACCCAAAACATTGTCTTTACATTTTTGAAGAAAAGCATGGATCGTACCATATTCAAAATTGTTCTGTTCATTCTTTCGGCTACACCATTCTGTTGAGGATTATAAGGCACAATTGTTTGATGTTTAATCCCATGTTGGCGAAGCTAGTGTTCAAATTCATTTGATGTATATTCTTTTCCATTATCAGTGCGAATAGACCCAATATGAGATTGTGCATCATTTTCAATCCATTTATGAAAATTCTTGAATGTTTGAAAAACATCAGATTTGTTCTTCAAAAAATAAACCCAACACATTCTGGTGTAATCATCAATAAATGCCATGATATATTTGTTTCCATTTGCAGAAGGAACAGGCATTGGACCACATAAATCTGAATGAATAAGTTCAAGCTTCCTATGTGCTCTTGAATGTGAATCATGAAAAGACTGTTTGCTATGCTTTCCTAGAATGCAAGCATCACATTGTTTATGTTTTCTAGGAATTGTAGGCAAACCAACAACACCATTTTTCTTCAACAAGCGGAGACTATCATAGTTTAAATGTCCAAATCTAGCATGCCATAATAAACTTGATGGAAGTGCATCTTCTTCATGATGAGAAATATATGAGAAATGTTGTGCATGAGCAGAGGTTCCTTGCAGTTTAAGAAGTCTTTCTTCTTCTATACCCTTCATGACAAGTGAGTGGTAAGATGCCTTTCTTACCTCAAGCTTGCCATCAAACATGTGAATGGAGTGACCTTGCTGGCGGATGTGGACTAGGGACAACAAGTTTCTCTTCAGCTGTGGGAGATATAGAACATGATCCAGAAGAAAGTCTGGAAGACCAGGCAGTTTAAGCCTGATTGTGCCAAGCCCTGATGGATTGATTTTTGACTGATCTGCAAAGTATACTGCTCCATCAACATTGTCAGTGATATCTTCAAAGAAATATTTCCTATGAGTCATATGACAGGTTGCTCCTGAATCAAGCAACCAGTCATTTTTTGAAGAAGCAAGTGAGGCATTAAACAGATCTTCATTTACTCCAATGTTACATTGTGCCTCAATATAGTGAGTAGATTCAGGTGCTTTACCTTTGTCTATGTCATCAGTTTTACCTTTCTGCTGATTTCTTCTCTGCTCAACCTTGTCCCATGGTAGCTTGCATGTAGAAGCATCATGTGATCCATTTCAGTTGCAGTGAATGCAATGCAGATCTTCCTTTTCTGCTTGAGGATGTCTGCCCCCCTGCCTCTGAAGTATCTTCCTCTTCCTCTTCGTCCACCTCTTCCTCTTGTAGAATCTTGAGCAGGATGCTTTTCTTTATGAGCAAGGCAAACGGTGTCTTCAGAAGTTTCAGGGACTGTTTTCTTTCCAAAGGCTTTCTCTCTTTCAGCAAACTTTTTCACAAGAGTGTCAAAGGTTATATCTTTAAGATTTCCATTTGCTTGTAAAGACTCAAGATAGTTAGAGTAGGTAGGATAGAGTGCTTTTAGAAAGGCAATAAGAGAGATATCCAGCTCAACCTTAGTGGATTTAATATCATGCACTATAGACTTTATTTCATATGCAAGAGTAAGAGGATCATTATTTTTCAGTTCAAGAGTGAAGAGTTTAATCATGAGCTGAACAACTTCAAGTGCAGAATGTGTATCATAGAGTTCTTTCAGCTTTTGTAAAGCTTCAAAGGCAGTGGAATAGGATGAAATATGACGACTTACTTCCTCATTTACAGATGCTGCGATCAATGCAAAGGCTTTGCTGTTCTTGTTTTCCCAAATGGCGAGTTCTTTGTCTGATGTGGGCTGCACAGGGTCTTTGTCTTCTTCTCCGACACACACTCCTTTCCACAGCTCATTGTAGATAAGGGTGTGTTTTACCATCCGGGACCATTTAGAATAGTTCTCCTTGCCAGTGAGAACTATTCCGACCATAGAAATGATTGAATGCATTCTGTAAAAAAAAATATCTCTGCCAAAAACACTTCTGTTGAGAGAGAAAAAAATCCTTATATGATAGCCTTATGCATTTTATTTTTCTTCTAACATTTCATCAACATATCATGAGCATTTCTTATATCACCATTTCTTTATATCACTTCCTTAATATTATGTTTTAAGAAAAAAAACAAGGGTGCTCAAATATATATCACTGCTCAACATATATCATTGCTCAACATATATCATTGTTGAAAAAAGGGCGCTCATATATATCACTGCTCAACATATATCACTGTTTTGAAAAAAAAAAAAGCGCTCATATGACTTCACTATATCAGTTTTCAATTCCTACAATCTCAAAAGCGATGCACAGATCTCAGATCATTAGGGAACATCCTCAAGAAAAACAGCTGGAAGAGTTCAAGCGCGAGTTCGAAGCTTACGAAATTCAGCAACACAAAGATTATTTAGCAACACAGAGATTATGTCATCTTTGCCGCCAGAAAAATTCACAACCAGAAGTTTTTAAGGGAAGAAAACATTACACCAGCAAATACCAGACAAAGCAACCGCGAACAGTCCAGAAAACTTCTGCGGGCACTGGAATTTATTCATAAAAATAAAGAGAATCTTGGAAGTGTGCTGGAAGATAGATATTCCTTGCAAGGATAACTAGCAAAATTCCAGTGGTATCGAATGGGTTAAACCGCAGGAAAGAACCACAAAACCGCAGGAAAGAACCTTCTTACGATGAGCAGAAGCCACAAAGGTATCGAATGGGTTAAATGTTTCGTTGCAGGTCAAAACATACACCAAAACCCGCAGGTCAAAACCTCGTTTAGTTGATGAAGTTGCTCCTTTTCGCGCTTCTGGAAATGACAAAGGAGCAAAAATACTTTCTCCAAACAATAATACTTAGTTCACTGACGTCTAAAAAAAAGAAACCTTCCTCAAGCGTCCTTCAGAAACCGCCCGCGTCGCCAAGCCTTTGTATCCTGGAAGTCCTCCCTATCAATGCTCAAAAACCGAGTCCAAGCAAAGCATTAACAGCAACAACAAAACGTTGAGGTTCTCAAAGGACGTGATCAATCCTAGAGAAATTGTGACAGAAATCGTCAAGCATGCCAAGGAAAATGCTTCTTTGCATTCAATACCAAAAAACGACTCCTCACCAAAAAAACGCTTCTATGCATTCAATAAAAAAACGCATAGCAATTACTCATGATCTGAGGGCGCAATCTCCAGAGGCGCTCAGGACAGAGGGTGCAGTCTCTAGCAGTCAGAGAGCGCAGCGAATTCAGGTCAGAGGGGCAGCGAATTCAGGCAAAGGCAGAGGCAGAGCTAGGGAATCAAGCCAGAGCAGCTCTTAAGACAGGAGTTACTACTATTTTAGGGACTGGGACCTAAGCTTTGGTGCCATGTCAGGCCAGCGTAACTCCAGCAATTAATGAGCGCAAGACAGAACTGATCATTTTATTCATTAGACAATTATTATTTATACATATACAAAACGGATCAGTTCATCTTCTAGATGACTGTTCAGCTTCACCTCATCCGTTTCGGATTAGGTTTCAACATTAACAAACAACATTGCAAAACCAGCTAATGGCTATAATAAAGCGCAAAATTTGCTGGTCGTATACCATATTCTCGGAAAGTATCCGTGACTATAAACCGCCAATATCCATCTTCAAATAGTTCACAATTGAACTAGGAATCGTGGATCAAAAACACTCGTGTGGAAGGATCCGAACTATCACGAAGATCACAGAGCAACATCATTGGCGGTGTAGGAACCTGTCTGCATTGATCATGCTAAATAACGATTAACACTTAGTTATTCAATTACTTTTAAGAAAGGGTTAAGGTTTATGGGAATAGGGTAAAAATAGAGAAATTTGTGACTCCAATATGGACTTCTAAGGGAGACAGTTTCAACATGTCCATGGATGGTAATAATATCCATAAACTGATAAAGTTTCATGGTGACAAATTAACGTGTAACAGATTGCCCCCTAAACTAGAAAGTCTGACAAACAAATTTAAAAGATTGAAGTGCTTTATCATTCCAAGAATCAGATTAGAGGAAATGGTTGGAAACCTACAAGGAACATTCAAAGGAATATAATGAAATATATATATATATATATATATATATATATATATAAATATATATCGAAAATCATCTTAGAGGTAGGCATTCCCATACTCAGAGTAAAGTGAACTCAATGAACAAGCATGGAACAACTAAGATCATATATATGGTAGACACAGCATGGACACAACCATCTGTCTACATAATCATGAATATAAAATATCCTCACAACCTGGATTGATGAAACTAGATCTAGGGTCTTGATCTCCATCTCTCGATCCACATTACGATTCTAACCATGCGAGTGAATGTCTTGAAGTCGAACATGGCAGAAATCACTTGATTACTAGTCAATTATGTGAACCATTAACAAGCGTGAGAAAAACCACCAATAATGGCAATGGTTTCAAGGTACCCCCAGTACAATCTATGAAGTGTGAATATGTGATCTGAAGTTGAACACTCATAAACTTTTTCGATCGAAGGCAAATGATGAGAACCTGTCGTTGAAAGAAAAAAGCATAACATTAAGGCATGTAGGTTTCAAGGTATTGAAGGTTTCTAAATAAGCTTCCTAGATGATGAGCTAAAGTTGATAGGAAGTGATCCATCATAGGAAAGCCTACGCCATGAAACATGATATCAAGTTCTTAAAATAATTGCAAGGATTGACTCAAGGATGGCCAATGTGAATGAAGGAAAATGTTTTGGAAAAGGATTTGAACTAAGGTTGAACTTATCTTGAACACATAATGACACTTTAATGATTTGGCATCATTTGACTCAACAATAATACCCAAAACCATGAATACTTTCAATGAGGTTTGATTAACTATAAGGAAAATGGATTTCCCAACCCGGACATGAATGTGAGGGAGTGCCAAGTTCAAGAGTGACATGCTACCTTTTAACTGACAATGTAAAATGGAGACCTTCCCCAATTCCTCCCCACCATTACTAGAAAGTACCTATTTATTTTTTACAAGCTTGAGGAGGATAACATACACTTGTACTATAAGCTCATCCTTCAGATGAGTCCATTGAAGTATTTTTAATGAACCCTAAGAAGGAATCGTTCGGTCTCTCTATGCTTAACGAGTCCTATACTATTTAATTTTAACTAGTCCAATAAAGGTATAACTCGATGTCATTTTATTTTGAGAGATTTTAAAAAGACACAAAAGGAAAACTCATTCAGCTCTTTAACCATAAAATTTTAATGACCCTAGAGAAAGTAAATCTTGATGTTTTTCAATTTTAGAGAGTCAGAAAGAAAACATAAGTAGACTGCATCAGGTTATTTTTCATTAGTTTAGTCTCTCAGGTCCGAAAAAGGATAAAATAATACAAGAGAGAACTCTATTGACCATGTTCGATCAACATATACCCTTTTCTTCAATAATCTTGGCTCATTCCGTAAAAGGGGTAAAATTATACTGAGTGGACAGTTGTTCACTTACTTTTATGAGTTCGAACAAACAAGTACTCGCCAATATTTTCAGTTTTGAAAAAGTATAAAAAGGGATTAAAAGAAGACTTCATGATTTTTCACTTTTTGTAATTTTTAAAGAGCATAAAAAGCAATAAAAATCTATTTAAATGTCAAAAATGTTTTATCTTGACTCCGTAAACGATCCTACACATTCAAACTCAATAACACATCATAATTGCTCAAGAAGATGTTTTCCCTCTTAAAAATATTCAAAATATAAAAATAATATTTTTAAAGCTTCAAAAACATTTTAAGAGTGAGAAAAAGTAATTTATTTTCACCATTTTCATTTTCACCAGTTAAGAGCAAAGAGAGGATATTTTACGGTAAGACTTCCAGGACTAACTTCGAGCCAACAAGTGGATGAAATCACATGTCATTTCCTCCAGGTAGAATATCTTTCCCAAACTTAGGTTTCCATCTATTTATTTTTTCATTCTAAGCTTGCATTTTGTTTTTTAGGAAAAAATTTTGTCAAAAAATGCGCCCTTGCCCTTGCGCGGGTTTTTCTCAATTGGGCCCGTGCAAGCCGATAAAATTTTCCATACAGAAATTCTCGCCCTGTGCCGAATTCTACTGCAAATTTCCGTGAAGGTGCACCCTATGCATAAAACGACGGCCGTTCAGGTTCCATGGGATATTTTAAAACATACTTTGGGCCTCAAAGAATATGAAATGAATTTTAAGAAATACTCTAACTACTTTAAAATGGTCATTTCAGGTGTTTTTTGTTGCTAAAAAATGGAATGGAGGGAGGGAGGGCATCAAGCCAATGATGTGGTTGATTTGGTGGATCCAACCACTTTGCAAGCTCTTAGGAATTATGGCCTCTTGAAATACTAGCTAATCCCTCGGATGAAAGCCCAAGTAGATCTAATGACATGGTTGGTGAGGACCTGGAATGTTCAGGAATAATGTTTTGTGATTGCTAATTATCACCTCACCATTGATGTCGATTACATATATTTCCTGACTGGGTTATCTCACTAAGGAGCCAATCTTTCACTTTTTGGATTAAAGGTAGGGGGAGAAACTACTGATGGGTACTTGCAGTAATTTTTTAGGGGTCCAACGACAAAATATGGATGGATTGACATTCGATCCATCAAACATTTACCCTTGAGGACCTGTTTGGTCAATTTAGAGTGTCCTAAATTGCTATATTAATTGTCAATCTGAGAGTCGTAAACTGTTGAAGTGTGGTGCACTATATGTGCAAGATAACCTATTCCTTACTTTTTGTCGTTTTTGATTTTTATTTTGTTTTGGGGTTTTTTATCTTCATTGATTTCATAATGTGAGATGGAAATTCTAAAAGACAAGTATGGAGATAAATTTTCAAGGCAATTATGTCCTTTATAATGACTTCCAAAACTTCAAACTTCAGAAGGTCTTAGAACAGGCAATGATGAAATTAATTCCTAAAAGAAAATGAAAAATGTGCCACTACTCTAATCAAACAAACAGTGAACTATTGATCAGGAAATCATTATCCTTGTTGCTGTCTAAATACAAAAGAAATAAATTAAGCTACTGTACTCAAAGAAATCCAAAAATTGCAAGTAAAGTAAAGTTAAAATCAAATTACATCAATTCATATTCTGACCCCTCGCCAGTTAGTCTCGCTATGGCTTTTGGAGGTAATCATCAACAACTTGAGCAATCCGATATCTAATTTGCAGAAAAATAAACTTAAAATCAAATCACATCAATTCATAGTCTGACCCCTCGCCAGTTAGTCTCGCTATGGATTTCAGAGGTAATCATCAACAACTTGAGCAATCTGATATCTAATTTGTAGAAAAATAAAACTAATATCAAATTACACACTCATACTTCAATCCCTCACGATTAGTCTCGCTATGGCTAGTGGAGGTAACTGACAATGATGTGAGCAATTTAATATCTAAGCTAACTAATAAAGCCAATGAAGAAAACTCAAATAAACAAAACATAACTGAAATTAAAAACTAAGAAAAGTAAGTTAGCAGAAAGACTGATTCCATGTCATTAGTCATTTTGAAAACTATATGCAAATGCCCGGGCTGCCTACTGTAATCTGGAACATACACACTAATCAGCGTTAACACCAATGTAAAGCATGTAAATTATGAACAAAAATGAAACATTAGTACCATAAGAAATGCAATATACATAAGTGAATAACTATGGCCTAATGAACATAAAGAACCACAGCATAAAACTGTACAACAATATGAAACAAAACCTCGGTGTGTGCAGGGGCCCTCTACACAACCTCGGGCAACAACTATCAACCAGGAATTATGCTCAGAAACAGAGCCTTCTCATATTTTCAAAATGCAGTCATAACAACGAAACAATGTCACGACACAGTGGCTCTTTAACAGCAACAATACATTCAAAAAGACTAACTACTATGTTTATAGAAACACATTATTTATAGCAAAAGTTTACATAACTGATTTCCTAAAAACTACGCTGACAGAGGACACGTGACTGACAGCGTCCATGGATTTAGCATCATGGCTGCTGAAATGATGCAATCTAATGAAAGAGGCTTGTTGGATTTACATCGTGGGCAACCTATAGGTGTCAGCATGCCTCCAGAAATCTAGAAACGACCACGAAAACCTTTCACGTGCTTAGAAACAGAGTCTTGTTGCCGTAGGACTCTTCTGTTGACCACCGCTTGACCACCGTTGACAATGGCCTCCTATGATGAATCTGACTGAGCCAATAGGACTCAGTCCATGTCCACGTCATTTCCAACTTTCCCATGTGGCTCGATTTGCCTGAGGACACCTACAATATAGACTTTAACAAAAACGGCTGCGGAAAGTTGAAGCAGCTTCGGAAAGTGACAAGATTCTGCAGCTCAATGAGCAAAAATCTGTTTCAAATAGCAGATACAAAACATAGTTAAAAACCACTTTATATGCTCTTTTATGATTAATATGCAATGATGTTGATAGCTTATGAGGTCCAGGTGAATGGAAAGAGTCTAGGAAAGTGTATAGGAAAGATGCAAGTTTGAGGCTCAACAGGACCATTGCTTTCACTGTTAGCAAACTACATGGCAATACTACCCTCCATCTAGTCACATGGGCACAGATGTTGATGATCATGGAATGCTGGGAGTCCACAATATACAACTGGTGTGAGGTAGTACTGGTAAATATAAAGGGGCAACTAACTAGGCGCAAGAATGGTAAAATGAAAAATTTCGATTATAGTGCGATTCTAGTTGGTTTTCCCATAGAAAGGATTCTTAGTCTTTGGCCAGAATAGATTTAGGTAGACAAGGGGGGTTCAATGGATCCACACTTGATGAGGTGGGTTGCAATGATGGCACGCCACAACGGTGATGGTCTTGTAGTGAGGTATATGACAACATTCTTTTATTGGTTGAGTGAGCAGATTGTTTCGATCGAGGACTTCCCGTACATCGGGATAGATTACAAACGTGACACTGATATCCCACTTCCAGCTAGGACTCAATGGGGTGATCTAGGTAGTATTTTCTCATTTCTGGCATATTGTCAAAGTTTTTTAATTTTCAAGTGTTTTTTGTCTTAAGAGGCTAATTGTCGGAAACACATGTGCAGATGTGGGTCTAACTCGACGAGCTGGGATGAGACAATATGATGGACAAGACAAGCATCCTATAGTTGCCGCGGTAGTGAACCTAGAGGTAGATGAAATCCTGACAAAGTTGGAGCACAACCTTGAAAGGTTGATTGCCAACATCCTAGAGACTAGATTTGATGACATTCCACACACCTATCAGAGGCATGTGGTGGAGGTTCCTGGGCTGCTTAGATGTTTTTTGTATTGAGTCACTCATGCTATCATGTGTTATCATGAGCATGACCATTCCTAGTTTTTCTAGTTTATAGGACCATTTTTGACCTTTTGGAGTCAGTACTATTCGGAAAATAAAAGGCCATGGGGCCTTATGTCCTCGGATGACATATGTTGTAGACACACCCAAAATCTATTTTAATGAAAAATCTTCTACTTCTATTTATGTTTATATTGAGCAATGAATATTGTTTTTAATTTAGAAATGTTTCAAATATCTATCTAACAAATGATTCACCAATGAATCTATCAATGTGTTTAAATATCTCGGAATGCATTGATATTAAATATAATAAAATAGCCTTTCCAAGAGATAGACTCGTAAAAACAACCTTAACATGGTTGGACTCCTAACTGAATAGACATCATTTAAATGTAATACTACGAGCTATGAATCTAACCTAATGATCAAAAGTTGGATACCAAATGTAATGGCATCAGTCAATAGCTCAATGACTGCATTATATTCTTCTATATTGTTCGTTGTTTGATCGAGACATATCCCGTGAGTAAAATCTAGCTCGTTACTAGGTGAATAGATAACCGAGGATGCAAAAGATAAATTCTAAGTACTACGACTACTGCCATTAGCAAAGCAAATGTAAGTCAGAGAAAACATCGGCATCTTCAAATCAAGTGTAAAAACGAGATAAGTAGAAGTAGTAGAAAAAACACTAATCTACCACACATACCTGAAAATAGTAAATAATGTACAAATATTCACCAAAAATTTATGAAAAATATTTCTTGAGGTAAAGACCATTTATGGGCTTTCCCAAAGGAACACCATTGTAATCAATCAGCTCATAGGCACCTTTAGCTAGTATGTGTTTTATGATTTAAGGGCCATTCCACATGGGGTCAAATTTTCCTGCACCTAGCTTGTCATGAGCTTGATCATATACCAAGAGTAGGTCACCTTCTGAATATGGATGAGAATTAACGTTCTGACCATATTGGGCTTTGACACATTTCTGGTGAGCTTCGCTAGCTAATACAAAATTACGGTGACTTCCATCTAGATGGGCTAAGTGTACAAAGCGTTCTTCGTCTACAGAGGTAGTAGGTAATAATTCGATATCTAATTTAAGAGATGGAATTTCACATTGAATAGGTAATACAGATTCCAAGCCATAAACGAGTTGAAAAGAGGTAAGACTGGTCAATTTTTTTACAGTAGTGCCAGAAGCCCACAGTGCTGAAAAGAGCATAGAGTTCTAATTTCCTTTATGGATACCAACTTTTCATTTAATCATATTGCTTAAAACATTATTAACAAATTTGACTTAACCATTAGCTTTGGATAATACGGAGTAGAGCTATCATGGCAGAGGCCAAGTTGCATGAACAATTCGACCATCATAAAGTTGCGAAAATGACTACCATGGTCTGTGACAATAGCTTATGAGACACCGAACCGAGTAATCACATGATTGAAAATGAAAATAGTTGCAGTTTCACAGTCATCTCTATATGTAGGCATGATCTTGGCCCATTTTGTAAAGTAATCGGCTGCAAGGATGATATATCTATGCCCCCTCGCCAAGTGAGGGTTCCAAGTGACGAAGTTGATGCCCATTTAGCATAAGGACTGACAACTATGATTGGGTGAAGAGGAGTGGGAGATGCCCGCATTTTGCAATCATAAATTTGGTAATTATGGTATTTTCATACTATAGTGATGCAATCTTTAAACATTGATGGAAAAAAAAGGTCAACAAGTAATATCTTTTAGGTAGTAGCATACCTGGAAATGTGACTGCCACATTATACAAAGTGAAATTCACTCAAAGTTTTTTTCGCTTCTTCAAGAGTCAAACAATGTCGAAATATAGAATAGGCACCATGATGATAAAGAGTGTTGCCAATAATGCTGTATTGTTGGGACTAGTATCGGATTCACCAATGATCAGTTTTGGATAACTTAGGCCTAAAATTTTGTGTTTGGAGATATATAATGATGTCTCCAAACCACGAACTGGACACACTAATAAGCAAGAGAGATTCGTTAGCAAATTAATCTTTTTATATAGTTTATATATCAGTGTGGGGGAAGTCACACACTAATTTGGCAAAAACCAAGGATTTCTTTGACTTGCATTTTTCAAATTCCAAATCTAACTCTTCTAAAATGACTATCCACTCCAAGTATTTGCCCCCCTAGTAGTTGCTTCGTTAGAATATACATCGTAGGGTTGCAATCTAAAATGAAAATTATTTTTTGGAGAAGTATATAGTGACAGAATCATTGAACAACTTACACCACTACTGAGGCTAGCTTCTCCACATGTGTGTATTTAATCTCAGTTTTAGTGAGACTTCTACTCAGATAGTAAATGACATGTTCGTTGTGAGAATCATCCTCCTAGACTAAGACCATGCCAATGGTGGCATCAGATGTAGTGAAGTAAAAAAAGTAGTCTCGATGATAATCGGGAGGATGCAGTAAAGGTGCATTAGTAAGTGCCTGCTTTAAAGCATCAAAATATTTATCAACAAGATCATCCCAAAAAAGCAGAATACCATTTTTCAAAAGTCGAGTAAAACCTTATCTTAGTTTAGCATAATTGTGTATGAATCTATGCAAAAATTTTACTTTCCCTTGCAAAATTTGGGGTTGAGTCAATCTAGAAGGAGTAGGAACATTCAAAATTGCCTCTACCTTGAGAGGATCAGCACGAATGCCTTCCTTTGAAAAAATGAATCATAGAAGGCAACTAGATTGCACACAAAAAACACATTTATGTGGATTCAAGTGAATATTGTAATGCCTAAACCTAATGAAAATTTCTTTTAAGTGCATTGGGTGATCCTGTTGTTTCATGGAATGGGCTAGGAGGTCATCTAAATAAGGCTGAACACTATTCTTAATATCGTGGAATTTGTAAGACATTTCTCGTTGAATAGTTGTGCCTAAATTTTTTAGGCAAAAAGTTGATTCCCAACATCGCTAAGTAAGACCAGGCAAAAATGTCACGAAATTCCTAAAATATGGCTTTGTAAGTTGAAATATATTCTAACAAGCAAGACGATCCTATATGAATATTTTCAATTATTCCAGGTTATACTGACATATTGGTAGGTACTATTGCCGATATGTTCCCTAAATTTTGTTCAAAATTGGAAGAAATGGTAGATGTTGGATTTTAAAGATTGCTAAGGGTCTAAGGTGAAAATAAAGTTGGAAAATGTTCTCAATTTTATCAAAATATGGTACGAAAGTTGAACAATGATGAGTATCTTCCCATGGCATTTCATCCAAGGTCATAACCTCCATAATCCCTTCATCAATTAAAGAATATTTGTTAAAAGGATCAGGCATAAAAATTGGTTGCAAGTGTTACAAATGAGAATACTCAGCAATGATCATATTCATTTGATCATTACCAAATTATTGGGTTAGAAAAATATTGAATGGCCTAATAGGCTAATTGAAAAGGATTACGGGGCATTTCATCACCATATAATATTTTATTCTGACGATACTTTTCATGGATCTCCAATTTCAAAAGTACTTGATGTAATCATGTTGATTTGTGCTTCATTTTGAAGAAGAATGGGTGGATGGAATGCAAAATTTCCCATCAAAGATGAGTCTTTGAGTAGGCCAACACCAACTTCTTCATATGGAGTGGTTTATTTTCCAACAAATGGGCTACTATAGGTAGAATTAGGGTTAGAGGTATAGTACGATAATTAATCTACTTTCACAATTCTTCCTTTCTGAAGAAACATAATCATCCTAAAATATGATGAGACTAGTGCTGCCATGGCACAAGTCTAGCTCCGGCCAAGCAAAATGTTGTAATCAAGTTGAGCATCAATAACTTCAACATCTATTGCAACTATTTCTCCTTCTAACTCAATTGGAGAATCATTTAAAATTCCATACAAATGAAAACCTATAACATCGAAGGATTTCAGAGTTTTGGTATATTGATTGATTGTTCGAGAACCTAAAGATTTCCAACAACCAATGTACATAATGCATGTTGACACTCCTTTGTCAATCAATTTTCGAGAAAATCATCAATTTTTGGCATGAACTAGTATCTGAAAAGCCAGTTGGTGTGGGAGACGCAGGACATGATTTTCAAGGTCAAAAATAAACAAATGGGATTCTTGAGGATATATAGCTTCTACCGCTAATAATAATAATTTCCTTTGTACTGGACAAGTTTGCAGTACTTCAAGGGCAGACATGGCCGAAAATGACATAGCTAGATCTTCAACATTGTTTTAATTTTCAGCAACCCTTGCGTAAGGATTAAAGACTGACTTACAAAGCATACCCTTAGGAGGTGGATGAATTTCCATATCAGGATTTGGTTTTTCAATGTGTAATGGTTCAGAAGAAGGAGTAAACATGGAAGTTTGACCAGATGAACTGGATTCATCTCCATTTTCAACATGACTCTTTGATTTATAATATTTGGATCTCACTGCTACCATAACTCTAGAAGACATCATCATGATATCTGCCGACGGGGATGAGGAGGATTCGTTGTGAGAGACCATTTTACTATCTTTAGGAAAAGCATCCTTCAAAACAATGGGCGTGGGTGAACTTTTGACAAATTTGGAAACTTCTGCTCGATGAAGGCACCCCTTAGTATAATGATCTTCTTCACAAATCAATTAAGGATATCGAGCTTTCCTCTTTTTGTCAGAGGGTTCGTTCTTGGCTGATTTATCCTTGGAGTGGTTGTCTTATTTATTTTTTCCTTTTCCTTTTTTCTTATTTCCTGATGATCTACCTTTGTAAGTAGATGAATCTATGGCATTGTTTTTGGAACTAGTTATGGGATAAGGATATTCATCAGGTCAATCAGATAGAGATGAAAGTTGAACATTCTTAGAATTTTTCTTTTTGTTCTTAGTCTTCTAGCTCACATAACCAGTCATACCATCTGCGACATGTGATCCTGGAAGAGGTGGATTATTTGGAGTAGATCAGGGTAAACCAAGGATCGTTTCATACAAAGTACTATACTGAGTATAAACAAGATCAAGATATTGAGCAAGATAAATTACCTGCTCTTCAGTTATTATTGGTAAAAGTGGTTTTATAAACCATTCACCCAGAATCTCATTTGGAATGTAAAATTTAACTAGAAGATGTCTTCATCTACATTCATGAATGTGATCTGAGATATGGGTAGACGTTGACTTCTTTAAGGAAGTCAAAAGTTCAATTCCATTATGATACGGAATCGGTAGCTGAAAATGTATCAAAAGGGTTGTAGCAAGGGCATTGAATGTGTTGAAAGAAGCATGTGATAATTCCACATACCATTTGGTTGTCAAACCAATTAGGGTTCATGGAAAATGTCTTAATATAATAGAATCATCATTTAACGAGTTGGACGGGCACCAAATATGGTAAGCCATGACATGGTTGGATGGATCTTCTCCCGAATTACCTTCAAACATAGGAATTTCATTGGGAAACTTAGTAGGAATTTCTGGCCAATAGGGTAAATAATGAAGTGGATCATTAGTTAACCGAGACAGGTCAAGAAAATCCAAAGTTGCAATTAAAGGTAACTGGTGATTTGGGTCCAACGATGGATATTGATAACCCTAAAGGGTGAGTCTCGTATTAGGAGGAGGATATCTATGATATCTTGGAATAGCTTGAGCAGTTTGGATATCTATGCCTCTTGGGTATCCAGGATGCACCATACTGTATTGCGGTTGAATAGGTTGTTGAAATGCATGACCTGGGTATGGTTGATTCTGGAAGGTGATAGTCTAACCCATTTGACCTTGAACAAGTGTCCTTGAAAGGGTTAGCTTCGCAAAGGTTAACCTTGGAGAAATTAAGTTTGAAAAGGTGTAGCTTGAACAAACTGACTCTGGGGCATACCTTGGAAAGGTAGCACTTGAAAAGGTACTTTAATATATGGAAACCTAGGCTGAAAAACACGTATTTGAGGTGTTTATGGAATCATAGTAATGGATTTAACAACAGATGCCTGAGGTAAAGACTGAAGAAGAGGTTGCATAGTAACATGTGACATAAGCGGGACAGTTATTTGTGATACTCCTGGAATTGGTGTTCTATGTGAACTTGAACCTGGGTTTTGAATAGATGTTTCGATATCAGATTTCCCTATAGTTTGATGGGTACTTTAGGTCGGCTACTAAAGTGATTATTGGGTAGGTCTCGATGAGGTAGCTTGGACAGTTGGTTGAATTTGAGAAGACATACTGTCAAAATGTAGTTGGGTCATAGGTTATTCAAGAGGTTGGCTAGGTTGATACAAAGGCACTTGAGAAACAACATGAATTGACAGTTAAGAAGGGTTCCATATTGTATTCAATCCATGGTAAGGCATTCCATAGGCAGATTGAGGCTTAACAGGCTGACCAAAATCGGTTTGAGGCATTTGAGCATTGTTAAGGTACTTTCTGGCAGGGGTTTCCCTCTATCTGTAGGGTAATTTCCACCAAAAGGTTGTCCTCCAAGTGGAGGATATAATGGTTTCTCCCTAGGTGGATAATAACCACCTGTTGTGTTAGCTTATGGATTACCAGCATTACTAGAAATAATATTAATGGCTTGTTCAAATGTCAGACCTTCATTTGTAGGGTTAATTAGAAAAGTCGACATGTTTGAAGATGGGTTTGAGGAAGAAGCTGTTATGAAACCAGCTCAAGAAAAGATAGAAAAGATAGATCAACGCCTTATAATTCAGCCTCTTCGAGGGGGCAACCTCCTTTCTATATATAGGAGTCTAAGGAGTCACAATATAACCCATCCGACCTAACAATAATAATATAAAGCCACAAAAATAACAATAGAGGGATTATATGAGGCACAGTAAAAACAATATGGGGGCAATAGGGGCACAACAATATTAATAAGGGGTATAACTACAATAGTAATGGGGTAATCACTAGTATTATAGGGACTCAACATGCCCCTCGCCTTCAAAAAAGTGTTGTCCTCAACGCTTGAGTAGTTCTGGATACTTCTGCATAAAATTCTCATCCTCCCATGTGGAATCTTCAGCGGATAAGTTCTTCCACTTGATAAGATACTCTGAAATTGATCGATTTCGTAGCTGTCGAATTCTTGTTTCTATGACTGCTTCCGGTTCCAATATAATTTTTCCTTCCTCGTCAAGTTCTGGCAATATTGTTTGAACTGGGAGCTTGTCGCCTATAACCTTCTTTAAACATGAAACATGGAAAACTGGGTGCAATCGAGAAGTTGCAGGAAGCTCCAATTTGTATGCCATAGTACCAATCTTTTGCAACACCTTGTACGGACCATAATACTTTGGTGATAATTTATTATCCTTCTTAGCTTGCTTTAGGGACATTTTCTTATATGGTTGTAGCCGTAGGAATACCCAATCACCTACATCAAAACTTCTTTCACTGCGATGTTGATCTGCCTGTTGTTTCATTCTATTCTGTGCCAACACGAGGTTATCCTTTAAGAGTTGGAGGACTTGTTGTTGATGTTCGATGTGATGTTCCACTGCCTGAACCTTAGAATTTTCTCTTAAATATGATGTGATGGATGGTGGTTGATACCCATAAAGTGCCATAAATGGGGTCATTTTTGTTGCTGTATGGAAGGAAGTGTTATACCACCATTCAGCCAGAGGCAACCATTTGACCCATTGTGTTTGTTTATCAGATACAAAGCAACGAAGATATCCTTCCAAACATTTGTTTACTATCTCAGTTTTCCCATCAGATTGAGGATGATAAGATGAGCTATGAGCTAACTGAGTACCAAGACAAGAAAATAATTCTGTCCAAAAATTTCCAGTGAAAATGGGATCTCTGTCACTTACAATAATCTTTGGGTTTCCATGTAGCTTTTGAATTTTTTCCAAAAATGCAGTAGAAACTGTATTGGCTTTAAATGGATGTGATAATGCACAAAAGTGTGCATACTTGGTAAGTCTGTCAACTACCACCATGATGACACTCTTTCCCTCAGACTTGGGTAAACCTGTGATAAAATCCATTGAAACCTCCTCCCAACGTTGGCTTGGAATGGATAAAGGTTGTAATAGACCCGGTGTCTTAATTTTTTCAACTTTATTTTGTTGGAAAACCAAACATTCCACCACAAACTTTTGAATATATGATTTAAGGCCATCCCAAAAAAATTCCTTCTTAACCCTGTGGTAAGTTTTTAAAAATCCTGAGTGCCCTCCTAAGGGAGAAGTGTGCAATTCCATAAGAATCTTTTTTTTTAGCTGGGAATTCTTACAGAGTTATAAGCGATCTTTGTACCATAATGAATCATTTTTCCAGCTAAATGTATCAGACGTACTGGAATCTTGTTGTAGCTTTCGAATAAGTGCCCACACTTCTTCGTCATTCTTCCATTCCTCCCTTGCTTCGTTTATCCAATCTGGTTGGATAATAGAAATGGTGCACAACAATGCTTCCACATCCTCATCCTTTCTTGAGAGTGCATCTGCCACCACATTTTGCTTCCCTTTTTTGTAGATGATTTCAAAGTCATAACCCAACATCTTTGTGACCCACTTTTGTTGCTCTTCAGAGGATAATCTTTGTTCTAAAAAGTATTTAAGGCTATCATGATCTGTTTTTACCTTGAAGTGTCTTCCCATTAGGTAGGGTCGCCATTTCTTAAGTGCATGGAGTATTGCCAACATTTCCTTCTCATAAATAGCTTTGCTTAAAAACTTTCCCTTGATTGGACGACTTTCAAAAGCAATGGGTCTTTCATCTTGCATTAGAACAGCACCAATTCCATTTCCTGAAGCATCACATTCCACAATAAAGGTTTTTGTGAAGTCTAGTGTAGCTAAGACCGGTGCTTGGCACATTGCCTCTTTAAGATGTTCAAAGGCCTTTGTTGCTTCCGGAGTCCATGAAAATTCATCTTTCTTCAATAATGTTGTTAGAGGTGCTGCTATTCTCCCATAATTCTTAACAAACTTGCGATAATACCCTGTCAACCCAAGAAATCCTCGCAGATGCTTTATGGATGTGGGGATTTTCCATTCCTTAATGGCTTTAATTTTGCTAGGGTCTACCTTAACTCCTTCATGAGATACAATATGACCCAAATATTCCACCTCCTGGACTCCAAAGAAACATTTGGATCTTTTTGCATATAATTGTTTCTCCTCCAATAGTTGTAGCACCCTGTCAACATGTTCAACATGATCCTTCCAAGACTTGCTGTAGATTAGTATATCATCAAAAAATACTAACACAAATTTTCTAAGGAATGGTTTGAAAATTGAATTCATCAAACCTTGAAATGTTGAAGGTGCATTGGTAAGGCCAAAAGGCATGACCAAAAATTCATAATGACCCTCATGAGTTCTAAATGTTGTTTTCAGAATGTCTTCAATCTTCATTCTGATTTGATGATATCCTAAACAAAGATCCAACTTGGTGAAGTAAATTGATCCATGCAATTCATCCAGTAATTCATCAATGACAGGAATGGGGAACTTATCTTTAATAGTGAGCTTGTTGAGCTCCCTATAATCCGGACACATGTGCCATGATCCATCCTTCTTGTGCACCAATACTACTGGAGCAGAGAAAGAACTTTGACTCGGTTGAATTATACCAGCCTCTAGCATTTCTGCAACCATACGTTCAATTTCACTCTTTTGGACATAGGGATATCTGTACAGCCTGATGTTTGGAGGAACACTTCCTGGAATCAGATGAATAGCATGATCATGATCACGCATAGGTGGGAGACCTTTGGGAGTCTCAAATACCTTGGAATGATTGTCCAGGACTTTTTGGAGATCTGGAGAAATAGATGATTCCGATGTGGAAACATCTAGCGAACATAATTGTGCAATTACACCTCTTTGCTCCTTTTTTAGAAGCTTTGTCATACCATTAGAGCTGATTATCTTTCCTGGTTTCCCTGCAATACCCCTTATTTCAACTTCCTTTCCTTCCATAGAAAATTTGATGAAAATTTCTTGAAAATTAAAAGCTATTGTACCCAAGGATTGTAGCCATTGGACTCCTAGTACAACATCAGCACCTCTCATTGGAATGGAAAGCATTGGGCTAGTCAATACATATTCTCCCATGGATAGCTTGATATTATGGCACTTTCCAGAGAAATTTATTGTTCCTCCATTTTCAATCATCACTTGACACTCTGGTGCTGGATATAGGAAGCAATTCAATTCTTTTGCTACCCTACAATGAATAAAATTGTGGGTGCTTCCTGAATCAATCAACACTATTACCTTTTTCTTCTTGATTTTTCCTTCTATCTTGATGGTTTGAGGAGTGGTAATTCTCACCAATGCATTACAAGATATGGTCGGATTTATTTGTTCTTCATCTAGGCTTTGTTCATCGATTATATCCTCTTCTTTTGACCTTTCTTGCTCCTTTTCTTCTTCCTCTTCACAATCTATATAGAATAATTTCTTCTCAGCACACTTATGACCTTTAGTGTATTTGCTATCACAACTGTAACAAAGCCCTTTGGCTCTTTTTTCTTCCAAATTTTTTGGTGTAAACCTTATAGGTTGTGGAAGACTAGGGGCAACAACGCTTCCGTCTTTATAGTGGTGAGTGGTATGCTTCCTGGTTGCCATAATTTTGCTTTCCATTTTTCTTGCTAACCTGAATGCCTTCTCTAATGAATCAGGTTCCCAAAGGCGAACATCATGTTGGATATTATCCTTTAAAGACCCTATGAACACATCAATCCTATGCTCCTCTGAAATATCTTTTACCCTTATGTTCAATTTTTGGAACTCCTCAATGTGCTCCATTATTGAACCCTTTTGTTTGAGACTTATCAATTGGCTAAAAAAAGTGTTTCTTTTTGTATCCTCATAATGTGCTATCAATTCTTCCGTAAAAATTGCCCAAGTGATAAATTGTTTATGAAAGAAAAGCCATTGATACCATACAAACTTATTTGTTTCCAAATATAAAGTTTCCATACGTACCTTTTGTGTGTTTTGCACATTATTGAGATCGAAGAACTGCTCCATCTATAATATCCATGTGGCGGGATCCTTGCCATCAAACTTCCTCATATCAATTTTTGGAATATGGTGAGTCTTCGATCCAACATTAGAGTCTATGATATCATGATTAACATTTATTTTGTTCGCATCATGAGTTTCCTTTACTACCTTTTCTCCATTAGTGAGTATTTCTTGTAGAAAATTTATCAAATCTGTCTTCATATCTGTAATGCCTGTCTTCAAGTTTGTGTTCAAATCTATCTTCAATTCTTCCATGTCTATCTTCAAATCTATCTTCCAATCATCCATCTTAGCTTCCATGCCCTTTATCTTAGATTCCATGCCGTTTATCTTAGCTTCTGTTAGCTTTTGTGAGCGTGACATTTGTTGCACTTCTTCTTGTAATTTTGATATATCACATAGCATTTCTTCCTCTTCTTCATGAGTAATGTTGGAGCTTTCAGGTTCCTTACTAGGTGTTTGCATTTTATTTCCTCGGGGCATCAATTACCGATAATAATTCCTTCAAAATAATTTTCAAACTGATCTTAAGCAAAAATTTAAGAAAATCTACACACCTTTTTTCTCTTTGTAGGAGCTCGATATTTCCTTTGATGTATCTTTGTACTTTTCAACCATCTAGTTCTAAATTTATGAGCATGAAGTAGCGCTCTGTGTCCTCTTTCCAATGCCACAGGTCTGACCCAAATTGGATTCTCCATGGAAGAGTTATGCGAAATCTCCCACAGTGACTTTATTATAGACTAGTTCAGTAGAGCGAACTTGTACGACGTGGCACGAGTCACTGCTTCGACCTTTGGATCTGAAAAATGCATACAAGAAACTAGAGTTCATCCTTTTTCTATACCTTCTTATGAAATTTCAATCCGATCCCCAGAGAGAAAGTTATGATGATTTTCCCCAAGTCACATGTTTGGAATGTAATTCAGGAGTCTGCAAAAAGATCAACTTCCTCAGATCATATCTCCGCAAATATAGCGCGAAAAGCTCTGAAATTCGGATCTGAGGTTCAGCGATTTCTTCTCAAATAGGTTTTTTTTGCAACTTCTGAAATGTCGCATAAAGAAAGTTATAACGAAAATGCCATGATGACCTGTTTGGAGCAGCGAAACCCTAGAATCCAAAGCTTTGATACCAAATGTTATGAAACCAGCTCAAGAAAAGATAGAAAAGATAGATCAACGCCTTAGAATTCAGCCTCTTCGAGGGGGAAACCTCCTTTACATTACATAAATGAATAATTCTTGGATGATTCAAATGAAAAAACCGCCTTTCTATATATAGGAGTCTAACGAGTCATACTAGAATCCAGCTGACCTAACAATAATAATAGAAAACCACAAAAATAACAATAGAGGGATTCTATGGGGCACGGTAATAACAATATGGGGGTAATAGGGGCACAGCAATATTAATAAGGGGTATAACTACAATAGTAATGGGGTAATCACTAGTATCATAGGGACTCAACAGAAGCTGTCGAATAAGCTCCTACGAGAGAGTGATATCCATGTGGTAAAATACCAGCATACAATGTAGACTCCAGAGAAGTGGAATACATGGATGTATCTACCACGGTAGTTATAGGAATCATTATGGACTAGTCAAAGCTAGGTACGGTAGAATAAGAAGTCATGTAACATAGAATCCCTTGGCCTAAAATGTTCAAGGGTGTAAAATACCAAGGGTCGAGGTGAATAGATCCAAACAAAAGTTTTGAGATATCTACAGGTTCACTAGTAGAAACTAGAGGTTCTTCCTATTCATTTGAAACAAATTCTTTAATGGAAAAAAGACTAGGAGGAAGACTATCAGTAATGATATGTTTCACACACGGTAAAAGTGGAGGATCCAAAATATATCTTGTAGCAAGTGTATGAATTTCAAGCTCAGAAATATTAGACTAAGGTTCGTCAATATATTGTTCGGAAACGGGACTTCTATCAGAAGATTCTCTGGTATCTGATTCACTTTGAATGATTTCACAAATTTGTAAATCAGATGTTGTTAAGTGTCACATTAAATTTTGAGTTTGACCAAAATCATTTTTTGTTACTTTAATGCCTGAAATAGTGATTGTTATAGGTTGATTAACTTTAGTTCCTCTTACATCAGAATCTATAATAGTAGAAGTTTCAGTTTCTGTTGCAGTCTTCTCTAATTGACTCGGTGTATGTTCAAGGGGATCCTCAAGTATCCTATGTGATTTTCTTGCTAGTTCCACCACAATGAAAAAAAAATTATTAATGACACAATATCTAAATTACACCTAAATTATCTCAAAAGTAAAAAAAACCAACACAGAAAGTAACACGCCCTAAAAAAAAAAATCTAGGAGTTCAAACCACACAAACTTACTCTTCACAAAGATTAATATATACTAGTTGGTGATGAAATCAAACATTGAAGAGATCAAGGTGAATTTTTTTTTATAGAAGATGAGTATTTGGACCAGTTACCATGACAACCTACTTAATGAAACGGTCTGGTGCAAGTAACTCTGCTATATACCATCCCAAGCAAATATTACCCTCCAGAGAAAGCAAATGAGTCTATCCGACGTCTGTTCTAGGTACAGCAAGACCTTCCATCTATCATGACCTTAGGTAGATCCCTAGGATTATGGTCACTATGTTCACCAAATACAACAATTCTACCTAGGGGAATAGTCATAGATCAGACGTACATGCAAGGGAAAAGTAACAAGCTCAATCCCCGTGAAGGCTCCTCTACATGATCAATTGGAAGTTTACTTTTAAGTGACCCCAAGTACCTTTTGGAACTATTGACATATTTGTAAATCACTCTATCTAATCCAATGAAGTGCATTTAATCACTTCACCAGAGTTGACACGACCTCGTGCTTAACTCATGTATAGGAAGGGATTCTCACAGCAAAACAGAAATACTTGGATTCTCTCTCCCTAACTCAAGATTATAGTCTATTCGTAGCTTTGGAAAGTTTACTTCCTTCCCTATTCAAAAGCCCTACACTTAAGCTAATGTAGGTGAAAAGAGCCCTAAAAATATAAAATTCTAAGTGAATTTTAATTAGAGTTGTATTATTAAGTTACTCTTTTACTCAATGGGTAATAGAAGTGAAACTTATGATGTTGTGACTACTTGAAACTTAATGCACTCTAAAATTCAAAAGAAACTTTCAATTTTCGAAGAAATTATATCTAGAGAAAAGAAGTGTTTTCTTTTATGTTTGAGAAATAAAATGCAACAATTCACAACCTTTCAAATTTTCTCAAAATAACCAATTTCACTATTTTGTAATGAAAAATGCAGCGAATAAACTAACTTCTAAATGTCCCTAACTATCAAAATAAACTAATAAACTCTTTTCTTCTAATCACTTGAAAGTTTCAAGAACACAAAAATCAATCAAGAAGATGGAGAAAAGACATATTCTCCTATGAATGCTTTGATTCGATGATAATAACAGTTCCATCACGAAAATTTTCCAAGGTGAAAGCAACAACTTCTTTTATCAAGAAAAAATAACTATGATTTTTCCACAAAAGCACAAGATCTTCAAAAACCCTAAATTGTAATTCAAAATGTATTTGACTACAAATAATTTTTTTTGGAATCTTAACCAATGTATTTGACTGAACAAAATAAGAATATCAATGATAAAAATACATTCAAACTTGTTTTGATCAATCAACAAATCAACTAGTCAAAACCCTATGGTATTCTTCCAAAAATACCTAATTTTCAGAAAATCATTAACAAAGCAATCAACTGAGTTCAGAAAAGACAACACACTGTCCAAAAAAACAGAATGACACTTTTAGAAAGACAAATTCAGGTCTGGATTGAAGCTATAATGAAATTTTCAAAAATAATCAAGGCCTGCACGAGTCTTTAGTAGGCAACAATGCACATGCGCTTAGGTTTTATGGAAAAAAGGGTGTAGATATGCGCTCTGTGTACAAACAGAAACGGTGCAGGGAAGAAAACTTAAGAAAATAAAAGTGAAAATCAACCTATCATATCTAAGAGGCCATTAATTTATGAAGACTTAGGGCTAGATAAATCAGAAAAATCAAAAAGAAAGGCTAAGGAAGACAAGAATAGAGGCGTTCCCTACTATGGTTACTAGTTTGTTACACTGGACAATCCCTCTTGGAGACAAGAACAATCTCCATAGATGCTAAATGGAAACTAGAAACAGACATGAAAAATGAATTGACTCTTTCCATAAGTTTCACTTAATCAAATTACAAGCAGTCTAACTGATAGATACACCTCTTACTAGTTCCACGAAATGCCTGATGAGGATCCCTGGTTGTGACTTGATCTAGCTCTTCAATCCTTAGTATAACCTATAAACATAAACCATAAAATGGATCAAAAGCACATGTAATATAGTAATTCAAACAACTTAGCCTAATGATTAAGGAAATTAGGGATTGAACTTGCCTTAATGAACATAATAACCAATTGCAAATTATTCACCATTCATAAAAGACAAAAACAATGGAATAAACTGCTCATTTGTATTAATAAGAAGATAAGAGGATCCTTACAAACTTTGCCTTGATGTCATGAGGTCCCTTCTAAATTACTTCAATCTCTTACTTAGATAACAAGCTCTCCAATCTCAAACTAGCAATATAAGTTTGTATTATTTGAATTCTAACCTCCTTCATCCCTCAACCCTCTGGTCCTTTTATAGATCAAATAAGGGGAAGTTTGAAATCCATAAGAAAAGGATGAACCTCACTTAGAGAAGGATTAGGTTACCGTGAGAAAAGGGATGGAGATTCATCTTATGAGGGTTATAGTTCGAATAGTCATCATGTGGAAGCTTTTAGTTGGGAAATATTCGACCAACTATGTTTCTAGAATGTACTTTTTATTTTTACATTCTATAATTCACCTGCATGGGTTTATAGTCATAGATAGAGAACAACTCTACGCTGCTATCAGAGTCAATTTTAGAGCATGCATGGGAAACCGTAGAGAAATTGGTGCAGGTGGAACTTAACAAGGCATGAGAGCTATTTGCACCAAATTTCTCATGGACTTTAACATATTTTGAGTTGTTGGACTTCTAAGAGAGATAGTTTCAACATGTTCACGGATGGTAATAATATCCATAAATTGATCTCGTGTCATAGCGACAAATTGATGTGTAACAAAAAAAAAAAAAAAAAAATGTAAATTGTATTTCTTTTTGACCGATCGTGGCATACAAATCCTATTGATATTTTTGGGATGATGGGATATATTTGTTTTATTTTTTGGTCTAGGGGTTATTTTTTCTACAACCCATTTTTTGTTTTCTCCTAGTCCTTAGGGATAGTGGTTGAATGCACTTGAGGGATGTACAAAATGTAACTTTTTATTTAACAAAAAGTCGTGATTTTCTCTTTGGAAAATAATAATAATAAATAAACAAAAATATACATGGACTTGTATGAAACTTCAAAATTCTATATTTTATGGTGTTTAAATTTTGATGAAATTCAACATATAAGTGTAAATTTTGTATGAATTAATCAAATTAGGGTATAAACTTATGGGCATTCCTATCCATCAAGTAATTTTTTCATGACGAGTCTTTTGTAAAAATTTCATTCATGAGATTTTCATACTTATTTATATCCATCATTTAAATATTATTATTATATTTATTTTAATAGTTTTTTACAGAGCAATCTTTTGTTGAGATAAGTTGTGTTTTATCTTATCAATTCCACATTTACCATTTACAAAATAAAACCAACCAAAATCATATATGTACTTTCAAAAAAACATACATATTGAATAATGTTTAATATTGTCAAACTAACCAATGGTTTAGGGAAATTATGTATACTCATTGTTTACAAATTGAATCATGTTGGCTACTATGAAGCTAGTCAATGATTTAGGGAAATTATGTATAGTAATTGCTTATGTAATTCCAAATATTTTTCAATTAATTTTGGATTATTCTCCTTTTTTCTGACATTACTTGCAAAAGATTTGGAATTACATAAGCAGTTACTATACATAATTTTCCTAAATCATTGACTAGTTTCATAGTAACCTTGACAGGGCACATTATTCCAAAAGGATCAAAACCTACAACAATAATTGATTTGAACCTGAATTCGTTATGAAATAGCATATATAAAATCATATCCAAAACTATCGCAGAGCATGTAAAGGTGATTATGTTAGTACACATTTCCAGGGAGAAATTTAGTTTTATACACGACAGGTCCATTCATGAAACCATTTCCATTCCATAAGTATGTATCCACACCATACATTCTATAAATAAAGAGGCTTTGGTTATGAAAATTGACCTTCAAAATGCATATGACTGCGTGGACTGCTCTTTCCCCAGAATGGTGCTTCAGAAGATTGATCTTGATATACACAATGTGGAGTCAATCATGGCTTATGTGACATGAGCATGGTTTGTAGTGCTCATTAATGGTTTCCCATGTAATTTTTTCAGGTCACAAGGGACCTTAGAAAAGGATGCTCCCTATCCCCTTTAGTTTTCATTCTTTCCATGGATGGCCTAAGTAGGAAGATGAATTCTTCCAAACATCTAGGGATTTTCATTGGTTGAAAAATGTCTCAGGAGGTCAATATTACACACCTCTCCTTTTTTGATCACATACTTACCATTGGGATCTTATCCATATCATAATCGATCACACCAAACAATATATTTCACCAATATGTTGAAGCTTCTAGCTTACTCGCCAATGGACATAAACCAATATTACTCCTCTTCTAGAGAGAAAGCATAGATTGATTGTATTATAGATCACTTTGGCATGTGCTCCATGCCACTCATGTAGGGTTTCACGTATCTTGGTTTTAGACTAAAGCCATGCAACTATAGGACTAGATATTGGGTGTGGTTACTCACCAAATTTGTTAGCAAGATAAATTATTGGATTCATCACTGGCTCACACTTGTGGACATATATACTCATATATAAGTTGTACTTCAATAGTTGATCACTTACATGGAACACTTAGTGGCTCTCTCAGTTGATAGCATCTCTCGAATTTGGTCTATTCTATCATGCTTTATTTTGTTTGGTGCATATGTGGGTCATAAAATGCATTTGATCAAACGGGAACATATCTATGGGCCTAAGACTCTTGATAGTTGGGGTGTATTGTACACAAATATTTTGGTTGGTCCTTGCTCATAAAATCTCTTTAGAGAGCATTGTTTGGTGCTAGTATCTGGGCTCATATCACCAAAGAAAAATATTTAATGTACCAGACCCTCTCGGATTGGCTCAGTTTTGACAAGATCAGAAATAAGAATGGATCAATCATTTTGTTGAGTTTTTGAAAGATCAAATCATGGTTTCTCAAAAGCATTCATTGGTCCTTTTGTTTTAGAAATAATATCATTATTGGACGAGATCATATTTTGTGTGTTCACAGGGAATCAGACCTATCTGCTGCAACTATTCAAGCACTTCACCTCAGGGGGCATGTTCTATCTGGAACATGTCATTGGTAGTTGGAACGTGATCCATCCTATATGGAAATTGGTGAGGGAGATAAATTTGCATGGAGATAGCACAATGGAATCAGATGGATTTATCTAGGATCTCATATGGGTCAGACTTTGCAAGAATCAAAGGGGTTACTCGTTGATATGGAGTGGGACACTATGAAAGGGCTATGTTGAGGTAGTTGAAACCTATAGATATATTACGGACAATTTAGACAGTTGTGTCACTTCCCCTTAGCTCCTTAACATTTCGAAGTGGAACATCCCTTTGAAGAAAATTTTATTCACATGGTTAACTTTCCACAACAAGATCCTTACATGGGATAACCACATCAAACAGGGTTTTCACTACATGATATGGTGTCCCCTTTATGTTGTTATGGTTGAGTCGGTTACACATCTATTTTTGCATTGTAATATTTCCATGCAGATTTCAATGCAGAATCTCTCTTATTGTAGGTTTACTTTTTGTCAATTTTCATTCTGTGGAAGCATGTATCGATGGTGGATTGCCACTCACTATGCTCATATTTTCCTTCGCTTGTTTGTCTTTGGGAAATTTGGTGAGCCGAGAACAAATTCATGTTTGAAGGGATCCAAATCAACACCTTTTGTATATCCTCCAAAATTATCACTTGGTTGGAGACACAAGATATAAGACCTGATATCACAAAATATCTCATCGTTAGACTTGTTCACCCCACATTTGACATGATGGTTGGCTTCTTCGATGGGGTTTAGCAACATGGATGTTGTGGATGTGGGGCATGGCTCAGGATCAGTGAAAGGGAACACTACAAATTACACTGTTTTGTGGGAAAAGTCACAAATTCCATAGCAGATACATGCACTTTATGGGGTCTTCAGTGGTTTTCTAGAGAGAAATCCTTGGATAGCCTACATGTCTATGGGATTACAAGACTCTTATTGAAGGAGTCCTAGACTTCACATCGTATGATCCTCCAGATATTTTTGGCTAGATGGCGCACATTAAATTACTCATCATTAATTTCCAGGTTTTCAATATACAACATGTCTACATGGAAGTTAATACTACTGCAGATTCTCTATCCAAAGTTAGACTTAATGATGAAGAGGGTGCCATAATTTACTGTCACTATTTGGACGGGACATTAACTAAAATAGGGACCATATATTCTCCATAAAAATGATAGATTAGACATAGGAGGTGTTCTCTTTCTGGATGTGTGATTAAAAGGCCTTACAAACATTATTTTGTTTTTGTGTTTTTTATTACAACTTTTAGCATTCTCTCATGAAGTATTCTCTGGTATTAGAAACAGTGCTGACCTTTTAATATGCATGGATACGACAATCGAATGTACACTTGAATTATGGATGATGTATCTATGTCTTTTATGTTGATGGGTAGACACCGTGAGGATCTCATATGATCGATATATATATGTACTAATTTTCTCATTAATATATACCAGTGGATTTTTTCTGCTAAAAAAGAGAAAGTAATGTTGAATTATTCTGAAAATTTTCTCAATTAGCATGCTCAAACCCATTAGTCGTAATTTATTTTCAAGAGGAGAAATTGACATCAACAATTAATATAATGAGTTGGATTTAAATAGAACCTTATAAATAATAAAACAAATTTGAAGCCACTTTTACCTTTAAATAGGGATTTTGAAGGATTTGAATATTTCAAGTAATAATATATAAAGGGAAAGTAGTAATATACAAAGTATGTGTTTTGAAGAAACTCGTCATTGTTTAACGAATAAGGACAATCTCTCTAGCCAACATCTCAAGATTTGAAATGCCCAAACCTAGTTATGATTAAATTCAATTATGAATTTCTGGAATGAATAGGAGCAACGGTAACTGCTTGTTTGAGATTTCCATTTCCAACTACTAAATAGATCGGTTCTATAAAAATTTAAATATATCATGAGCATACTAACACTGAACAAACTACATAAAAACTCTCAAAATCAAACAAAAAATTGTTATTGTCATTTTTTATATTCTTATTAAACAACTAAAATAACTTTGAATCTATTCACTCTATTCCAAAAGGTTAGTGATTTACATAGCATATAGATGGCTCATGGGTGAGCACATGAGTTTCAATCCTCAAGCTTCATAGTTTAGGGTTCATGGTGCTTGGTGTGGGATTCCATGATGTGAGTTAGGATGAAAACAATTTTTTTCTAACATGCCTAAAGCTTGACAATCTAGGTAGTGACTCCCATACTGTGAGCACTTATATTTATCTCATAGTCTATATGCACGATAGAATGTGTTCTTATGTTAGAGCTTCATCTTGTGCCTAAATTCCTTTATTTTGTAGAAATTTTGAATAATATGACACTTATTCACACAGATTATCCTGATTATAAACTATTTGTGGAATGCATTCATAATACATAACCTCCTCTACTATTGATCATCAAATTGCAGTATTCAGAAACAATCACATGCACACATTGAAGCATCAATCACACATATCAACACAGTATATCACGGGGAAAGCATACAACTGAAAACCCCCAACTATCTGTATATTATATTGATTAAGAACATGTAACAATGCATAGTACAATACTCCTTGCAAGTACTCAGTACTATCTCCACCTGTTACATACAAACTAGCTCAGATCTGAATCAATCACAGGTTCAAATCTCCTCCACTGCTTGCCTGCCTCCACTGCGGAATCCTGCATGAGAATGAATGAGAATGGCTGATCCAAAGTCGTATTTCCCTTGGTTGAACCACGCAATCCTCATTGGAAATACTCAATTCATTGATTGTGCAAATCTCATGCACAACTATAGTCACAACTGACAACTGTCTTGCCCTTTCACTCACCTCTAACACCTGTCTCCACTAAACTGTCCATGCACTGAGTTAATTGATGTATTGTTTAATTGATTTATGAGTTAATAATTAGTGAATTAATTAATAATTAATTCACATCATTCATCACTATTGTATTCTGCAGTTAGACTGAATACAACTATTTCAACCAAGTCAAACTGAACACAACTCCATCAACTCCTCAATCATCTCCACCAAACTCAACCACTTGAGTTCTAACTGAAGTCCATCATGCAATAACTCAACTGACCCATAACAAAAGCGTATTTCCTTCTGGAGGCTACATGTGCCACATCCGTATCTCGAACTGAAGTGCTCCAAGAGGATAAGATAATGTTTATAGTCCAAATATTATTAAGAGCTAATAATATTCGACTGTTCTATTTTTAGCCTGACATTCTAAAAATAGACTCTGCCCATATGTCTAAAAATAGAAGTCCATCTATTTTTACCAACATGACCAATCATCCACAAATATCATCATGCAACTCATAGACCATGATCCATATGTCTAAAAATAGACATAGTCTAAAAATGGACTTTGCACCAAAAATAGCCTACGGGCCCACTTAGTGAAGGTGACTCCTTTCCACTAAGCTCCATCATCTTGTTGAATTTTCAACACTCCCTCTCAACAAGATATGGATTATCTGCAAGCCCTATCCTGCAACTCTGGAATGTTATGCATGCAACACATTTGCTCGGTCCACTTGCTCCAACAACACTTGGAACAAAAGCACTCCCAATTGACCACTCTATTCGGCTAGGAACATACTCTGATGCTGAAGCTCTACCTATTGCTGACAACTGCTCCCTCTCTGACATCTGCACTACTGCAACATCTCCATGCATCTACTGCCATTACACACTTCTCTATGCCACCTAGCACTGTGCAACACACTTGTGCCTCTCACATTGCTGCAGTCTGCTGGCTATGCGCTGTCCTGGGATTACCTACACTGTCGCTCTCTCTACTGCTCCATCTGCATCTGTCTCTACCCAATCATTCAGTTCTTTCTACTCCACATCGGGGCTCCCATAGCAAGGTCTCATCCAAGAGGTTGGGTACCTCAAGGATCCTGCCCCTCCTCCTTGGTACGATCAATCCACATCACCCCACCTCCTACCCTAAGGTATGGCTGCGTGTGAGCCCTCTGCCCACCTGGCTCGAAGATTCCCTGTACTAGAGATCTTTGCATGAGTAGATGTCTCTACTCTTTCTCCTCTCAGCTTCCCTTGTTGTGGCTGCTCCACAACCTCCTGAAGCTGCTGCACCAATCGTGGCTCCTCCACAATCGTCTGAGACTTCTTTTGGCTCTGCATGTTGAGAGGTAATATATGCTCCCTCTCAACCACCAAGTCTCCATCAGTTGCCTCGCTGCTCAAGGCTTTGCATGCATCTTTAACCTCAAGAGTATACAGGTTCTTGAACCATGAACTAATGTGCTTCACTTGTCTAGTGATGATGTGTCTAAGGAAAACCTTTCCCTTACTGAAGACTGCATCATAGCCTCTGTCTTCCAGCATTGCGATCAACACCAAGTTTCTCTTCAGTCCTGGTACATACTTGACATCGGTCAAGGTAAGGCGAGCTCCATGCTCCCTCTGAAAAATAACAATGCCTACACGTGAGACAGTATACTTCTCATCATTACCCATCATTATGGGTATCTAGAGATATTTCTCCTCCAAAGTACTGAACAAACTCTTGTCACCGATCATGTGGAAAGAAGTTCCATTGTCAAGAAACCAACCACTACCCACCATGGATGAAACCATGCATGCAAAGAGTGAGAAATCCAACTCAAACTGTGACGCCAGTGCCTCACCTTCAGATCCTTACCCAGATCCCTTCTTGGATTTCCTCCGTGGACAATTTGCAGCATAATGGCCCACCTCATGACAATGAAAGCATCGTACTTTTGATTTGTCAACCTTCTTCCAATCATTGGAAGAACTAGATTCGGAAAGAGAACCTTTCTCCTTCCCCTTCTTTGCTTTGGCAGCAAAAGCGCAATTTTCTTCATCAAATGCCTTTGATGAAGATCTATCCCTGGTATTCTGCCTGATCTCCTCTTGCACAAGATCTGACCAAAGTCTCTCCCATCCTGGAAATTTCTCCTGGCCATTTACAGAGTCCTAATATGAATGCCAACTCTTCAGACGACCAAGGAGAGCCAAGATCACCAAGTCCTCATCACCGACAGTCACCCCCACACTTCCCAGCTTATCCCGGCATTGGGTGAACTTCGTGAGATACTTGGGCATACTGTCTCCTTTCTCACACTTAATGTTTCTGAGTTTATCCTTGAGCGCCAACTTCCTCTGCTCACTCTTGCTTTGGAATAAATCTGTCAATGCTTTCCACATCAAGTATGGAGAAGCCTTTCCATGCAGATTGGACACAATGTGATCCTTCACGCCCTCTAACAGAATCCTTTGACACTTTGCTGTCTTCTTTTGCCAAGCCTCAACTTGAGTAGTATCAGTAGGCTTTGGGACCTCAGCCTCTATGAACTCCTTCAGCCCATTATCATCTAACACTGCCTCCATCCTCTCTTTCCATGCAATATAATTCGAGATTCCCTCAAGAGCATACTCCAATCAGAATCCGTTCAAAGACATTTCAACTTTGACACCAAGAAAACACTGCTAGAAATTCTAATTCCACCAACTCAAAACTCAACCACCTCTGATCTAAAATTCACGAGAACAAAGTATTTCTCGTACAACGATTGACTGTATGGGCTTTTACCGGATATCTCACCTTCCAAAAGAAGGATGAATCCAGAGGCTACCTAGCCCGATTATAGACCTTTCCTGAAGAAATAAAATGTAAACACTTTCTAAATAATAGATCTGATGATCAACTCTACTCTGATACCATGTAGAAATTTTGATGCATAATACGTAACCTCCTCTACTATTGATCATCAATTTGTAGTATTCAGAAACAATCGCATGTCCACATTGAAGCATCAATCACACGTATAAACACAGTATATCACGGGGAAAGCATACAGTTGAAAACCCCCAACTATCTGTATATTATATTGATTGAGAACATGTAACAATACATAGTACAATACTCCTCGCGAGTACTCAGTACTATCTCCGTCTGTTACACACAAACTAGCTCAGATCTGAATCAATCACAGGTTCAAATCTCCTCCACCGCTAACCTGCCTCCACTACGCAATCCTGCATGAGAATGGATGAGAATGGTTGATCCAAACTCGTATTTCCCTTGGTTGAACCACGCAATCCTCATTGGCAATACTCAATCCATTGATTGTGAAAATCTCATCCATAACTATAGTCACAACTGACAGCTTCCTTGCCCTTTCACTCACCTCTAACACCTGTCTCCACTGCACTGTCCATGCGCTGAGTTAACTGATGTATTCTTTAGTTTATTTATGAGTTAATAATTAGTGAATTAATTAATAATTAATTCCCATCACTCATCACTAGTGTATTCTGCAGTTAGACTGAATACAACTAGTTCAACCAAGTCAAACTGAACACAACTCCATCAACTCCTCAATCAACTCCACCAAACTCAACCACTTGAGTTCTAACTGAAGTCCATCATGCAATAGCTCAACTGACCCATAAGAAAAGCGTATTTCCTTCTAGCAGCTGCATGTGCCACATCTATAGCTCGAACTGAAGTGCTCCAAGAGGATAAGATAACGTTTATAGTCCAAATATTATTAAGAGCTAATAATATTCGACTGTTCTATTTTTAGCCTGGCATTCTAAAAATAGACTCTGCCCATATGTCTAAAAATATAAGTCCATCTATTTTTACCAACATGACCAATCATCCACAAATAGCATCCTGCAACTCATAGACCATGATCCATATGTCTAAAAATAGACTTTGCACCAAAAATAGCCTTCGGGCCCACTTAGTGAAGACGACTCCTTTCCACTAAGCTCCATCATCCTGTTGCATTTTCAACATATTTTCTCCATTCCATTTTGGAATTGCTTATATTTAAAATATAGAGTTATAAGTATATATGTAATAGATATCTCTCTATCATGCAAACATGGCTCTATATCTCTGTGGCACACACTTATCAACAAATAAATATTGGTAACTTTTTAATTCTCTCTTCAAATTGATGGTTTTAAAAAAATAAAATTGAAAGTTTTAAAAATTAACTAAAAGTAAATAAGGGTAGATTTTTAAATGGTTGGTATTTGAGTGTTAAAAACACAAAATATGGATAAATACCATGAAATTTAACCATTGCATCAAATATGGGTTTGAAATGAAAAAGTGTTCTCTAAAACATACTTAAAACATACTTAGTTGCTAGTGACGCACAAAGTTATATGAAAATTTTAAAATTTTATATTTGATAGTGTCTAAATTTTGATGAAGTGTAAATTTTATATAAATACATCAAGAGTTTGAAATTGAAAAATATTCTAAAAAACAAATTTCAAAACTGATTATTAATAATACATAAAATAATATGAAATTTTAAAAATTTTATATTTTTACATATAATGTTTTTAATTTCACAAATAATTTATAAAATTAGAAATTAAAATTACATAAAATTTTAGAAATTTTATATTTTATATTTAATATATATTCCGTTAAAAGAAAAAATCACAGCATCACAAGTTTTCATCAGTTATATAATAAACATATCAAATTTCAAAATATGAAAAAAACATGAAATCCCCATTCTTCATTAATTCTGAATTTCACAATTTCAAAAATATAAAATATACTATTGGTATAATAGAAATATAGAAAACCGTTGACAAAATAATGTACACTATAAACTCATTCATAAAATTATATTCTTTATATATATTAAAAAAAAATCTAGTAATAATTTAATTAAAAATGGCATTTATGTTTACACTTTGTTAAAATTTAAAATTCACACATTATATAACACATTCACCATATATTCACACAGATAAATGAAGTAAACAAAAAGTCCAAACATAAAAATACAAAGCATCCACCAATTATGGGCACAAAAAAATCAAGGGAAAAGAAAAAGCCCAGGGATAAAAATTCAGCTTGTTTTAAGGATGAATAATGTGAAAATAGATATTTGTCAGTACACAATATTCATTCAGTACTATGTAACAATAACGTTGAATACTATTTAGCAACCATATAAATATTGATAGGTATTTTAGAGAAATAGGGATGAAATTACCTAAATACTAATGAGAAGAAATAGTTTCTAATTAGTATGTATCACTTTATTAGGAACTCAATTTAGTATTTCACTTTCAAGAATCGTAAGGATTACCAAAATTTGTGGGGATGAAACCTTTTCACTTAACTATTCAACTACATTCTCTAAACTATATTAAAGTATTTATAGTTATTAAAATAAAAAATTTATTAATTATACATTTATATATAAAGATTAGTGTTTTTAAAAATAGAAATAAATTAATATGTTTTTAAAAATAAATTAATATTTTTTTTATTGGTTGATTATTATTATAATTAATAAATAATTATATAATTTGTTAAATAAAATTATGCGTAAAGATACGATAGAAAGCTTAAACATGGTATATTACTAAAATAATATAGGTTTAAATATAAAAGAAATTAATGTATTAAAAATAGCATATTAATCCATTAACATATTTTTCACTATAAAATAATGTATTTTTAAATATAATAGACAAAGATATGATAAAAAACTTAGACTTAATATATTAATAAAGTAATATATTTGTAAATATATATGAAAAATAATGTATTAAGAGATATATATTAATGATTTAAGCTATTTTTAACTATAAACTAATGTACTTTTAAATATAGCTAAAAATTAATGATCATAACACACTAATAGAGTAACCTATCTTTAACTATAATGATAAATTAATGCAATTTTATTATTTAATTGTGATTTAAAATTTATGAAAATAATTATTAATATTTATAATAAATAGTTATCTCAAAGTAAACATCATATTCTTCCTAAAATTTCATTGAGTTTAATTTAATTGGTGATTACCTTGTTACGAAGTAATATATAAAGCATGAGATTCAAAATTCAAATCTCATGCGTTAGACCAACAACAACAAAAAAACATACTATTCCTAAATATTCAAATTAGTTAACATTTTTTTGTCAAATATGTCTTAAAGAGTGTTCTAATATATCAAATGTCCCTCGTTCATATTCCTAAATATTTATTAAATAAGATTAAAAAAAAACTTTTCTATTTTTCATAATTCCAAAGTAAAAGCGAAATGCACACCTTTAAAGAAATGGTTTAGGATAGCTAAAGTAAAAGAAATGGGGACTAAGATATATTTATATATAGAGAGAGAGCGCTAACTTAAAAGAAGATGGAGACTAGGATATATATATAGAGAGATACTTACTTTTAATAAATAATTGTGGGATAAACTAATGAGGTCAAAATATATAAAGGAAGACACAATTTAACAAGTGCTGCATGCAGCCGGTAGTCCCTGCCGCCAAGCACAAATGAAGCCCTTTTGTGCTTCAGTCTTATCACCGCCAAGCACAAATGAAGCCCTTTTCTGATTTGTGCTTCAGTCTTATCATTGTGATTTAGACGAAGCACAAATGAAGCCTTTTTCTAATTTGTGCTTCAGTCTTATCATTGTGATTTGGATGAAGAAATGCCACTTCGCCTGAACCCCATGTCAAACCGGGTTTTATTTCTAATAGAGTGATTTTTTCCCCTAACATTTCATTGGAGACATGTTTAAATGATACTTAAGGGAAGGATGCTCCAAGACAATCATTGCCTACCTCAGAAGCATGCCTATATAGTATATGCATACCCAACCATATCTAATATCCACACATGGTTGAAGGAATTATGTGACTGAAAGTTCAATTCAGTCCACAGATTTCTCAGGGGGTCAATGAAATGATCCAGTTATTCCAAACTCTTCTCTTCAATAAATTGAAAGAAGCAAATAGCTTGCTACAAGTGAAATTTAGAAGCAGGCCTGGTGCTGGATATTGTCCTATGGAGTGAGGAATGCATGCCATTACAGTGCAAAAAGTGGATGAATTTGGATGAATTATTCAATGCATCCTTATTATCTGGTTATTATTAATTAATTAGGATACATTATTAATAATTTGAATAATGCATTAATGTTCTCATAATTCATAATAAAGAAAGAAAAAACCCACAGAAAACCATTCTCATGAAACAAAGATCCAACAATATAAAATATGCACATTGTCATTCACTCTTTAAAATATATTACTATTAAATTACCAAATATGCACATTCACATTCACTCATTAAAATCTTTTATCATTAAATTACAAATTGTAATATGCACATTCACATTCACTCATTAAAATCTTTTATCATTAAATTACAAATTGTAATATGCACATTCACATTCACTCATTAAAATCTATTATTATTAAATTACAAATTGTAATATTAGAGAGAAGAGAAGAGAACCAAATAACGAAAATAAAAATCACTACAATATTGAACGTTAACACATTAACATTTAAAGTCTTAATTATGTGCTAAGAGGAATGATTAATGATGACACATAATATGAATTATCAAAATGATTCTAAGGGCAGTATCTAGGTATACAATATTGAACGTTAACACATTAACATTTAAAGTTTTAAAGTCTTAATTATGTGCTAAGAGGAATGATTAATGATGACACATAATATGAATTATCAAAATGATTCTAAGGGCAGTATCTAGGTAAACACATACAAGACCATAGGACACACCGAATTTCCTGAGTGAAGTTGTAAAAGCCTTCTTATTTGTTTTGCAAGCAAATTGAATGAGTAAATTCTATTAACAATAAATAAATCCCATTAACCATTTTAATGGCAAACGTGTAACCGTTTTATGGTAGATGTGAAAAAAGTGAGTGAAGTTGTAAAAGCCTTCTTATTTATTTTGCAAGCAAATTGAATGAGTAAATTCTATTAACAATAAATAAATCCCATTAACCATTTTAATGGGAAACGTGTAACCGTTTTATGGTAGATGTGAAAAAAGTTACTGAAAAGGCGGTAACACCACATTGAAAAAATAACTGAAATGGGAATTCCACCACAATTTAATAGCCCAGAGTAAAAGATCATGTATTTAATAAACACTATTATTATATATCTTATGTAAGTAGGGCATCAAACATCTTGTGCAAGAAGGCATCATAGCCGAAAATTGAAAGCCGGTCATTTTTCAAAGCTTCACATGTAACTCCTCGGGATGGCAGAAAAAGCCCCCCTGGCTTCGGTTCCAGAAGTGAATGGTGAATACTTTTCATAGCATACGTGGTAAGAGGACGGGGTAACATTTACCCTCAAAGCAGAGGAATGGGGAACTTTTCTTCTACCAGACGTTTCCAACCAACTCTAAACAGGAAAGCAGCAGCAAAGAGAATACCACCTTGGACATCTCAACATTTCCCAACCAACTCCAAATAGGAAAGAAGCATCAAACATTTCCCAACCAACTCCAAATAGGATAGAAGCATCAAGGACAATACCACACCCCAACGATTTGTGGATTTGCCACCATTACAGTAACCAAATACAAACAGAAAAAACCCAGCTCCTATGACTACTTTGGAGGTATAAATATTTATCTATTTGCCAAACTTGCATTTCAGCTATCTAGCCACTCATTTTCTTTGGACGTTGCTTGCATAATCAGTTGTACGCAGACAAAACAACAAATAAGACCGATTTTCAAACCATATTTTAATTTATTGACACTGTTAAAACTCTGGTTGTGGTCAACTTTATCAAATCACCCTTTCTCATTGCACAATCACCCTGTCAGCCTATGTGTGTACCCGACAAGATTAGAAAATCTGACTAAGCTGGAGCGAAAATAGATGCTTCAACAACTATTAATGTGAGCAAATTAAATAAACAGATGAAAACACCTTGTAATTTCACAAAATAAAAGAAAATGACAGAAATTCATATACAGACTAATTCCAACGGATAAGTCACAGAGAATAATAAAAATTTAGTTGTTCAAGTCACATGAAATTCTTACAATTCAGGGTCTTAAACGCCACTGAAAATCTCGAAAATGGACGCATTTCACCCATTCGCAGTTCAGGCCTAAAGAATATGTTAAAAAATCAATGCCATGAATGAGAACAAGAAATATCAGTGCCAATATGGAGATTTATGCTCGAAAATTGACAAACTCAACCTACAAAACTTGCTGATTTATGCTCGGAAATCGACAAACTCAACCTGCAAAGATCTGCTGCTGGTCTCACCCATTTTTGAAAGACATTTACCGTCTCCTTCCATTATACATTATTTCTTACCAGAACTGCCACCTAAAAACCAGAAAGAATTTGTTTATCAAGAACTCCGTTAATATGACAGTATTTATCAGAAATCGGGAGAAACAAGACTCGAGGATTATGGAAATGCTAAAATCAATAACATAATTGAAAGATTCGTCAACATAAATAAAGGTACGAAGAAAAACGGAAAATCTCCAGAGTGACATAGGGTAGGGGCAACCTCTGTCACACAGACTGTAAAGAAAAATGGAAAATCTCCAGAGTCACAATGCAAGGTGACGGAGGGTAGAGGCGGCCTCTGTCACACCGATTGTAAAGTAAAACAGAAAATCTCCAGTCACAATGCAAGGTGATGGAGGGTAGAGGCGTATTTAATGATCAGATGCAGTGGGCCGACGTTCGAATAGAACGACACGGTTGTAGGACATGCACAAAGAAACGTGGCAGGCATTACGAGATTAATATAACCATGTAAAGAGCGAGATGTCTCGACTAAGAAGGAATGGTTAATCGAAATGATTTGGCAATAGAGTTACATGAATTGCAACCATTCCACAGAGTGTGTATTTCTAATATGCCCAAGATTCAACGTTTGGCTTGTAACTGATGATTATATTTACTATAATCTATGCTTTATAATGTAATCATGTAATTATAGTATCCAGAGCTGATCCTAAAATTCACAAAGTCAAATGAGCCATCCCAACTTTGTTCTAAAATTCATAAGCCATCGAAATTTTGGTTAAATTTTTTTTGATTTGGAAATTCAGCAACCCGAACTTTGGATATCTTATATTTACCCCGAATATAATGTCTTGAAGTCTGCGAAGCGCACAATAAGACCCCCAACTTTATTGTCCAATCAAAAATTACATAATAAATTTTATATTATTTTGTAATATGAAAACTTTGGTTAAAGTTGTGATGTATAGCAATATTTTTTGGTCAAACAAGAGATTAATTGGCAGTCAACGCACGATCGATTGCTAAGAGTCCCAGGCAGGGACTAATAATGGCTAAGATAAGAGAGGAACTACAAGGTGGAAAGGTTCTTGAGTGCCTATGATTTGTTGGTAATATAATGCATAGTGGAAGATCTCTTGAATAAAGAGAATGAGATAGTATGGGAAAAGAACAAAGCTTCGAGTAAGTACATGGAAAATTTGGGTTATAAAGCAATAATGGAAAAGAAAACAAAGAAGTTGGTGATGAAAGACAATGTGAAAACATGATAATAGACTCAAAACTAGAATCTTTCTATGCTGTGCTTTAGTAAACAAGATACCCATACGGGGTAATAGGAAGAACAGAAATTGGAATGGCCCAAGATGACGTGTTTTGTGTAAAGCTACCAATCTAGAACATGTGTTTGTTCTTTATCCCTTTGATATTTCCATTGTTGCAACTGACTAGTCGAAATAATAAATGTCACAATGATTCCATGTTAAGTTGTTTTGAATGTTAATGAATCCAAGACCTCTCTTTTATAAACTAGGAGGACTTTCCTTGTTTTTTCTTGTGGGATTTATGGCTAGCGATGAACAAAGCATTCTTCCTAGTAATAGAAACTCATCCATGTCAAGTGGCTCATCAAATCAAGAGTTTAATGATGGTAATAAGAAATATCCACATTCAAAATTCCCAAGGATTTTAGGTGATCCTTTGATCAATTTCACAAATACCAAGGGCTTCATTGATGGTGCTTGTCAAGGGGCCTCAAGTGCTTGTGGATAAGGATGCATTTTATTTTGATCAAAATTCTAGGACATTGATATGAAATATGCGGCAAGTAATGGCACTAAAAATAAAGGCAAACTTTACACTTTGTGGCTTTTGTTGAAATTTGTTATAAATAGGGAAATAATGAAAAATGAAGTATTGGGAGATTGTAAATTATTGATCATGTGTGTTGATTTATGTGTTACAATAATTATCAACCTATATCCATATTAAATAGTAATGAACTACAAAGAGCTTAGCTTCATATTGAATAGAAATGGACAACGAAGAGCAAGTTGTTGAATTTGTTACTATGGTCATTATTCATAATATACTTGGTGTGAGTTGATGTAATTATACTTATCATTGTAAAGCGTATTTATAAATGCTTGAGTTAAAGAAAATTTATCATGAGTCTAAGTTCCATTGCGACCTTTAAAAGATGTAAATTTGAATTTTTGAAATGTAATTTTTGGCTCTAAAAAGTAACAAGTTGGCTTCCCTCAAATTCAATACGGTCCCCACCAAGAGACTCATCTATTCACCCTAGACAGACTACTATATAAAGGTAGCTTGAGCTCCTCATTTTACAAATTCGCATTCCTCACTCAAAAGAACTTCTTGGCAAGCAAAGGAGGTTAAGAAGTACAAAGAAGGACAAAGAAAGAATTTCAAGCTTCTCTCTTTCCTCTCTCTATGATTTTCATTGTTTCTGGGCATTTTGTTATAGGCATGCCAAAATATTCCGAGTTACTAGCTAGTTTTTGGGGACCAAAATTTTGGGCTACTTGATAGTTGATCGAAGGCTAAAATTCTTGGATAAAGCACACATAATGAAGTGCATCATTAGTTTAGGTGACTTGAATTGGAGGAGAAGACTAGGTTTTACCATAGGTCTAGGTGTGTCTCCTATTAAAAAGGAATAATTTCCCAATTGGAAAGGTTGGTGGGTTTTTCCCAGTAGTGGGTTTTCCCAAGGTAAATATTGTCTCTCTTTTGGGCATTGCGATCTCTATTGTTAGATTGTTGAATTTATGAATTATAATTATTGAATGATATATTGGAATACGATAAAAGAAGATCTACATCAAAAGTAATTATTATAATTTCACAAATATTGTGCTAACCCTAATTGCGCTAGAAAAATCAACATGGAATTAGAGCTTTGGTTATGAAACGGAGGTACATTAAGATCACTTTTGCAAAAATAATGGAGAGAGAATTTTATTAAATTCCTTTTTTTACATTGGCATCTATGGCTTCCTCCATGAAATACGAGAACAAAATAGAGGGAGCATCAAACTTCAAAGCTTGGAAAGTCATAATAGATCTCATTCTTGCCAAAAACATTGTTGAATATTATGATGGGAAATACTATTGAACCAACCGATGTAGTTGGAAAAGTGAAGTTCAAGGAGGATGATATTACTTCCATGAATATAATAGTGGACTTTATTATGGATCATCTCATTCCCTACATGGAAAAGCACGATACCTATAAGAAGATGTATGACACCCTGACAAATCTCGACACTATCAAGAACGTTGGTCATTCCATGAGTTTGAAGAATGAACTTCGAAATAAGAGAATGACTAATGAAGACATTGTTGCTTCATATTTCATTAGGGTATCGCAAATAAGAGATCAAATTTCAGCCATTGAAGAAATTATCTTTGATCCACCTTTGACCAAGAACTTGTGACTACAACACTCAATAGTATTCCTAGATCATGGGATGTATTTGTAGTAGGCATAAGAAGTTGGAAAGAAGTTCCTTTATTTGAAATTATGGACATCATGTGCTCAAGAAGAAGCAAGATTGGTGACTACAGATCGTCAAGATGAAAAGTTTCAAGCCCTTGTAGCTTACTTCAAGAACAAGGGAAAGAAGAAGGTTGGACCTCAACATAAGAATGGATCCTCTTCCTCTAAGAAAAGGAAAGACTTATCAAAGATACAATGCTATGGTTGCCAAGAATATGTAAATTTAAAAATATATTATCCTAATACTCCCAACAAGAACATAAAGGGGAAACAACATGCTTTCACAATAGAAGTTGAAGAAGATGAAAACCCAAAAAATCCCAAAGGTGAAAAATATTTCTTCTAATATTCTTCTTTGACATATTCCTTTACAGATAATAATGACATGTGGTTGGTAGGTAGTGGAGCATCAATACATGTGACTGGAGAGCATGGGAATCTTTCAAACATTATAGAAAATAAGTTGTCTCAAAGGGTTGAATTAGGAGATAGTAACAACTATTGATTCAAAGGAGTTGGAAAGGAATCCATAGAGATGGAATCTGGTAAGCATGTTCATCTCAGGAATGTCCTCTATGTACCATGTTTGAAAAATAATCTTGTCTATGTTTCTTGTTTAGAAGATAAGGGAGACAAGGTTGCTTTTAAGGATGGAAAATTACTTGTATGGTCAAAGGGCTCTATTTAGATGATGTTACGATTATTGGGATTTGTGATGGAAGGTTTTATAGACCTATGAGTCAACCAGAGTAGGCATTAGTACATGATGAAATAGATTCAAGTGAGCTATGGATCTCGAGGTATGGACAACTTCATTTTATAGCATTTCCTGAATTAAGTGAAATAGTGTTAGTAGTTCCTAAACTACTAGTAAAAAATGATGGTGTATGCAAAGGATGTGAAGTTGGGAATAACATCAAATGACCATTTCCAAATAGTGACAACAGAATAAGGAAGCCTTAGATTTGGTTCATTCTGATATATGTGGTATGATGCTCATATAACTACTTGGTGGTTCATTGTACAACGTGAAATTCATTGATGACTTATCACATAAGATGTGGACATATCTCTTAAATATGAAAGATGAAGTATTCGACAAGTTTCAGGAATTCAAAGCTGAAGTGGAAAACTTGATAGGTAAAAAAATCGATATTTTGAGGTCTGACAATGAAGGAGAATATGCCTCAAAGGAGCTTGTTTCTTTCTACAACCAGGTTAGGATTAAGAGGGAATAAATTGTCTCCTATAATCCATAACATAATGGTTTGGTAGAGTGAAAGAATAGATCCATTGAATAATTTGTCACAACCATGATGCATGATTTGGACCTACCATTCTCGTTATATGGCAAAGCATTACGAATAGTTGTATACATTCACAATCGAAGTCCTCATAGATTTATGGAAGGAATGACTCCTAAAGAAGCCTTACCCAAAAGGAAGTCAGAGGTTAGGCACATGAGAATATTCAGTTTTTTTTGCATATATTCATGTTCCTAAGGATAAGATAACAAGATTTAACCTTTAGGAAATAAAGGAATATTTGTTGGATACAGTGAATATTAAAAATCCTATATAATTTACATTCTAGAGTGGTGATGAATTGAGGTTAGTTGAGATGTCACCTTCAATGAGAAAGTTGCATATTAGAGGTCTAAGGAAGTCTCCATATATTCTTTGGATGAAGTAAACAAAGATTCCTCAAGAGAGGAAAACTCAAGTTCTACAGAACGTACCAGAAGGCTAGAAGGGCCTCAACAATCAATGGGACAAGTTATAATTCCTAACATCAAGAAGAGACCAACATGGCTAAGATACATCTTGGAAGAGGTAGAAGGACATGTAGCTCCTGATGGCACATCTAGAGAAGTGAAGAAACATAAAAAAAAAAAAAAAAAACCAAATATGCAACACTCCTGCCAAAACTCATTGATGAAGAACCTTCCATGTATGAAGAGGAAACTAGTTAGTAGGTGTGGAAGGAAGCAATGAATGAGGAGTATTAATCGATCATGAATAAAGATGTTTGGAAAATCATGCCAATGCCTGAAGGGAAGTCAAAAGTGACTTCTAAGTGAATATACAAGATAAAAAATGTTGCATATGGGAGCATTGCCAAATACAAGGAAAGGTTTGTGGCTAGAGGATTCTCCCAGAAAGAGGAAGAAGACTATGATGAAAGTTTTTCTCTAGTTGGTAGGTACACCTCCATTAGATCCATCATTTCTCTTGTTGTTGCATTCCGATGGAATTTACACCAGATGGATGTGAAGACTATTTTCCTCAATGGTGTGACTCAAGAAGAAGTGTACATAGCGAAACCTCAAGGATTTGAAGTATATGAAAAGGTGTCTCATGTTTGTAGGTTGAAGAAGGCCTTGTATAAATTAAAGCAAGCTCAAAGAGCTTGGTATGCTCGTATAGATAACTATCTGACAAGAATGAGATTTACCAAAAGTGAAGATAATACATGTCGTTACTTTAAGGTTGTGAAGAATGCACTTGTGATCCTATTACTATATGTTGACGACTTGTATCTAACATGTGTCAATCATTTTATCATTCAGTGCAAGAAGTAGTTGGCTTCTAAGTTTTACATGAAGGATCTTGGGTTGATGCACTATTACTTGGGATTAGAAGTATGAAGAAACCTGGCAATGTTCTCCTTGTTCTAGGAAAGTATGTGAGGAGATCCTTCAGAGATTCAGTATGACGGATTTCAAATCCTTGGTGACTCCCATGGAAACTAACTTGAAAATTTTAAGAGGCTCCGACTCTAGATTGGTATATCCATCCAGGTAACAAACACTGATTGCTATGTTGATGTATTTGGTTAACACCATTTCATACATTTACCTTTTTGTGAACACCTTTAGCTAGTTCCAAGTAGAACCAAGACACAAGCATTATATTGCAGCGAAGCACACCTCGAGATATTTGTGTGGTACAATAAACTATAGCTTTAGGTATGTTACAAAAAATGTAAAAAATTAGATTATAGATTTGAAAATTCTCATGAAGTTTTAATCAAAATCACAAGACACAAACGTACACTATTGCTATGCTTCATAATTTAGAACAAAAATCTCAGACATGCAAGAAGAAATAATACAAGTGAAACATGTATTCCTATATGAGGAAAGAAATATTCTAAAAAATCCCATTTCAATATTTACACAAATTCACTATTTAAAATGTTTATATCAGATACAGAATTGACCATATCTACTCCCACCAAAATTTGACAATGTCATTGTATCCCAGTTGTCTCCGCCTCATACAATCAATCCAACCACTGGTGAGTCCATAAGTTTCGCCCTTCATTCACCACGTGAGGATGAAACTTTGATCCACTCCATCCTCAATGTCGTAAAAGTAGAGCTCCAACCTTGACTCACGCCTCATACTTACTTTATGCTCATTTCTCAAGTGTGGGATAATATATTTCCCCATGGATAACTTGGGAAGCACAATCCTACACTGTTGTTGATTGGCATTGTTCTTCGTTAATTGTTTTTCAAATAATAGCTTGAACTCATCACTGCGTGTGGTGATAGTCAAGAGTGTACCTGTTGCTTCAACCTTACTAATATTTTATGTTTGAGTCTCAGAATCCATAGCACACAGATTTAAAAAAAAGAAATGATAAAATTGAAAAGGCATAACACATGAACAAAGTAATTTGTCGATATAATACACACATAAGTAGATAGTGGAACTCCTAAATATAGAATATAACGGCAAATTCTTAGATCGTAAAATCGTTTTAAATATGGAATATATAAGTGTAAACTTTTACTCACAGAGTTGATATATTTTTAAATATAGAGAAATTACACAATATTATTCTGGAAATCTTTGACGATATAAAAATATTGTGAAAATCTTCAAACAATCCAGATAAATTATCTATATATATATATAAACTCTTACGGATGGATTTGATATATTTTTAAATATAGAACATAAACTAAAATTTTAAATATAAAATATAAATATATTTTAAAATATAAAAAATAAATTCTATTTTTAAATATATAATATAATTTACTTTTAAATATTGGACATAAACTCTATATTTAAATATAAAATATAAAACTAGAGGCAATACATTCATTATTTAAATAGATATATTGTTAAATTATATTATACAATAATATATTATTATTTTATAAAAAATATAACTTTAAATATAGAATATAAAGTGAGAAGTAATACCATCATTATAATATGGAATATAAAGTAAGAGGTAATACAATCATTAATTAAATAAATAAATTATTGAATTATATTAAGAATTAATATATTGTTATTTTATAAATATTATAATTCTAAATTAAAAATAATGTATAATAAAATCATATTATAAATTGATATATTATTATTCTATCAAAAGATGTCATTTAAAATTTAAAATCATATTTAATCTAACTTTTTATACGTTAAAAAATCAAATTATTTCTAATTATTAAAATAAGTAATTTATTAATTATATATTTAAATATAAATATTAATGTTTTTAAAAACAAAAATAAATTAAAATATTTTTATGGTTCACTATTGTTATAATTATTAAATAAATAATTTTTAAATCGTTTTCATAAAATTATGTATCTTATATTACAAAGTAATGTAATTCTAAATATAACAAATAAAAATACGATAAAAAAACTTAGACGTGTATATTAATAAATTAATATACTTCTATTAAGACATAAGAAATTTAGAGTTTTATATTAATAAAATAATACACTTGTATTAAGAGATAGTTTCTAAATATAACAGATAAAAATACGATAAAAAACATAAACTTGTATATATTTTTAAATATATGTGAAAATTAATGTATTAAGAGATAATATATTAATAAATTAAACTATGCTTAATTATAAAGTATAGTAGAGAAAAATTAATGTGGATAACAATGTACATTTAAATAAAAAGAAAATTAAGGTGGATAACATATTAATAAGTTAACTGGCTTTTAATTATAATGTTAAATTAATTTTACTTTATTATTTAGAGAATTATAATTATTAACATGTATAATAAATGTATATTTATAAAGTAAACAATATATTATTTTTAAATATGAGAATTAGTCTATGGTTTTGGTCAAATATGTTTAGAGAGTGTTTTTATACATCATATATTTGCATACATCGATGTTTATGTTTTTTTGTTTTTTTATAATTCCAAAGAAAAATGTACAATGAGTATCTAATGATTGAAAATATACAAGGTGAACAGGTTTTTGAGTGGCTATGGTTTGTTGATAATATAAAGTGTAGTGGCATCTCTCTCAAATAAGAGAATGAGATGATATGTGCAAAGAACAAATCTTCAGGTAAGTATATGGAAAATTTGGGTTATAAGATAATAGTGGAAAAAAGCAAAGAAGTGTAAAATGTTTGTGGTGGAAGGCAGTGTGAAAATTTGATAATAGACTCAAAAATATATCTTTTTATGGTGTTTTATAGTAATAAAGGTACGCATACGAGGTAATAGGAAGAACAAAAATTCGAATGGCCTAAGATGATGTGCCTTATGTAAATCTAGCAATGTAGAGCTTGTGTTTGTTCCTTATCCCTTCGATATATCCACCACTGCAACTGTCTAGTCAAAATAATAAATGTCACAAGGATTCCATGTTAAGTTGTTTTGAATGTTGAATCCAAGACCTCTCTATTATGAACTATTAGGACTTTCCTTTCTTTTTTCTTGTGGGATTTATGGATAGCAAGGAACAAAACATTCTTCCTAGGAATAAAAGCTCATCCACGTCAAGTGGCTCATAAAAACAAGAGCTTTTATTGTGGCAATAAGAAATCTCCACCTTCAAAATTCCCAAGGATATTAAATGAACTTCTAGTCAATTTCATAAATACCTAGGGATTTTTTGATGGTGCTTGTCAAGGGGCCTCAAGTGCTTGTGGGTGAGGATGCATTTTATTTTTATCAAAATTTCAGGACATTGATATGAAATATGGGGCAACTCATGGAACTAACAATAGAGTCAAGCTTTATGGCTTGTGGATTTTGTTTAAATTTTTTATAAATAGGGAAATAATGAAGATTGAAGTATTTGGATATTCTAAATTATTGATCATGTGCATTGATTTATGTGCTACAATAATGATCAACCTATATCCATATTAAGTACAAATGAACAACAAAGAGCTTAGATTCATATTAAATAGAAATGGACAACAAAGAGCAAGTTGTTGAGTTTGTAACTATGGCTGGTCTTCATAATATACTTGGTGTCACTTGATGTAATTACATTTATCATTGCAAAGCATATTTATAAATTCTTGAGTCAAAGAAAAATTTATCTTGAGTCAAGGTCCCCATTACGAATTTTAAAAGATCTAAGTTTGAATTTTTGAAATGTAATTTTTGGCTGCAAAATGTGACAAGCTGGCTTCCCTTCAAGTCAATTTGGCCCTGGCCAAGAGATGTGTCTATTCACCCTAGGCATACTACTATATTAAGGTAGCTTGAGCTCCTCATTTGGCATATTCACATTCCTCATTCAAGATAGCTTATGGCCAAGCAAAGGAGATCAAGAAAGAAAAAGGACACACAAAGAAGGTCAAATTTCTCCCTCTCCCTCTCATCAACTCACACATGTCGATAGAAGTCTCTCTTTCTGAATCGCATCGTTTCTGAGTATTCTGTTGCAGGGGAGGGTGAAATTTTCTAGGTTACTGAGCAGTTTTTTGGGGGGTGAAATTATGAGCTACTGGACAGTTGCTTGGAGGTCAAGATTTCTATATTAGGAAGACAAAACAAAGTGTAGCATCAGTTTGGGTGACTTTACTTGGAGGAGAAGACCATAGTTGGCCAAAGGTCTAGCTGTCCCTCTTATTAAACTAGAATAATTTCACTATTGAAAAGTTTGTTGGGTTTTTCCCTATAGTCAGTTTTCCGAGGGTAAATATTGTCTCTCTTTTGTGCATTGTGATCTCTGTTGTTCTACTATTGAATTTCTTAAGTATAATTATTGAATGATATACTAAAATTGTTAAAAATGGCAACCAGGGAAAAACTTCATGCGGGTCATCTTATTCATGGCTAATAATATTTTTATTAGATTCCTCTCGTCGAGAGGTGTAGGATTGATATAAAGATCATCCAATTCCGATAAGTATTCATGGAGATATGAATTTATTTTGATTATGGAATTATTATCAAGCTGACCTACAACTCATGTAGGCTCAGAAGCGCAACAGTCGCATCTATTCACCCACCAACATTGTGTATAAATATAAGAGGACTTTTCCTCATTTGGACTCACTCATCTCATCACATCTCTCTCTCTCTACTCCGCAGATATGAGTCTCTTCTCTACTGCACTGAAATGGGTCTCTCTCTCTCTCACACATGTGAAGCCGGAAGCTGTTGAATTTGAAGCTGCAACTGCAGAAGTAAGGATTGACTTGCGTGGCCTAGAAGATCTCCTCTTTGGAACTACGTTGTAGGTTCATCTAAACGTCCTTTGAAAGCCGCAACGTTTGGTGGTGGAATGAAGTCAATCCGACGAACGGTTTGCAAGATATCGACTGCCCTAGTTTGAAGCTGAAAACTGCTGAAACTGAAGCTGCAAATGCAGAAGTAAAGATTGACTTGCATGGCCTAGAATATCTCCTCATCCGAACTGCGTTGTAGGTTCATATGAACCTCCTCTGGAAGCCGAAACTTTTGGTGGTGGAATGAATTCAATCCGACTGTCAGTTTGTGAGATATGGTCTGCCCTAGTTTGATAATGAAGCCGCTAATGCTGATGCTACTGATCTAGGGTTTGCTATTGCTGATATGAATCAGATTTATTGTACTATTTCTCTCTGCTGAATTATTGAAGATAAAAGAAGATTTGATCAAAGGGATTCCCCACACATTGTGGGGTTTGTCCCTGGCTAGCCGCCACATCTTGTGTCTCTTGTGTTGGCTTGTTTTTTGTCGATCGTTTAATGTTCTATCTACACTTTACTTTATGTACATGTGATTGCTAATCGGTGGAATATAATAATAAAAAGAAGTAAACTGTTATAAGCATAGAACATACCATAACTTAACATGGTATCAGAGCTAAGGTGAAGACAAATCCCGAGCAAGAGCAAGAGAAATCACCGAAGAGAAGATTGGCAAGGCTATCCTAAAAGAACTATGGGGTCCTCAACACTCTTTACTGCCAAAGACAAGCTCCGTGAGAAAGATGACTATCATGCATGGAAGATGTCTATCGATCTAACCCTAGAAGATCCAAGAGTGTTGGACCATGTAAGAGGCAATATTATTGACCCTCCATCAAATGCATCCGTTGCTGCATGGAACAAATGGAAAATCAAAGAAGTCAAAACAAAGAAGATCATCCGGGACTCCATCGACAAGTGCTTGGTGGCCTACATCTCTGATCTAGACACCTCCAAGGAAATCTACAACAGACTGGTGAGTTTATTTAAAGTTAATAATGCAAATCAAGTTTTGTTTCTTAGAAATATGTTGAGGGAAATCAAGAAGGGTAAAGATGAAAGTATGCAAGCATACTTCTTAAGAATCACCGAGATCAAGAACGATCTCCTATCTATTGGGGAAACCATTACTAACAGAGAAATGGCACTCATGACTCTTGGAGGATTACCATCTGAATGGTACGCGTTCAGGGCTACTCTTCTGAGCTATAATGTAATTCCTGGTTTCGAGGAATTAATGGCTAGATGCATTCAAGAAGAAACAAGGGAAGAAGAGCAAGAAATGCCCATGCCTAAAGGTCCTCCTGCTGCCTTTTCTTCTCATGCTAAGAAAAGAAATAATTCCGGGACTAAATCAAAAGAAAAGGCTGGACCTAATGGTGGAAGAAAATGATGATGTTACATTTGCGATAAAGCAGGTCACTATGCTAGGGAGTGCCCTGATAGAAAGGACTCACACCGGGACGATGATCAAAATCCCTCTGATGGCAAATCGAAGGAATGACAAATTCAACAGAAAAGGTAAGAGAAGATCTGGGGATCGAGGAAGAGGACAACCATTCAAGAAGGCTAGAAAGTCCAGGATGTATTAAATGCACCTGACCTCAAAAAGAACCTAGCGTCCATCTTGGCAATGGAAGGCAAAGGCTACAAGGTAACCTTTAGCATGGCAAGGTATGTATATGGAAAAATAATGTTAAAGATGCCTTTACTCTTGGGTTTAGTGTTGATTCATTATATCAGGTCGATGGAAGTCCACTAGGTGTCATGTCTTGTGACACATCTCTTCAGTCCGAACTTTGGCATGAGAGGGTTGCCCACCTTCATTAACTGATGTAAGACAGATGGTAACAAGGATGCCCAAATTCCAAGTATAGAAAGAAGGTGTATGTCCGGGATGTGTCGAAGGAAAGCTCAAAAGGGGACCATTCCCCTCAAGCCAAAGCAAGACCTTTGATATATTACAGTTGGTTCACTCAGGCATATCTGAGGCTGGCATTAAGAGGGAAACTACTACACCACATACTCCTGAGTAGAATGGTGTGGCGGGAAGGAAGAACCGCACGATTGTGGAAGTTGTCTGGGTCATGCTACATGATCAAAGACTTCTGAAGTTTCTATGGGTTGAAACTACAAACACCACCGTATATGTAAAAAATCGATGCCCTCATCAAGCATTGGATTCCAAGACTCCTGAATAAAAGTTCACTAGTAAGAAACCTGATTTTTCTCGTTTTAGAATTTTTGGAAGCCCGTATATTTTCATGTGCCGTAAGAGAAAAGAAATAAATAGGGTGCATCTAGAAAGAAGGAGATTTTCGTGGGCTATGGTGAAAATACTAAAGGCTATAGAATATATATAGCCAGTCAAAGGGAAGTCGTGATTAGTCATGATGTCACCTTTGACGAAGATATGGCTCTTAGCAAGGTGAACAATCCTCCAACTTTGAGGATCTCTCAAAGAAGCTGACACCAGGGAACTGAAAGGAAAGGATGATGAATCGATGCCTGATGTAGAAGAACCCTCGTATCCGATTGATCCTCATCCACATGAGCCTTCCTCTTCTGGGAAGAGGCCTTCATGGCTTAGGGGGCTACTTGATAATGCTGAAGGACATGCTCCACCCCGAGAAACCTTTCAAACCTAATAGGTATCAGCGATACTTGACCATCATGAGCACGGTCATTCAAAATAAGCCTTCATCATCCTCAGACGCCATCAAGCATCAAGTATGGAAGGTTGCTATGACCAAAGAATATGAGTCTATCATGAAGAATGATCTCTGGCAAGTAGTTCCCAGACCCTAGAACAAGATAGTTGTTACTTCCAAATGGCTTTACAAGATAAAGCATGCAGCAGATGGAAGTACGGAAAAGTATAAGGATCGTTTTGTTGCTCGTGGTTTCTCCCAGAAGGAAGGTATAGACTATGATGTGATATTTGCACATGTTTCCAGATATACAACAATCTGCTCGATCATAGCCCTTGCTGCTTCACAAGGATGGAACCTACATCAGATGGAAGTCAAGACTGCATTCTTACATGACTCAATAAAAAAAAAAGAGGTCTACATGGAGAAACCCGAAGGATTTGAGATTTATGATTGAAAATCTCATGTATGCAAGTTGAAGAAGGCTCTCCATGGGCTGAAGCAAGCACCCCGAGCATGGTCTGAGTGGATCGATAGCTACTTGATGAAGTTGGGATTCACTAGGAATGAATTCGATCCTAACCTTTACTTTAAGGTTGAAGATGCCAAGCCTCTCATATGGGTGCTGTATGTGGATGAGCTCTTTCTAACAGGTGCAAACCCCCTCATTCACAAATGTAAGAGGGAGTTGGCTTCTGAATTTGAAATGAAGGACCAAGGACTTGAAGTGTGGCAGAAGCCAACGGAAATTTTCCTATCTCAAGGAAAATATGTGGTAAATATATTGGAAAGATTCGGTATGATCGACTGCAAGCCTATGACTACCTTGAGGATCTTAACTTTTAGAAGTTATATGGTAGTGATGTCAGACCAGATTTGGGAAATACCTCTAAGTTTCATAAACTCATTCGCATTGATGTTCTTGGTGAACCTCCGTCCGAACATATTTTTTGCAGTTAGCATTGTGAGCTCATATTTGGTTGACCTCACTAGATTGATGCCAGGAATCTTCTGAGATTTCTTCAGGACACAATCTCTCATGGATTAAGATACACTGCCGGAGATGTGAGACTACTTGGATATACTGATGTTGATTGGGCAGGCAGTGTGGTGGACCGTAAGAGCACTTCCGGGTGTTGTTTCACCTTGGGATCTTCTTCGATATCCTAGATGAGAAGGAAGCAGAAGTCAGTTGCTTTGAGCACCATCGAAGCAGGATATATTGTTGCTAGCATAACCTCGTATGAGGTAGTCTGGTTGCGAAAGCTCTTCAGTGAGCTGTTTGGATTTACATTGGATACCACTGTGATTCTCTATAACAACCAGAGGTGGGATTCGATTATTGAGGAATCCTGTATTCGTCGATTGCTCTAGCAGATAGAAATCATCTTGGATATGGTAAGTTGATTAGCAAGGAGGCTCCATCGCATTAAGATGATGTACAGGTTGATACACCTTGTCAAAGCACCGAGGAAAGATCTAATCTGTGATTTTCCCAAACGACTTGGAGTCGGTAAGAAACCCTTGTACAAGGGTCCTACATGTTGCATGCATTGAGGTCTGGGAGCTCTGAGGGCTTGCAGTTATTACTGGAGCAACATATGACCACAGGGTGACTCACCCTCCCCTGGTGGTGCACACTAGAACAAGATGATTTGCTCTCTTGTGGGACAAGATGATTCACTCTCTTGTGGAACAGGATGATTCGCTCTCCTGTGTAGCAGGATGATTAGTTCTCCTGTGAGGCCTGGATTGATGTGTTCTCCATGGCGATTGTAGTAGGATTGATGTGTTCTCCTGTGAGGCCTGGGTTGATGTGTTCTCCATGGCGATTGTAGCAGGATTGGTGTGTTCTCATGTGAGTCTTGGATTGATGTGTTCTCCATGGCGGCCTGTATTGATGTGTTCTCCATGGAAATTGTAGTAGGATTGATGTGTTCTCCTGTGAGGCCTGGATTGATGTGTTCTCCATGGAAATTGTAGCAGGATTGATGTGTTCTCCTGTGAGGACAGGATTGATTAGTTCTCCTGTCGAGGCATCCTACCCATGCAGTCTGGGACTCATGGGAAGTACCTCTCATCTGATCAATGAGTAGGGAAATGAAGTTAGGGACCATAGTAGTACCGATGGACACATCATTGTAACTACCGTATTCCCTACGCTAGGATGACCTCCATTGATTTGGGATCAATGATACTGGTCTCGGACTAGTGGTAGGAGTTGTACCATACTATGACGCTGACTTCGGGTCGGTTGAGACTAGTCTGGGATCAGTGGTACATACTCTGAGATTGACTTTGAGTCGGTGGAGGATGATATTAGTCTGGGACCATTGGAGTTGTACTCACTATGACGCTGACTTTGGGTTGGTTGAGACTGGTCTGGGACCAATGGTACATACTCTGAGACTGACTTTGAGTCAGTATGATACATCCTCAATCATTTCTTCTTCATAATTCAGACAAAAGCAGAGTAGAACAGAACAATGCAAGAGCAGAGCATAACAGAACAAAACAATACAAATCAGTGCAGGGTAGAACAAGACAAAGCAGAACAGGAAAAATAGAGCAGAGCAGGGCAAGGGTCAGGCTGTACAAGGCAGTGCATTTGATGGATGAATAGTAACGATCGATAGACAGATTGCAGATGAAGTTCTCCATAGTTGAGAGTGAGTGTTAAAATTGGCAACCAGGGCAAAACCTCATGTGGTCATCTTATTCATGGCTAATAATATTTTTATTAGATTCCTCTCGTCGAGAAGACTTGTAGGATTGATATAAAGATCATCCAATTCCGATAAGTATTCAAGGAGATATGAATTTATTTTGATTATGGAATTATTATCAAGCCGACCTACAACTCATGTAGGCTCAGAAGCCCAACAGTCACATCTATTCACCCACCAACGTTGTGTATAAATATAAGAGGACTTTTCCTCATTTGGACTCACTCATCTCATCACTTCTCTCTCTCTACTGCACAGATATGAGTCTCTTCTCTAGTGCGCTGAAATGGGTCTCTCTCCCCCACACACATGTGAAGCCGGAAGCTGTTGAATTTGAAGCTGCAACTGCAGAAGTAAAGGTTGACTTGCGTGGCCTAGAATATCTCCTCTTTGGAAGTGCGCTGTAGGTTCATCTGAACCTCCTTTGAAAGCTACAACTTTTGGTGGTGGAATGAAGTCAATCCGGCGAACAGTTTGCAAGATATCGACTGCCCTAGTTTGAAACCGAAAACTGCTGAAACTGAAGCTGCAAATGCAGAAGTAAAGATTGACTTGCGTGGCCTAGAAGATCTCCTCATCTGAACCGTGTTGTAGGTTCATCTAAACCTCCTTTGGAAGCCGAAACTTTTGGTGGTGGAATGAAGTCAATCCGACTATCGGTTTGTGAGATATGGTCTGCCCTAGTTTGATAATGAAGCCGCTAATGCTGATGCTACTGATCTAGGGTTTGCTACTCTTGATATGAATCAGATTTATTGTACTATTTCTCTCTGCTGAATTATTGAAGATAAAAGAAGATGTGATCAAAGGGTTTCCCCACACATTGTGGGGTTTGTCCCTGGCTAGCCGCCACATCTTGTGTCTCTTGTCTTGGCTTGTTTTTTGTCGATCGTTTAATGTTCTATCTGCACTTTACTTTATGTACATGTGATTGCTAATCGGTGGAATATAATAAGAAAAAGAAGTAAATTGTTATAAGCATAGAACATACCATAACTTAACAAAAATGAGATAATAGAAGATGTACATGAAAAGTGATTATCAAAATTTCAGAAATATTGTCTAACCCTAATTGCACTAGAAAAATCAACATGGATTAAGAGCTTTGGTGACAAAAGGAATGTACATTGAGATCATTTTCGCATAAACCCAAGAGAGATAATTTTATTCAATTCCTTGTGCATTGGCATCTATGGCTTCCTATATGAAATCTAATAACAAGCTAGAGGGAGCATCAAACTTCAGAGCTTGGAAAGTCATAATAGATCTCATTCTTGCTAAAAACAAAGTTTTGGATATTGTGACATGAAATACTATTGAATCGAATGATAAAGCTGGAAAAGAAAATTTCAAGGAGGATGATATTACTTCCATGAGTTAATAATTGACTTTATTAGAGATCATCGCATTCCATACATTCCAAAGCACGACACCTCCAACAAGATTTATGATGCCCTAACAAATCTCTACATTATCAAGAATGTTGGTCAGTCCATGATTTTGAAGAATGAGATGGAAAATAGGAGAATGACTATGATGACAGTTTGGCTTCATATTTCATGAGGATCGCCAAAATAAGAGATCCAATTTCACCCATTGGAGAAATTATCTCTGATCAAGAACTTGTGACTACAACACTCAATGGTCTTTCTAGATCATGGGATGCATTTGCAGCAGTTATAAGTAGTTGGAAAGAAGCCCCTTCATTTGAGAAATTATGGACACCATGTGCTCAAGAAGAAGCAAGATTAATGACCATATATCATCAAGATAAATACGTTTAAGCCCTTGTAGCTCACTTCAAGAACAAGGGAAAGAAGAAGTTTGGACCTCAACATAAGAAGGGATCCTCTTACTCTAAGAAGAAGAAAGACTTATCAAAGATAAAATGCTATGGTTTCCAAGAATATAGAAATTTCAAAAGAGATTGTCCTAATATGGCTAACAAGAAAAGAAAAGGGAAACAACATGCTTCCACAGTAGAAGTTGGAGAAGATGAAAATCCAAAGAATCCTAAAATTGAACAAGATTTATTCTACTATTGTGCTTTGACAGGTTCCTTTGCAAATGATGATGACATGTGGCTGGTAGGTATTCAAGCATCAAGACACATGACTATATAGCATGGGAATATTTCAGACATGACAAAAGGGAAGTTGTCTCAAAGGGTTGAATTGGGAGATAATAACAACTATGCATTCAAACTAGTTGGAAAGGAATCCAAAGAGATGGAATCTGGCAACCACTTTCGTCTCAAGGATTTCCTCTCTGTACTAGGTTGAAAAATAATCTTGTCTTTGTTTCTTATTCCAAAGATAAGGGAGATATGGTTTCCTTTGTGGATGGAAAATTACTTCTACGGTCAAAGGACTCTAGTATATATGATGCTAGGGTTATTGGGACTCATGATGGAATATTGTATAGACTCATGATTCAACCAGAGTAGGAGTTAGTACATGAAGAAATAGACCCAAGTGAGTTATGGCACTGAAGTTATGTACATCTTCATTTTGGAGAATTACTTTAATTAAGTCAAATATTGTTAAGAGTTCTTGAATTATTGGTAAAGAATGATGGTGTATGTAAAGGTTTTCCTCTTGGGAAGAAAATCAAGAGACTGTTTAAAAGTAGTGACAGTAAATCTAGGTAAGCCTTGGACTTGGTTCATTCTGATATATGTGGTTTGATGCCCATAAAATCGTTTGGTGGTTCATTGTACTATTTGACATTCATTGATGACTTCTCCTATAAGACATGGATACATCTCTTAAAGATGAAAGATGAAGTATTCGACAAGTTATAGGAATTCAAAGTTGAAGTGGAAAACTTGACAGGTAAAAACATCGAGAATATAAGATCTGACAATAGAGAAGAATACACCTCAAAGGATCTTATTGCTTTCTATAAGAAGCATAATATTAAGGGGGAGCCAATTGTCCCCTATAATCCACAACATAATAGTGTAGTAGAACGAAATAATAGATCCATTGAAGAATAATTCAAGGCCGTGATGCATGATTTGGACTTACAATTTCTCTTATGGGGTGAAGCATCATGAACAATTGTGTACATTCAAAATTGATGTCCTCATAAATTTTTGGAAGGAATGAATCCTAAAGAATCCTTCTCAAAAACGACACCATAGGTTGGGAATTTGAGAATATTTGGTTTTCGTATATATATTCATGTTCTTAAGGATAACGGGAATAGGTTGAAACCTTCAGGAAATAAAGGAATTTGTTTTTATATAGTGAATCTTTAAAATCACATAGAATTTACATTCCAGAGTAGCGAAAAATGGAGGTCATCCAAGATGTCACCTCCAATGAGAAAGTGGCATATTGGAGGTATGAGGATGTCTCCATAGATTCCTTGGATGAAGTAAAGAAGGAATCTTCGAGAGAAGAATACTTAAGTTCTACAGAATGCACCAGAAGGCCAGAAGGGCCTCAAGAAATATAATAACTAATTATAGTTCATGTGATCAAGAAGAGACCAACATGGCTTAGACCCACTTTGGAAGAGGCAGAAGGGCATGCAGCTCTTGATGTCACATCAAGAGAAGTGAAGAAATATAAAAGGTTTTCCAAATATGCATCCCTCATGAAAAAAATCATTGATGAAGAACCTTCCACATATGATGAAACAACTAGTGAACACTTTTGGAACGAAGCAATGAATGAGGAGTACCAATCGATCATGAAGAATGATGCTTGGGAAATCCCACCAAGTTCTAAAGGGAATTTAGTAGTTACTTCTAATTGGATATACAAGATAAAACATATTGTATATGAGAGCATTGAAAAATATAATACAAGGTTTATGGCTAGAGGATTCTCCCAAAAAGAGGGACAAGACTATGATGACAACATTGCTCCAATTGCCAAGTACACTAAAATTAGATCCGACATTTTTCTTGCTATTATGTTAGGATGGAATTTATACTAGATGGGTGTGAAGATTTATTTCCTCAATGGTGTAATGAGGAAGAAGTGTAAATAGAGAAACCTTAATGATTTGAGGTATATGAAAAGAAGTCTCATGTTTTTAGGTTGAACAGGGCCTTGTATGGACTTAACCAAGCTCCAAGAGCTTGGTATGCTAGTATAGACAACTATAGGACAAGGTTGGGATTTACCAAAAGAAATGTTGGTCCAAACCTTTACTCTAAGATTGTGAAGAATGCACATGTGATCCTATTACTATATGTTGATGACTTGTTTCTAATAGGGGTTGAGCCTCTTATCATTCAGTGTAAGAAGCATTTGGCTTCTAAGTTTTTCATAAAGGATCTTGGGTTGATGTACTATTAGATGGATCTTAGAAGTATGGAATAAACCTAGCATAGTTTTCCTTGGTCAAGGAAAGTATGTGATGGGGATCCTTTGGAGTTTTGATATGATGGATTGCAAATCCATCACAACTCCCATGTTGACTAACCTGAAAAATTTGAGATCCTCCAACTCTATATTGGTAGATCCATCCATGTATGAGTGACTGATTGGTATGTTGTATTTGGTTAACACTAGGTCAAACATTACTTTGTTTTGAACACCTTGAGCTAGTTCTAGGTAGAACACAAACATGAGCATTAGATTGTAGTAAAGCACATCTTGAGATATTTATGTGGTATAGTAAACTATGGCTTGAGGTATGTTGCAAAAAAGGATGTACAGGGATGCACAAACATTGATTGGGTAGGAAGTGTTGAAGAGAAGAAGAGCACCTCGAGGTTATGCTTTAGTTTGGGATCCACTATGATATCATGGATGAGAAGGAACTAGAGGTCAATCGCACTTGACACTACTGAAGTATAACACATCTGATAGCTAATGAGACATGTACCGAATTTGTATGGCTTCAAAATTTGTTTGTTGGATTGTTCAACCAATATTTGGGACCGACATTGATACAATGTGATAATCAAAGTTGTGTGAATATTTTAGAGAATCTTGTATTCCATGATAGGTCTAATCATATTGAGATCAAGTACCACTATATTCGTGGCATGGTGTAGAGAAGAGAAATAAGGCTCGATTACATCTCCACCGATGAGAAGACAACTAATATTCGAATAAATTTGTTTCCAAGGGATAAGTTTGTGTACTTCAAAGACAACTTGGGCTGATGGAGATCACACCTCTCATTGAGATGGGGTGATTATTTGTCTACAACATGGATGGACATTCTCTTGAATGGGAGAATGGGTCCAGGAGACCCAGAAAAATCAATAGGAAATGTTGAGTAAGTGTCTCTTAGAGGAAGACCTTGATCACACACCAAAAATGGTGGAGTGAGGTCCTAGACCCTGATCATACACCAAACATGGTGGAGTTAGTTCCTTTAGTATCTAGACCCTAATCACACACTGAGAGGATGGAGTGAGGTCATGAACCCTGATCACAGACCGAGTAGGGGGGAGTGAGGTTTGATTCAACATCTAAACACGATCATCAAAAAAGAAGGGGTTGAGTGAGGTCTTGGCCTAGAGTGCTCACCAAGAGGGGTAAGTGAGTGCTTGCTAGTTGAGGGTCTCAATATTTTGGCCTAGTTGGTGGAATGGGATTCGAGGACCAATCACTATAGAGGAGTGAATCCAAATATGTTGATGAAAATTCCATGGGATTAGAACACGCTGGATATGGTTGTTAGAAGATGTTGATGATATATTATTATGTTGGTAATAATTGATAGCATTTCATTTAGAGAAATTTTTTCAATCTAAGAACATGTATGACTCTGATTATGAATACCTCCCTAGCTAAGAGGGAGTGTTGAATATGTAACTACGGTCAATTTTCATAATTTACTTGGTGTCACTTTATGTAATTATATTTATAATTGTAAAGCATATCTATAAATGCCAATGATTCAAAGAAAAATTTACCTTGATTCAAAGTCTCATTGCAACTTTTAAAAGAAGTAAATTTAAAATTTTGAAATGTAACTTTTAGCTCCAAAAAGTGACAAGTCAGATTCCATATAATTCAAGTTAGCATTGACCAAGAGATGCATATATTCATCCTATAATGACTACTATATAAAGGCATCTCAATATCCTCATTTGGCAGATTCACATTCCTCACTCAAGATAGCTTATGGGCAAGCAGAGGACAAGAAGGTTGAAGAAGCACAAACAAAGAAGCTTGAGTTTCTCTCTCTCCTCTCTCATCAACTTCAATGTGTGCATAAAAGTATCTCTTTTTGATTCACATTATTTTTGGAATTCTATTGTAGGGGGGCCAAAATGTTTTGGGTTACTGGGTAGTTTTTGGGGGCCAAAATTCTCAGCTATTGGACAGTTGTTGGGAGGCTAAAATTTCTAGATCAAGTAGGAAGAACGAAGTGCAACATTAGTTTGGGTGACTTGACTTAGAGGAGAATACAAGGTTTGACCATAGGTCTTGGTGTGTCACTTATTAGACGAGAATAATTTCTCTATTGAAAAAGTTTTTGGGTTTTTCCCCATAGTGGGTTTTCCCAAGGAAAATCCTACCTCTCTTTTGTGCATTATGATATCTACTAATCTATTGTTGAATTTATGAAGTATAATTACTTAATGATATATTTAAATAAGATAAAATAAGATCTACATTAAAATTAAATATCAAAAATCCAGAAATATTGAGCTAACCCTAATTGCACTAGAAAAATCAACACAAGTCAATAAAGAAAGGCACATGAAATGGAAATATAGGATGAATTGATTTTAGTGTAAATATTAATATTTGATCTTATGTAAATAGATGGATGATGTTTATTTCTTTCAAAATAATTATATTGATATTATGGATTGATTTCAGTGTATACAAAGTAATTATTGACAACATGAATTGATTTCTGTGTTATAGTAATCATCATCCTAGATACAGGTTAAACATCAATGAACAAGAAAGATCTTGGATCAATCTTAATCATCATCCTAGATCCAACTTAAATGTAAATCAAAAATAATAATAATTTGACAGAGAAAGGCATAAAAAAATGACAACTAAGGACTCTCAACAGCAAATGGAGAAATAAAGATAATCTCAACAAATGACAACTAAACAACAACCAGGTCAAATGAAAGAAAATTGAATGGAAAAGAGTATATTAGAATATCAAAGAGAATATTGACAAATAAGGGCATAACAAAACATAATTAAATAATGTTAAGAGAAAATAGCACAATAAAATGCTCAACAAAGAGAAAATCAATAAGGAAATCTAAAGGAAATGACATCTCAAAAGTATGCAGAAATGAAAAGGTGAACAACAAAGAGCATACAAATAAAGAAAATAGTATTCAACCAAATCATGCATAATACAATATTCGGAGTAAAAACTAAATTTAAAATATATCTACGGTCAAGTTGAACCTACAACTCTTATGCATATGAATATTGCACATCAAAAATTTATAATCCTATTTGATTGTTTCCATTAAATGCATTGATTGTAGTATATGAATAAAATAATTATTGATGACATGCATTGATTTCTATTTTATAGTAATAATCATCCTATATATATATTGAATAGAAATTAACAAGGAAGATCATAGATCCATCTTAATCATGAGCCTCAATCCATCTTAAATAGAAATAAACAACAAAGAGAAAGGCTAGGAAGGCATAAAAATTGACTAATAAGGAGTGTCAACAATAGATGGAGAAACAATGATAGTCACAATAAATGAGAAGTGAACAACAAAAATATCATACAAAGAAAATAAATTGAATGGTGAAGAGTATATCAAAGATCATAATGACAAAGAAGGCCACAACAAATGACAATTGAATAGTGTCAATAGAAAATAATACAAGAAAATATACAATGAAGAGGAAATGAATAAAAAACAACAAATGAAATGACAACTCAAGAGCAGTAAGAATAGAGAAAATGAAACTTTGAACAATAAAGAGCATACCAACAAAGAAAAGAATATTTAACCAATTCAGGAATAGTATAAGATGCAGAAAAAATCATATGAGAAAAATATTTTTAAAAGATATGTATGCGCAAGATCAACCTGTAACTCTCAGTGATATGAATATTTTAGATCAAAAATTTCATGATAGGATTTAGTAATTATTGCATGTTCAAATGTTTCATGTGTGTGAGAAGTCATATGTTACAATTCAGGTATTTAGTACAAATACAGATCCAATGTGAATGAGATGTAGAAGAGAAATAACCCATCTGATTAATCTTAGACATATGTTAAAGGACATTTAAAATGATTATATTAATAATATGTTCAACAATTTTGTGTGGCCATGCATGACTAAAACCAACCTAGACCCATTTCAAGTCTAGATATATCAAGCAGATATGCATCTTGTAGATAATCACCATAATGTGCAGATGGAATCTTATAAATAGACACTACTTAGAGGAACTAATAATAAAATAAGAAACTACTTGAGTCTAGAACACTCATTTAAAGGAGTCTAGAACTTTAAATGGATGTGAGAGGATTGATTCTAAAATTGTAGTGAAATACATATATAATTTAAAGACAGGTGTTGATCTAATTTTAAAAAGTAAAGTTTTGGAAATGAAAATAATGCAAGTCCATCCACTAATGATAAACTCCAATTTACAACTTTTCTAGTAAATATTCATCTTAACTTATTATAATTGTATATGTGAAATAAAAATATAATTGAGGAAATAGATTTTAAATGAAAAGTATGAAACTTGTAAATGATGGGTGTATTCAATTTTTAATAGTCCCCTTACCTCTTTTGTCTAGCAACCCTTTGGTTAGATCCAAACCTAGTGGAGTTGCAACCCAGGAGCTATTGAGTATAAAACCCACAATAGCCAAGGTAGAGAAAACCTGGCGCTGAATAAAGGTAAAGATAATTCTCGAATCATTATGGATAGTAGCCCATGGGCATTGGGATTGGGAATAGACTTTGTGGAGCGGAAAAAAATAAATTAGATCTACCAATTCATTTACTTCCTAAGAAAACCTTGCACAAATTCCATGGAGAACAGTGCCACGCTAGCCCAAATACACCATGCATTATAGCCTGGGCCGTATAGATATAATTTTTTAATGAGTAACACCGTGTAAATTCTATTCAAATCTATGACACGCAATTGAGGAAGGCGAAAATAGATTTGACGGTTTTTAAATTTTGATGAACATCAACATCAAAGTGTAAATTTTGTATGAATGCATCAAATATGGGTTTGGAATGGAAAAGTGTTCTCCAAAACGTCAATATACCTAGTTGTAAGTGATACCTAAAGTTATATGAAATATTTATATTTTTAGATTTGATAGTGTTTAAATTTAGTTGAACCTAGGAAGTGTAAATTTTGTATGAATACATTGAATATGGGTTTCAAATGGAAAAATTTTATCCCTCACAAAAAATTCTAGGCCTAAAGTATAGTGATATATGGAGTTATATGAGATTTTAAAAATTCTATATGGGATGGTGTTTAAATTTGAATGAATATCAACATTTAAGAGTAAATTTTGTCTTAAATATGGATTTGAAATGGAAAAATGTTCTTCATAACGTGCGTAGTTATTAGTCATAGACGGAGTTTGTTAGTGATACACAAATTTATATGAAATTTTAAAAACTCTATATTTGATAGTGTTTATTTTGAAGAACATCAAGATTGAAGTGTAAATTTTGTAAAAATACATTAAATATGGTTTTGGAATTGAAAAATGTTCTCCAAAATGTCAAATTCCAAACCTAATAGTTAGTAATGCATAGAGTTATATGAAATTTAAAAATTCTATATTTTAAATTAAACTTTTAATTTGACAAATAATTTATATATTGAAAAAAGAAAATTATATAAAATTTCTGAAATTTTATATTTGAAATTTAATAAATATTTTGAAAAAAAATCAAAATTAAAATCCACATAATAATTCTTCATCAATTACGTATTAAATATATTAAATAAAAAAAAAATTCAATTTAAAATATAAAAAAACATTTAAAAATATTCAAATCGAATTCTTCATTAATTATGAATTTCCCAATTAATGAATTTCCCAATTTCAAAACTATTTAAAATGCTATTTAATATATAAAACCTTTTAAAACTGTGTAGATTCATGAAAATTAATGAAAGGACAACTAAATTTTACTTTGGGATTGATCTTTGTATAACTTGTAGAAGGCATATATAACAAGAATAATAGTTGCAATTTAGCATAGTATTTGCCTCTACCGCTATCGTTAATTAATGAAAGCAAAATTCTACATTTCACCCACATTTTCGTCTTTGTGCAACTTTATACGCACATGCTCCTCCGCATAACTTCCTTCACACACAGTTTCTCTGCACAACCTCCTCCATGCATCCACCTCCACACATGCTTCCTCCGTACATGCTTCCTCCACACAGACACCTCCACATAACTTCCCCTGCACAGCCACCTCTGCACAACTTCCTCTACACATGCTTCTGCACAGTGAAATCTCCTCACACAAACATCAACAATAGTTTAATTGGCACATGTACACATATATTCATTACCAGTTCGAAAAGATAAAGTATTATTACTAAAATAATATAAAATTAAATTATTATTAGTAACAACAATCTAAATTAAAGTACTATTATTAAAGTTCTTAGGCGAAAGTTTATTAAACAAAAACCTCTGCACAATGAACTTTCGCACAATGCTAATATATTTTCGCACAATGCTAATATATAATAAATTGTTATTGTTGTTTATTAAGCATTGTGTGGAAAAAGCTTTCAAATTTCCCAAGAGCTAAGCTGAATTTCTCCCATTTATCCATCAAACACCCTAATCAATCATATTTTAACTATGGAAGCGCTAAGCATTTTCCACTACTAGCACAACTTTCTGATAATAATTAAGCACCAAAATCCCGGTATTTTTCATTTGTAAAAATTGTTTCATACTAACGACCAAATGCTAGGGTGGATTTCACCTGTTTAGTCATTTATATGGAAATCATCCATATTTCAATCATGGTAGCACTAAACTTTTGCTGCCAACGAGACAGATTTTCCAAAGTATTTTAACACCAAACTCTCAGTATTTTCTCGAAATAAAACAATGAACTTGGTAATAAATAATAAATAAATAGGGCTACCATAATAGTATAAAGTATAATACAATATTATAGTTACAATATAAAAAACACTAATAAAATTTATTGGAGCATGACATGAAGCAGTATGTGGGCCCATAGTATGTGGGCCCATCATGCTAGACTGGACACGAGTAGGTCATAGGTTAATGGGAAATATCTGATATGTGCTATTTTTTGAAATTACCAAATGAAAAATGAATACATGTGCATTGCAATTGGTTGTACATTTCTTATGTTAATTGACAATGAACATATGTAAAGCTCAAGCTAAGTGTCCTATTAAGAAAAAACCGTAACAAAATTATTTGACATAACATAAATATATAACATATGATAATATAAAATAGCTTGAAAATAGATGAATCATTTTTTATTTCAATTCTAAATATGTGTGGAGCTTTTCGTACAATGAAAGCTCAACACAAGTCTAACAGTTCAATAACACATGTCTAACAGTTCAATAACACATGTTATCTTGTTATCACTTGGGTACCCCATGGTTGTTTCTATGACAAAATGCTTTGAATATTAATTTGAGTCATTATAAATTGTACAATAAGCTATGAATACAAGTCCACATTATAGAGATTAAAGTTGCAGTCTATGAGCATTGAATGGTGACTTATAGTAATAAACAAGGGGAGCTGCGACGCAGCGAGTCCCTGCGTGAAGTTAAGGCTGTCAAAAGCGTTTTACAAGTGGCATGGGAGCAAGAGAGAAAGATAAGAAATGTGATTTATTCAGTTTAAGAGTGCTATAAAGGGTCTTTTTTCCATTACTAATGGTAGGATATAGATAATTATGCACATGTGGTAACATGAATACTGAAAGAAGTAAAAATCTGGAATAATAAGTTCAGTAAAGCCTTCGGGAAATTATTAACAAAGCAATATAAAACCAGAGACAGAGCGTGAGAAAAAGGAAGACATATCAGTGCTATTATCATTTTATTGACAATCACATATACAAAGAAGGAAATCATGTATATAATGCTCATAGAATAAAATGAAGCAAAAACTGTAAGAATAATTGTTTTAGAGAGTGCAATAAATTACAGAGTAAATATTAGAGTATAAAATTACAATGCCAAGTTACTATGGAAGGTGGGCCACAATTCGCCATTTAAATGAAAAAGAAAACAAAACATAAATTGGGGAAATTTCGGCTATATAAGAGACAAACTACACCTGGCCATAAGAGTTATCCACGAACCTTGAGAATGGCAGAGCATTGGAATCAGTTAAGGAAAAACTTGAATCCTATAAACAACAAGCTCAACAAGCTCAAAACATAGTTAATGGACATCTATCAACCTAGCGACAGGACGTCTACTGCCTTGTAAAACTAAAGCATTCTACCACATCTGTTGTTAGTACAACAAAAAGAGCTCTGGGTTCTAGTTCTAACATTCATTGCTTGACGTGTGAAACGGAACAGACTGTGACAGGCATAGATTTGAGCTGTAATTTGTAAATTAAAAAACAAGGATTTGCATAAAGGAAGGGAACATTGATGCCAGAGGAACTGAAATCTTAATTGATATTCTTTTTAATTTTCTCAGGATTCTCCTGTAAGCAACTATAACTTCCATAAAAAGCTTTAGCAAGGAAAGTTAAACGAGTATAACAGGGTGCACGCAGAAATTCAGGAACTGATGTCATAAAATTGCAGCAACTCGAAACATGCAATATGATCCTCTCAAAGTGATCTGAGAAAGTAGGAGCAATAGTCCTCTTATGGCTGTCAACTCGTCACAACAATATAGATGTCATGATACAATTGAAGCCCTCTTCTGGACTTCTTGAAAACACATCTAGTGAAAAAGAAAACTATAAAAAAGATATTTAGCATTCAGCAGTCATTCTACAGCACAAGAATTCAAGAGCTATATTTTGTTAAATATAAAAAGATTATTTATTTTTCTATCCGTGTAAATATATGAGTAACTTTTTGATATGTTTGAAAAAATTATAAAGAAGTTAAGAACCTTAGCTTCACCTTTCCCTTACAATAAAATCAACATTATTCAAATTACACAGCAATTGTTTTCTCATAGATTGTAACACATTTAACAAAAGACACAGCAGACTCCCGAACTGAGGTGAACTTCTGGTAAACTTCTTTGAGCCCCATAGCATTCTGATCTGTGATTTTTTTATCTGAGGGTGATTAGAGTTCAACCTAATTGGACTAATGACTAAATATGAAAACAGTATTTTTTCATAGATTATAATACAGTTAACGAAAAACATAGAAAGCTTTCAAACTGAGTGTGGGCTCGACCAGATAGTAATATCCTGTTACTTTTATGAATTCTTAGTCTTCGTCTCTAGTGGGCTGTTCTGTACGGGTGTGGCAGGTGCTCAAACAGACACTCCCAAAGGTAGCCATGAAGATAGGACATCCACTTGGATCCTACTCCTACAGCTTGGTGTTCACCAGCTTATAAAGTATATGATTATTTGCCTGTATCCTGATTTGTTAGTTGACAGGTCACTATCGAATCTATGTTGAGTTGATGGGTTGGTTGATAAGTTTTTATCGGATATCAATTCTATACTGTAATGGATCGGACAATACTGTCACATGTAATTTGGAGACCCAAAATGATGGCGTAGATACTGGCACGTTCTTAAATATTTTTTATACCTCCTCTAATTTTTTTTATCATCATTATTAGATCTGCGGAAATAGAAATATGCCAATGTACTGAGTTTTTAAGAAGCAAGTTGAACCTGTCTACTACTGCTAAGAAGTTTTATACTGTGCATCCGAAAGTGAAACTTTTAGAGTATTGGAAGGAACTGAAGTTTTTAGGAAGCAAAATGTATCACTATATAGTCTGAGCCTGTCTATTACGTACTACAAAGTAGAGGAAAACACATATCAAAGCAAAAGGCAGCTTCTGTATATAGCATCGTTGAAATCAGAGATAGCAAATTGACATTGATTTTTGCTGCATCGAGTTGCTTTCGTAAGAGCAAAAGGTAGGAAAAAGCCTTAATGGCAAAACTATTACACACTGTAGTCGATCTGATTCAAGCTGCATCGAGTTGCTTTCCTAAGAGCAAAAGGTAGGCAAAACTATTACACACTGCAGTCGATCTGATTCAAGATCTTATCTAACTTATGAAGTTATTAGGACACGGACATTGACTGTAGGCCGAGAGATACATGCTGTCTGTAGTTGAGCAGAGCCGGTGATGGCGGACCCGAATGCATATTTGAAGCATCCGTTGTAGACCTGTAATAGAGAAAGAAGCGGGGAAATAAGACAATGCGTAAGATAATCCAAAAGAGATGTTAGTTTTTTTTTGGTTTCTTTTTCGTTTGTCTTTCGACTTTTACGATGTCAATGATCAGAAGAGTCATGAGAATAAGTGCTAAGAGAAACAATGTTGTGAGTTCAGTAAGTTGGCTTATGCTAATGGATTCCATGTTATATGAAGCGGGGAGGTGTTGGATGGGTCGTTCAGTAGAATCAGTCTAGCTTGGCAGGGGATAAAGCGGGGGTAAGGCTAAAACCTCTCCTTTTAGTCGAGACAGCTTAAAATACTTGAGGTGCAATTAAGTGGTCGATAAGACATGGGGAGCAAATGGGATATGGAATGATGTATTTGGCGGTAGAAGTGATGTATCTGACATCGGGCAATCTTGGTGGTAGATCTAGGTGCAGAAATAATCTTGAAGATCAGATTGGATCAGGGCAGTATTTAATGATGGGCATATTGATCTGACATGGGGTTGAAATGGCATATGGCATGATGGATGTGGCGGCAGTAGTAAATGCGAAATGATCCACCTCGGGATGAGGGTCCATCGCCCTTTCCCTTCGGGAAGAGTGGGGGGTGATCAGAATCCATGCAGCAACTGGAACAGCCGGTACAAAATCCTCTGATTCTGAATATCATTTGTAAGCAATCATGAAGTAGGATGTGTCTGACTAAGGACACAAAACAAGTTTAAAAAAGTATGATAGAAAACATACATCGAAAGCTTTGGTAGCTTTAGCTGAAAACCCCCAGCTGTTGCCTAGGCCAAAGGCCTGATCCATGAGTTAAAAACCACCATAATCAGACTATGAACATAAGACACAAAAGAACCAAAATTGAACCCATGAGACAATAATAAAAACCCTGACACATAGGAAAAGCTCATGCCACAAAGGGGCACAACGAATCCAGACAATAAGGATTCAAAAGGTAAAACTTTAGGCAAGGAAGATAGATTACCTGTAAATGCAAGGAAGCTTGTCGATCCTCCAATTTCGTCCTGGCTGCAAAGGAACTATTCAGAATATATTTCAATTAACAATAATAACATACACTGATTCTGAATATCATTTGTAAGCAATCATGAAGTAGGATGTGTCTGACTAAGGACACAAAACAAGTTTAAAAAAGTATGATAGAAAACATACATCGAAAGCTTTGGTAGCTTTAGCTGAAAACCCCCAGCTGTTGCCTAGGCCAAAGGCCTGATCCATGAGTTAAAAACCACCATAATCAGACTATGAACATAAGACACAAAAGAACCAAAATTGAACCCATGAGACAATAATAAAAACCCTGACACATAGGAAAAGCTCATGCCACAAAGGGGCACAACGAATCCAGACAATAAGGATTCAAAAGGTAAAAATTTAGGCAAGGAAGATAGATTACCTGTAAATGCAAGGAAGCTTGTCGATCCTCCAATTTCGTCCTGGCTGCAAAGGAACTATTCAGAATATATTTCAATTAACAATAATAACATACACTGATTCTGAATATCATTTGTAAGCAATCATGAAGTAGGATGTGTCTGACTAAGGACACAAAACAAGTTTAAAAAAGTATGATAGAAAACATACATCGAAAGCTTTAGTAGCTTTAGCTGAAAACCCCCAGCTGTTGCCTAGGCCAAAGGCCTGATCCATGAGTTAAAAACCACCATAATCAGACTATGAACATAAGACACAAAAGAACCAAAATTGAACCCATGAGACAATAATAAAAACCCTGACACATAGGAAAAGCTCATGCCACAAAGGGGCACAACGAATCCAGACAATAAGGATTCGAAAGGTAAAAATTTAGGCAAGGAAGATAGATTACCTGTAAATGCAAGGAAGCTTGTCGATCCTCCAATTTCGTCCTGGCTGCAAAGGAACTATTCAGAATATATTTCAATTAACAATAATAACATACATAAGGCACAAGGTTAAAAGCAAGGATTTCTTTTACTTAGGTTAAAGGGTGCTTCGATGAAACCTTAAAAAAACCCGGCATAACTTATCCATGGATATAAATTATGTTAGAAGGAGCGGAAATTGAGAGGGTCTTGGCCATATTATAGGAAAATTAACCTTTCTCGCGCTCTGTTTGATCACCTGAAAAGATCTCAGTGACCGAAACTAATCAGCATATGAGGGAAATGCGTTGGCGCATGGCGGGTATTCCATGTGGCTTGGAGCACGCATTATTGGCACACATATGTAACAACAAATATACACCAATGTGAACCACGGTACAATGACCAAGCAATATATTAAAATGTTAATGTAAAATATATATGGGTGCAACCTTAGAACTACTGTAAGGCCTTAAACATAAGATTCTGGATATGATATATATGTAGAAGCCTGAGTCCATATGCCATAGGTATATTGGGAAGATTAACATTACTATTAATGTATAGTATAAAAACGCTGGAAGGCCAGTCTTGCTCGTTCTACAACAAATATTTAAATTTCCATAATAAGCTGCGGGAAAAAACAGTAAACTTACAAGAGCGTTGGTCACAAAACAAGATTTACAAAAATGTCTATATCTACTTATCGCAATGGCGTTTGTCTCTAAGGACTTTAGAAACTTCAGCCTTTTTCATTTCAGACATCAGACATTTCAAACAGTGTATCAACATAAGAGCTTCTGTGTAACATCAGAAAGTGATAAAACTTCAAGTCGAAGTCATAAAAGGGGTGAGTGTAATTCCTATAAGCCTCAAAGCCATAATTACTTTTGAAATGGCACTGCTGTAGATTTCAATGTCGGTGGATATTTTGATTAAGATTTTTCAAATGTTTCAATGGGATTGAAGATTGGTAGACTTTGTTTCATAAAAACTAGCATCGATCACTCTGAGTTCTTAACCGCAGATCCATTAAGCAATAGAGGCCAGGTGGAAACCCTGAGTGGTTATGACCTAGTACGACGCCACTATATGGATCGGGGCTGCAAAAAGCAATCCATATTCTTACCATCAGCTATACAGGAAAGAAATGTTGAAAAAGATTAAAGAAAAACAGATGAGATGACGAAAAAGATTCAGGAAAGAATAGAAAATAATATTATATTTTGGAGAAATTAATTAGAAATGAACGGAATACCTTCAAATCTGAGGGTTGTGCCATCCTTCTATTGAAGCGTTTGAGGAGAGATTTGCGTCTTGTCGAGATGTCCCAATCCCAACCATTTGGATAAAATAGATTGCTGTAGTCCAACACCAACTGCTTCAAGGGAATTGGGTCGGTAAGTTGTTGGAAGCGCTCGTCATCATCCGCTATATAATAATAGCAGGTATCATGTGTACAGTGGATGGTGCGGGCGCAGTCCACCACCACAGTGCAACGCCGCGGCCAATAAAAAATTAGAAGGCTGAGGTTTTCACAGCCCCAGTCATTCTCCACGAAATCTTGAAAGGAGATAAATACGTGCAGCCTTTCCTCCTGTTGAGAAATGCTCCACCCCATCTCCTTTTTCCACCGGATTTCCAGGGGTATCCGACTTATAAAGTACACCCAGCGGTCCAAGTGAAGCAAAACGAGTTCTTTTACAAGGTTTGGGGCTTTTAAAAAACCGTCAATGTCAGGATCTTCATGACATTGGGACAACCATCTCTTGCGTTTCTGCTCCTCCATTGGCATTGCCATTGATTTTCTGTTCTGTGGTATATCACGTTTAAAGCAAAGTAGTCAGCTCTGGATCTAAGCATCAGAAGAAAAGAATCATAACAACTTTATTATCATTTTAAATTCAGGACACATAGTTATGACTCAATGACAATCCCAGTCCATGAGTTTTGCAGGAAGAATCAGGCTTCTCCAAAATATTTGTTAGAAAGCAGTCAGCACAGTCATTCATATCAAAGAGTAGTACAAAAAATGTTTCAAGTGGATATTAAGCGAATTCAACTGATACAAGAGTTCGAAACATTGAGTTGCCAATGGCATGACAAACTTCTGCCGTTAAACAATAAGGAGCTTTCTTTCTTTTCATTCCAGTAGAAAGTAAATGCCCAAAGGAAGAGTAACTACAGGTATAAGAGTAGCATGAAGATGGTAATCTGAAGCATCAAAACATTTGTCAGAGTTGTTTATTTTCAGCCCAACAGAAACTAAAATGCCCAGAGGAAGAGTTCTTATGTACAAATAATAATAAATACAGATATAACAATTCTATGAAGTTGGTATTCCAAGCTTCTAGCAAATATGAACTTGTAGACCAGAGAAACTGACACCCTACAGGGGATAAAATGTGTCAATCTGTCCGGACAATGACATCTGAACTATCCAGCAGGAAGTTGCTGTGTACATGGAAATCTCACAAACTGTATGTAACGTCACCAACATCTTCGAGATATTTTTCATACGTCAGTCCTGTTAAGGATGGACACAGTTCGAGCAGTAAACTGTCCTTTAGGATGCATTTGTATTGAACATTTCCCTCTGTTTGGATTGTGCAATTCAATTGCAAATTGCGTCGATATGTAGTTAGCTGTTTGCATGTAGAACAGTTAAGTTGGTCCATGATAACTGTTCCAAACGTATCGGCGGGTAGAGAGAAATTGTTACAGATTATAACAAAGGGTTATGCGTGTATGTCTGCTATAGTCAGCATACCTTTAACCTGGTCCATGTTTCAGTAGAAGACTAGCATTAGATATTGTAATAAAAATGCTAAAAGGATGTTAAATGAACGTGCGTGATTTAGGGGAAGAGGAAATAAAGATTTATAATATATATTTTGTGGAGTATGAGAGGACCTTTGTTGTTGAGGCAAGTAGTTTTCTCAGGTCTCCAAGTACTCTGTCTGAAGTAACGGGTGTAATGAATGTAGACTTGCATGTCCGTAATGAGCCACGTTCTTTGCCTCGGGCAACATTTCGAAACAGGACCATTGGTGCTTCTTGTTTCGAAATTTGTTGTTGGATGCAGTTGAAAATTGGCTTAAATGTATTAAAAAGATAGACCTGGGTTGCAAAATGTACTAGTGTTAAATGTAATTGGTTTTAAGTGAACGGTTACTTAAAATGTATAGATGATTTAAATGTTAAAAAGAATAAATGGTTGAATTCGTATATACCGTGGCTTTGTCTTTTTCAGCTGGGCCGTCCTTGATAGTTAGGACATATTGACCAGCTGTTTCTTTCGCTGTTGTTACAAGACCGGCAACTGTGCCGATCGCAAACTCAGCTGTTGTGCGGGTGAGCTGGTTAATAGTTGTCGTGGGAACAAATCTGTATTCCATACAGATAGGTGGAATTGGTTCCAATATGCTCTTCCCATGCAAAACAAGTATACACGGACAGTCTCCATGGTCGTAGATTGTCTTAGCAGAAACTTTGAAATCTGTAACACAGATTCCCTGGCCAACTAGAAGCTTCTCTTCAGTAGCAGCAATGAGGCTGTGTGGCACATTTAGCGTAATTGTCATATGCCCTTTGCTATCCACCATGTCAGCACGTAACAATTCAATTCCGTGGGCTTTGTCGACCAGTGTTTTGTATATCACTAGAACCTGGCCGTGAAAAGTTGTTCCCATTTTCAGCCCTTTTAACTCCTGTATTGTGATTGTTCTACAAAGTTGATGCTTGGCTGCTATATCAGAAGTAGTTTCCTGTTTCTGCCTGTAGAACAATATTAAAGAATCTGAATTAACATTATATTTGTACTACAAAACTTGATGTACTTTCCTGTTTTTGCTTGTAGAACAATATTGAAGAATCTGAATTAACATTGTGTTTGTACTACAAAACTTGTAAGAATAGATTTGAAGGTTTTTTAGTTACTTTTTAGCAGTTTCTGAGACGTCACAAGTCTCAGAGAGGGAGCATGTCTCTGGAGCAGGTATTTCTTCGTGATGTCTTTTCATATTAATTATCTGTTTACCAATCTCTGATCTGAAAAGCAGCAAGGCTCTGGAGGAGTTACTTCTTCGTTCTGTGTTTTCTTATTAGTTATCTGTACAACACGAGTACAAGCTATGAGGTCTACAAGCAAAACTTGTTCCACGTAATAATAAATATGTATTCTATTAGGTCTACAAGCAAAATGTGTTCCATGTAATAATAAATCTGTGCATAATGTTATTCTATGTGTTGTTACATACCTAGATCAGTTAACGCAGAGTGTTGCAAGGGAGCTACAAGAAATAGACTTTCAGTATGGCCATTGGAGATTGATATTGCTCGGGCAACACAGCGTTTGTTTGAACAGGGAAATATGAAGTTTCGTTGAATAAGAAGTTTAGCAAATTGTAGAGAAACTTGTGTATCAATGCTACTTTGATTTTGCTACAGGCTAAAATTGATTTGTTCCAAGGGTCACTAGAGCTGTAATAGCGCATAGAATATGCTGTGATCAGACCAATAAGCCCATGTTACATTTATCTCACACTGTTTCATAGGCAAAGTTGTCCAGATATGGTCTATTACTGTGTTTCGGTGCGGAGATAGTTTGCTTGTTATTTCATGTAAGTTTTCCATTTCCATAAATTGTACAAAGAGTTTGCTACGAGCTGTTTCTTGTTGTATGTCAATGTTCAAATCACCAATAACTAAAAAAACACAGTCAGTATATGTAGTTTGCGACTTTGCTTCCTGAATTATTTGCATTATTGTGGATACTTGTTCAAATGGTGCTGCATAAATGTTCATTAAACAAATTGGTCGTTGGAAGTACATGTCAATTAGGGTAAGCTCTGTTTTGTTTTTGCAAAATGTCTTTCTTGCTCTAATAGGTATTTTTTTGTTTATGCAAGTAAGAATTCCATGTGTACAATGTGCAGCTGCAAAATTGAATGATTAGAATTCTTTGACTACTGGTGGAGTGTACAAATGAGTTTCTTGAAAACATAGAATCATGTTGTCCATTAAGTCACTGTGATGAATCACGTCACTAAGATGTGCACGTAGACTACGTGTGTTCAGGCTTGCAATCGATAAAACATCCTTGTTAACAGATTTGTTCTTTGCGAATTCTAGTTTCCATGCACCAGTTGTTTCTAGCCGTGCCATCTCATTGATTATTTTGTTTTTTACATGGAAGTTTTGTTGTGTCAATTTGTTAATCAAGTATAGTGAGTCAATAGTTCGAACACGTGATAATGCAGTGTAGACTAGACCATGTTTTGTCACACCAGTTGGGTCAAATGCAAGCTGATCCAATGTCAACCCTTGTGTCCGGTGTATTGTTCGGGCACAGGCTAATTGGATGGGAAATTGTTTTCGAATTGTAATTTGTAATTTGTTCCGAGACATTGCTAGCGATTTTGCTATTCGAAAGATTGGTGTCCAATTTGGCATTATATTTATGTCGTATAGTTGTTTGAAGTTGCTTCTTTGTTGTTTCCCAATTTCTGGATCTGAAAATTCTATCCAGAAAATGTCAGGCCTGTTGTTATTAGATGAATAGCATTTGAAAATGCCTTCGGCACCATTTACTAATCCATCGTTTGTATTGTAATTTCCTGCATATAGTTCAACTAGCATGTTCTGTTTAACTGTAATTGTTGATGGCAGTGAGATTGTTTTATCAAAAGCAAAATAACTCGACCCAGGAAGCTTGTAGTTGTCAATTGCAATGAGCATTATTTGTTCCCCCTTCGTTAGGGAAAGCATTTTGACATTGTGAATATGGACATCTTTATTGCGATAGAAAATGTGTGGGAAAACTGGGCTTGAAGGTGGGACCCTATAGCAGTTGTTGTTTACATAAGCGATATCTTCATCTGTTTGCATGTTTAATCTCATCCTATTTAGTACATCAATGAACAATGGGTCTTTTTGGCGCATGGCTGTGTGCAGTTGATAACATTTTATTTTCTCTGGCCAAAAGGCATATGGAATTGTGTTTTTGTTGATTTTTGGGTTTTCAAAGATCAGGGAGTCTCTGACTGGGTTTGCCTGGTAAAGATCGCCGGAGAATATCGTGTCAACGTTGCCAAAGCATGAAGTTGGTGTGTGTAAGATTTGTCGCAGGCGCTTATCAATTTGATATAGTGTTGTTGCACCAACGAGCGATGCCTCATCTATGAGGAGGACACACAATTGTTGGAAATGCTTTGATAATGTGTCCAATTTTTCACTGTTTAGTGAGAGGCAATCTGCTTTGTTAAAGGGCAAATAGAATGCAGAATGCAATGTGACACCACCAGCATTGAAGGCAGCTTTGCCCGTGTATGCAGCGATTATTCCTATTAGTTGTGATGGGTTATAAGGCAATGCCACATTGTGTATGCGTACTAAGGATTGGAAGATTGCCTTGGCTGTGTGTGTCTTGCCTCTTCCTGCACCTCCTGTTAATAATAGGTGGATTAGCTCATCTGGTCTGTACAATTTCCTTGTTATAACATCAGTAACTATACTTGCTTGTTCGGGGTTTAATTGTCGCATTAATTCATAGTACTCTACGTCTTCAAGTATACGTGGTTGTTTCACGATTTCATATGGCCTTGTAGATGGTAAAGCGAACTTTTTGCTATCTTGCAAATGTCCCAAGTCATCTTGGAAGTCGTAGTTTTCATATTTGTCATCTATCGATTTGTTAAATGTTATAGTTTCTGTTTCATTTGATTTCAAACTATCTATGTCAAATATTTCTCCAGTTTCTGTTTCTACTGTGTGCATTGCGTCATCTATGTCACCCCATGTAGTTGTTGTAGCAAATTTGAACTTTTGTTCATTTTGCTTGACTATTTCTTCGGCCGCAACATATGCAGCTTGCCAACTTGTGTAACGTTGCTTAATTGCAGTTTCACTTCCTCGATAAGGATAGTATAACATCAATTGCTCTCTACAGTGATTTTCAATGTCCTTGTATTTGTTGTATCTAACAGATCGAATGACACATGGCTTACTTGATTTTCTGCGTTCTTGTCCTTTCTTTGTATAGCTAGATGCAAATTCTGCTAAGCAGACATGTTCAATAGCAGTAGGTCGGAGAGCATAGTAGTCAGTAATTGATGGGCACATTATGTCTTCTGAGTCATCTGCTTCCTTCTGCAGATCTTTTTGTTTTTTAAGAACAAATGCACGATCATCGACAGGAGATGTGTTAATAAATACACATTTCCGTGAACTAGAGTTTAGTGGGAGCGATAACACAATATGCACTGCTTGTTGTGCAGACATTTGTTGCAAGTTGACCAAAGCTTTCCCCAAAGATCTAATGGTATCTAGGATATCGGATTTTGTTTTCACATGATTGTCGCGTATGTTTTTAAATGTTCTTGTCAGTGTTTTATCTTCTTTGGTCATATAAGAACTGCAATACATTGCAGCTGCATATGAATCAAGTACAAATTGCGAATCAGTGTTTGCAATCCAAATTCCTGGAATATGTTTAGCGAAGTTGTTTGTCCAGGTGTCAACTGGGTTCCTTTGCAATAAGAGTGTTGTTCGCTTTAGTGTACATTGGATAGCATGTATGTATTCATTGTGTACTAGTCCAAGGTTGGCTAAAAAGCTATCAAATGTATCATTTTCACTGTATCTTGTGTTGTTTATTGCTTCAAAGATTAGCTTTGCATGTGCTTTTGTTTTATCACTATCGAATTCAAGAGGCTCAAGTATTTTCGTTACTTTCATTGGTGGTACTGGGAAATTAAATCTGCAATTAGAATTTGCACGCTTCCTACAACTTTTTGTGTGACAATGGTGTTGTAGAACTCTAAGTTCACTTGCAAGTAATAGTGAATTAGTTGACAAGTAATTGTCAACGAATTCTTCGACTTCAATATTTGTATTTTGACCATAGATTGGTGCAGATTTTATCCATAGTAAGCCATGTTCATGTTCACTGCCCCGGTTTTGGAATTCAGTTACATAGAAGTGGTCAGTGAGCTGTCCATAATACTTGTGATCATGAGATATCAATTGATGTAATGCATCCCTCCTAGATCTATAGTAACGTACACAAGTAACAGGGTCGTTTCTTATTAATGAGCTAGGTTCATTTTCATCAAGTTCACCTGTGTTTGGTCTTCTAGTGTTTTGTTTTATGTGTCTCAATGCATGCATCAAAGGATCCCAAAGATGCTCCGCACTGCTAAACGAAACAAAGAAAGTGGGTGGCCCTAGTTGTTGTATCATTGCATAGAGTTTGTTCCGTATTTGCTGGTGGTAGTCAGGTGAGGTACGAATTGTTTTTAGGTCCATGTACCCAATGTCAGAATTTAAAATACGATCTAGGTTTGGTTTTGACTTAACGTCTTTTGCAACTAGTTTTCTACCTTTCAACTGCCCCTTTCTAATTCTAATCCACATTGTATTCAACACCTGATTTATGATAATGCGAATTGCTTTATAGAACAGGTTTGCAGTATGATAAGCAAAATCATGGCTTTTATGCAGCACTTCCCATTGGCAAATCTTTTGATATGTAAAGTTTTTGGAGATGTCGGCTGGGCGTTTCTTGCCATAGAAAAGCGATGGGAAACTCATTTCTTCTGAGTACTTATCTTTGAAGATTCCTAATGGCATGTATCCAGCAGCAGGTGCAATGTTAATTTGTTTATTTACAAGGTCATGGACGGTGTGTGCATCAATGAATCCATGGACCAATGTTTTTGTCGTTGGTTCATCGTTGTCCTGGTTATCGTGTTCACTATCTTCAGTGTCACTTGAACTTTCATAAGCTTCTTGGTTCTGTAGGAATGTCTCTTTCCAATTTTCATTTATGGTAGCGTTCTCGAGCTTGTAAAGCATCCTTTTGCATAATTCTTTTAGTGCTTTCATCACTTTGTGAACTCGAACTCGACCAAATGCATAAGCACTTTTGAATCTTAAACTCTTTTTGAGAACAACGGCAACTGTGTCAGTGTCTTTTATAGTTCGAGGCAATGCAGATTGGATTCTGGAAATGTTAGTAGGGACATTGATGACTCCTCCAGTTAAGCCCAGTTGCGACTTCTTATGTCGATGGCCCATTTCTTTTATTTGCAAGAAGGGCAATCTTAATGCGACTAGTCTTTCCTCTAGTTCAGTGAGGTCTCTCAGTGTTCTAGTGCCATTGTTTCTTCTTATGTGTTCAGGGACTGCATATTTAGCAATTGTGTCATGTTCAATTTCTTTTTTGCAATGTTTACAAATGTAGCAATCTTCAACACGAGATTTAACATTCTCAAAACTAGTTGATAGTTTCCTAATCTTATTTTGTTTTGCTTGACATTCTTGTTTCAGAAAGCAGATGTCTCTTTTGAAAAAAGTTGTTTCACATGATGAACAATTGAAAATAGGTGTGTCACTTACTTGCCTTTGATATACTTGATCAAATTATGATAATTATGGTAATTTGTTCATTGATCTTGATTGAATCGAGAGGTTGGATTCTCCTGGTTTCTCTGATTGTGCTGAACGATCCTTTGATGTTGTTGCAAATCGATTGTAGTCCATGTTTTCTATGACTATTTCTTGTTTCCTTGTTGCTGTGTTGAACACAAGTCTTATTTTCTCTGTTTTCGATTTTGTCCGGATAATGCCTTTAAGCAAATGCAAAGATAAGCTTTTTGTCTCTTTGCCTAATGAACAAGGGATTACAATTCCGGTTTGTGCGTTGTTTCTAATCTGTTTTTCCAAGTTTCTAAGTGATCGAATTCTCAGTGTCTCAGATTTTACTTGGTTCGTTGATCGTGCTGATAGATCCGTTGATCTTCCTGAACATGGGCTGTAGTCCATGTTTTCTATGACTATTTCTTGTTTCATTATTGTTGTGTTGAAGGCAAGTCTTATTTTCTGTGTTTTCAATTTTCCCCGAATGATGCCTTTAAGCAAACGCAAAGATAGACTTTTTGATTGTTTGTCTGATCGACAATTGGTTAAAGATAGACTTTTTGATTGTTTGTCTGATCGAGAAGGAGTTACAACTTCTATTCGTCTGTTGGTTCTAATATGTTCTTTCAAGTTTCTAAGTGATCGGAACGTCCGTGTGTGACTAACATCTTTTGTGTGCAGCGTGTCCCAAATATCTTCTGTGTTGTTTAGAATTACTTGTTGTTCCATTGTACTTCTGTTATATTGAATGCCTATGTTTTGCCTTTCCGGATTTTCCTGAGCAATCCCTTAAGCACGTGCTTGTTTAAGTGACAAGGGTTCTTTGAGGTATCGGCTTGTTGTTGGGAGGCACAACCAATTGTAGGGTGCCTATGAACCAAAGGCTCGAAGTGCCCATTCAAAGGATCTTCGTCATGGAACAGTATGTCACAAGTATTTGTTGTAATACTTGAATTGAAGTGCAAATACAGTCTCATCTTTGTTTTGGACCAAACCCTAATTGGAATTTTCAACCAGTTTGACAGCCAATGGATGCAAAAAATATCTCCCCATACACCTCTAGATGCTGGGGGTATATTGTTTGAGGCAGATTTAGCCATTTTGTCTAAATAGATTTCACGGTTTCTAATGTTATGCATTTCTTTCAGTGAGGCTTCATGCAGTTCATGTTCATAAGACCAAATTGCCTCATTATCTTGTTTTTTGAGACAGTTTCTAAAATACTCTATTGTTCCTTTCCTTAGCTCCACTGATGTGTATCGGAAATCTAGCAAAAGTTCTAAACTATCGAATAAACAGTCTCCAATTAGATATGAGAAATTGTCCACACGAAATAAGTCATGCTTTTGCAATACCAATTGCAACTTGTGTTTATCAGACATAGGTGTGTCACAAACATCTTCTATGTTGTATAGAACTACTTGTTCTTCCATTGTACTTCTGTTGTATTGAATGCCTACGTTTTGCCTTTCCTGATTCTTGTGAGAAATGTCCTTAAGCACATGCTTGTTTAAGTGACAAGGTGCGTGTAATTTAGCTTTGATTGATTGACATTTTGTCTCAGGCTGTGGTTCGATATTGTTCTTTGAGGTATCGGCTTGTTGTTGGAAGGTAGAACGAATTGTAGGCTGCTTATGAACCAAAGGCTCGAAGTGCCCATTCAAAGGGTCGTCGTCATGGAACAGTATGTCACAAGTATTCGTTGTAATACTTGAATTGAAGTGCAAATACACTCGCATCTTTGTTTTGGACCAAAGCCTAATTGGAATTTTCAACCAGTTTGACAGCCAATGGACGCAGAAAATATCTCCCCACAGACCTCTGGATGCTAGGGGTATATTGTTTGAGGCAGATTTAGCCATTTTGTCTAAATAGACTTCACGGTTGCTAATGTTATGCATTTCTTTAAGTGAAGCTTCATGCAGTTCATGTTCATAAGACAAAATTGCCTCACTATCTTGTTTTTTGAGACAGGCTCTAAAATATTCTATTGTTCCTTTCCTTAGCTCCACTGATGTGTATCGGAAATCTAACAAAAGTTCTAAACTATCGAATAGGCAGTCTCCAATTAGATATGAGAAATTGTCCACACGGAATAAGTGATGCTTTTGCAATACTAATTGCAACTTGTGTTTATCAGACATAGAAGACATGATGACGACTAAGTGTTCGATACAATACTATGTTTACTGATGCAATGCAGTTACAACCAGAGAATCATAATAACAAGTTGAACAATGAAAATGATTATAGAACACGAAGTGATTGTGCGCACCTTTGAAACCGCAAATGTCTGCTAAGCTACAGAGACTCCTTATGTCCGGTAGCATCCACTGCGCAGCTCTGACACTGAAGTTCGAAATATGACTGCCAAGATAAAGAACAACGTAAACCCCTCTGGAAGCACAACTGACAATAATGTCTTTAAATTACAACCCAAGACATTGAGATTTTTTAGCAAAGAACTGGGAGGTGGCTATGATGAAAGTGGCAATCAGGAATATGATAACACACTGCTTGAAGAACTGCCAATAAATGAAACTTTGACTGTTTTGTCCACAGCAGCAAGAAATTTTTTAGGAAACAAACATACATGCGCCACACCAGCTTATTTCTTGGGGCTTTTTCATTTCATCAGGGCTTTTTCATTTCATCACAGAAAGCTGAAATAGAGACATTCTAATATATGTGCTGACTCAGAGAAGGCATCCCTGGTGACTAAATGCGGAAGAAAGCACCAAATAGCTTCCGGAAGCAGCAAATACGTAGACTGATTTTATTTCAAACTCAAATTGTATACTAAAATTATATTCATTAAGTGGAAAAATTTGAAAAGCGTTTTACAAGTGGCTCCAACCAGAACTGGGATCAGCATCCTCAGCCTTAGAGTTGCACAAACCTCTAAGCACTCTTACTCTTTATCTTCCACTGTTTGGGAGATAGAAGGAAGGAAACTGGGATGACCTGGGAAATGTGGTATTACAGTGATTACTGTCACCAAAAACTAAAAAGAGACTTAAACAAGAATGCTAAGTTTTATTCATATGCTATAATTTTCAAGGCTATTTGAGCTCCTAATATTTTTGCACACAGTATGAGCACTCGGCTATGCTCTGAGACTCTGAGATTTGCAGATTTAAATATAAAACAAATTTAGCTGAGTTCTGTAAATCTTAGACACAAACCATAAAAATTATACACAAAGGATCCTTAAATCAGAAGTCAAACCACAACAGTTATGACACTAGAATATGACATAACACACACCACAGCAGTTAATTTTCTCAGGATTCTCCTGTAAGCAACTATAACTTCCATAAAAAGCTTTAGCAAGGAAAGTTAAACAAGTATAACAGGGTGCACGCAGAAATTCATGTATTTCAATGAAGGAACTGATGTCATAAAATTGCAGCAACTCGAAACATGCAATATGATCCTCTCAAAGTGATCTGAGAAAGTAGGAGCAATAGTCCTCTTATGGCTGTCAACTCGTCACAACAATATAGATGTCATGATACAATTGAAGCCCTCTCCTGGACTTCTTGAAAACACATCTAGTGAAAAAGAAAACTATAAAAAAGATATTTAGCATTCAGCAGTCATTCTACAGCACAAGAATTCAAGAGCTATATTTTGTTAAATATAAAAAGATTATTTATTTTTCTATCCGTGTAAATATATGAGTAACTTTTTGATATGTTTGAAAAAATTATAAAGAAGTTAAGAACCTTAGCTTCACCTTTCCCTTACAATAAAATCAACATTATTCAAATTACACAGCAATTGTTTTCTCATAGATTGTAACACATTTAACAAAAGACACAGCAGACTCCCGAACTGAGGTGAACTTCTGGTAAACTTCTTTGAGCCCCATAGCATTCTGATCTGTGATTTTTTTATCTGAGGGTGATGAGAGTTCAACCTAATTGGACTAATGACTAAATATGAAAAAAGTATTTTTTCATAGATTATAATACAGTTAACGAAAAACATAGAAAGCTTTCAAACTGAGTGTGGGCTCGACCAGATAGTAATATCCTGTTACTTTTATGAATTCTTAGTCTTCGTCTCTAGTGGGCTGTTCTGTACGGGTGTGGCAGGTGCTCAAACAGACACTCCCAAAGGTAGCCATGAAGATAGGACATCCACTTGGATCCTACTCCTACAGCTTGGTGTTCACCAGCCTATAAAGTATATGATTATTTGCCTGTATCCTGATTTGTTAGTTGACAGGTCACTATCGAATCTATGTTGAGTTGATGGGTTGGTTGATAAGTTTTTATCGGATATCAATTCTATACTGTAATGGATCGGACAATACTGTCACATGTAATTTGAAGACCCAAAATGATGGCGTAGATACTGGCACGTTCTTAAATATTTTTTATACCTCCTCTAATTTTTTTTATCATCATTATTAGATCTGCGGAAATAGATTAACAACCTAATACCTAGAATCTACATACATTCGGCAGAATCGAAAGTCTCCCCTCACATACCATAAAGATGGAAAATCTTGTACTTTTTAGGTATTGGAATAACACAAATTGTTTTCTTTTGTTAACTTGGAGGAAACAAGAACATATTAGCTTCTAGTGGCATGGGAGCAAAGGAGGATGTAGATCTGTGTGTCCAGAAGCCCTAAGTGAAGGTATGTCAAAACAAGAATAAGTCACCAAATTCTCTGTGTAAAGAATGCATCTGTTCTGTGTTAATGGGGATGAGCGAGCCACTAAAAGAGGCCTAAATCTGTATTGAATGTGAATAGATCGAACTTCCAGAGCTGAGGTAGTTCGAATTCTTTTAACCATAATAGTAAAACTCTTGTATTATAAGAACTCTTGTAAAACTCTTGTATTTTGTATTATAAGATTGATCACAGTAGCTTTACAGTAAAGAGTGCTAATATAAATATACAATACAAAATTGTTGGTAAATTAGGAACTAGAAGTACAAGAAACAAAAGACTGATTACAGTAGCTTTACAGTAAAGAGTATTGATATAAATATTTAATACATAATTGTTGGTAAATTAGGAACTATAAGTACAAGAAACGAAACACTCATTAGAATACATTTATAGTAAATAGTACTGATATAAATTCATGTTACAGAATTGTTGATAAAAGAGGAACTATAACTATAAGAAATAAAAGAGTGATCTATAGTGGATCTAAGAAGAAAATAATCCCACATAAAAATGAGGCTAGCTCCAGGTCTATAAACAATAGAATTTCCACTTTCTTTTATGACTAAGAATTAATTTTGAACACATTTTAGAAGGAAAAGAGAAACATTGTACATCAAGTACACACATCCATAATAAATATATCAAAAAAGAAACATTGTACATCAAGCATACGAATTTGTAATAAATATATCAGTGGAATAATAAGTGGTAAGTCATAATTGTTTGAGTACATGGGTATGAGTTGTTAGAAGGGAGAAATTGAGGAAAGTAACATGAATACTGAAAGAAGTAAAAATATGGAATAATAAGTTCAGTAAAGCCTTCGGAAAATTATTAACAAAGCAATATAAAACCAGAGACAGAGCGTGAGAAAAAGGAAGACATATCAGTGCTATTATCATTTTATTGACCTGCACTTGAGACTGACTTACACCTAGGGCTTAGATTGATTGACTAAGAATGGTACAAGGCGAGAGGGCCAAGCAGGACTTCTGAGAGATAGATCTGATTCTGCACCACTGTGGGTGGACCTTGAACCTTGAGGTATGAATCTATCCAAGCTGAGTTAGTTCTTCATGTACTCGACAAGCCTCTAGAGAGAGTGAGACATCATTGAAATGTGCTTGGGACAAATTACAGAAAGCAGATCTTGAGCTGAAAGAAAAAGATCAAAAGGTCCATGAAATGATCGTATCCTAGCAAGCAATTGAGGTTACCAAGGCCAGGGTAGAATCAGAAAAGCAACAACTTATGGCTGTAGCAGATCAGGCATTGTCAACTTGTTCAGAAAAGGAACAAGAACTCTATATTGCACAAAAACAATTAGCATGCATTCGAGTCAGCTGATGCTCATTGTAAGATTTCTGATAAGGAAAATGAGCTCTCATCTTTGCATGCTATGTTAAATGAAATTCATTTGAAGCTACAATCAACAGAGGACAAAGTGGATGCTCTGTCTTTGTTACTTAATGATTTTGAATGTTCTGAAGAACACTGGAGAAGTGAAAGGGAGAGTCTCTCTTCTAAGCTTGAGCTTCTGCATACTGCCCTTGTTGAAAAGGAGAAAGAGGTGGAAATTCTTCAAAATCAGCAAGTTACACAAGTTACCAAGGCCAGGGTAGAATCAGAAAAGCAGCAACTTATGGCTGTAGCAGATCAGGCATTGTCAACTTGTTCAGAAAAGGAACAAGAACTCTATATTGCACAAAAACAATTAGCATGCATTCGAGTCAGCTGATGCTCATTGTAAGATTTCTGATAAGGAAAATGAGCTCTCATCTTTGCATGCTATGTTAAATGAAATTCAGCTGAAGCTACAATCAACAGAGGACAAAGTGGATGCTCTGTCTTTGTTACTTAATGATTTTGAATGTTCTGAAGAACACTGGAGAAGTGAAAGGGAGAGTCTCTCTTCTAAGGTTGAGCTTCTGCATACTGCCCTTGTTGAAAAGGAGAAAGAGGTGGAAATTCTTCAAAATCAGCAAGTTACACAAGTTTCAGAAGCTGTTCCACGGTCTACTTTGAAGGAAGATCAAAATGGAGATATCAAGTCATAACTGGAGAGAATGAAATTGGAGTCTCAAAATCTCAAAGAAAATCTCTTTGAGAAAGATGAAACTATTTTATCTGTAAGAAAAGAAATGGAAGCTGCTCTAGCAAGCTTAAAGGAAGCTGAGATGGAGATGGAAAGAACAATAAATGAAAAAGAGGAACTGAGGAAGGCTGAGAAGCAGGGAAGGCATAAAATTGAATCCCTTATTACTGAGATTAAGCATTTGCAAGATCAGGTAAATCATAGAGAAAAAGAACTTAAACTACTGCAGTTGGAGTCCCTTGCCTAAGTGCTTCATTAATCCGATATAGGGTAGTTCAAAGAACCAAAAAAGCTTTTCAGAAAAAGGAAGAGCAATTTGTGTCAATGCAAGAGCAGATGCACATGAATTTGCAAGAAACCAACAGGCCATAACCAGTAACAGCCAGTTGCACTGATCACATATCTACGAACTGGGTTCGAACCCACATGCCTAAAAGCACCAAATTCATGGCTTGAAGAAATTATGTCCATTATGACTGAAAAAGGTAGTGCTGCATTGGTTTTGCATACTTGCCAAGTAGAGGCACTATTAGGAAAGCTGCAAGCACTACACACAGAGATTGATTCTCTTAATGTAAAACTACATGAATCCAACAGAAACATATTTCAGTTGGAGGAGAATAACATGATCTTAAGAGGAGAAGTTGATATGTCTTGCAGTTTGGGCACCAAATTAGAACACACTGCTTGAAGAACTGCCAATAAATGAAACTTTGAATGTTTTGTCTACTGGTAATCAAAGGGGGGGTTACTCCATCAAATTGTTACAAGTATATTGTTTCTCTTTCTTATCCTGGCATTTAAGACAAAAGAAAATGACTTATTTTGCTAAGCTACTGCATCAGCGGCAGAGAAAAGAGCAGTGGTCCGTTTCCAGAAAGCATCAGAGGTGAGCAGTCAGAAGGATAATTTTATTCAAGATTTGAAAAATGAAAATTTTGAAGCAAGATTGCACATTGATTCTCTGAAGCAGCAGATACTGAAATTCAAGGAAGAAAGAGATGAACTCATGCTAGCACTGGCTTTAGAACAAAGTAATGTGAAAGCTGCTGAGATGACACCAGCAGTTAAAGAGAAGACCTTGCAAAATGTGGAAGATCAAGTTGTGAAATCATGGCAAAAGGTTTTCGAGCTTGAGGCTATTCTTTGTTTGTCTTTAGCAGGTATTGAGAGGGATCTATCTGCTGAAAGACTCAATGCAAATACCCTTTTTAACAGTTTCAAAAGGCAAGTTCAAGAACAGTTTGAAGATGTGCATGTTCTAAAGGAGGACCTCCTTTATAGGATCAGTGATCAAACAAAAGAGATAGAGAGAGCTGGGGCAAATCTAAAAGGTAATCAGGAGAAAGAAAACACATTGGTCATTGCCTTTGTAGATGCAATCCTTGTGGCCAAGAAAATGCAACAAAGAAATGACAACATTATGTGTCAACTTAGAGAGAGTGAGACATCATTGAAATGTGCTTGGGACAAATTACAGAAAGCAGATCTTGAGCTGAAAGAAAAAGATCAAAAGGTCCATGAAATGATCGTATCCTAGCAAGCAATTGAGGTTACCAAGGCCAGGGTGAAATTCTAGATTCGGCCCTAATACAAGAAGGGGATCTTCTGGCAATCTTAAAGGGACTATGTGAATTTAGAGAATGGAAGAAGGCCCTAGATGTATTTGAATGGATAAGAAACCACGAGGATCACAAGCCAAATGCACAAACAATTGCAGTCATGATCAGGATTTTAGGCATAGAGGCTCAATGCTCTAAAGCAACTGACTTGTTTCATAATCTTCCCCTAGAAGGTTATCCGATGAATGCCTATACCTATACCTCTTTAATTTCTACTTATTCCTGGAATCGTATGTACAGAGAAGCGATCTCTCTGTTCAAGAGAATGGAGGAAGGTGGATGTGAACCAAATGTTGTCACCTACAATGTAATGCTTGATGTATACGGCAAGATGGGTAATTCTTGGAACAAAGTTGTATCACTTTTTGAGCAGATGAAAACTCGGGGAATTAAGCCTGATGAATGCACCTACAATACCATTATAGCTGCCTGTGGCAGAGGAGAGCTGTGTGAAGAAGCATCCAATATTTTCAAAGAGATGAAGGCAGAGGGATGTCCCCCGGGTAGAATCACATACAATGCTCTTCTTAATGTCTATGGAAAAGCAGGGTTGCATGGAGAAGCTCTCAAAATTTTGACAGAAATGGAGAGCAGCAAAGAGTGCCAACCTGATACTGTCACCTATAACGAATTGATTTCAGCTTACTGTACTGCTGGATTCTGTAATGAAGCTGCTGCTTTGATGGATACAATGGTAATTAAAGGAGTGAAGCCTGATGTTTTTACATACACAATCCTGATATCTGCATTTGGGAAAGAAGGAAGAGAGGAGAAAGCCTTGGAGTTCTTCACAGGATTTTGTCCTAATCTCTCTACTTACAATGCTCTTTTGAATGCATTAGCTAGGAAAGGGCAGTGGAAGGAAGCATATGCCATTTTAGCAGATATGAAGGATGGGGGTTATAAACCAAATGAAAATGCTTATGCTTCCCTGTTGCATGCTTATGGAAATGGTAATTGTATAGTGCAGTTGAAGGCCCTTGCAGAAGATATATATTTGGAAGTCATTTATCCCAGTTGGATACTCCTGAAAGCACTCGTGCTTGTATTTAGCAAGTGTAATTTCTTACAGGAGACGGAAAATGCCTTTACGGAGTTAAAAAGACGGGGTTTTTCCCCAGACTTGGTGACCTACAATACCATGATTGGCATCTATGGAAAGCATGGGCGCATTGATCAAGCCCTTGACATGTTAAATAGCATGAAACAAAACGGGTGGTGTCAACTTGTTCAGAAAAGGAACAAGAACTCTATATTGCACAAAAACAATTAGCATGCATTCGAGTCAGCTGATGCTCATTGTAAGATTCATCTTTGCATGCTATGTTTAATGAAATTCAGCTGAAGCTACGGCTTTAGAACAAAGTAATGTGAAAGCTGCTGAGATGACACCAGCAGTTAAAGAGAAGACCCTGCAAATCTGATCCTTGAATCGCTTCTTCAGGTAAGGCCGTTGTCGACTCCAGAAATGGCACATTCGGAAGCCAGTAATTAAGTAAATAAAGTTCTAATATGTTACCTACTGGAACATATGGGAATAGGAGGTGACACTTGGAGCCATCTCCTTGCATGGCATAACTATAAAAGGGAGGGTTATAGTAAAAAACCTACACGAGGAAAATGTTTCCTTAAAAAAAACTACAGAGATGAGAGATGCGAACTATAACTTGAACGCCTCGTGCAAAAACTTATGGGATTATATTCGGGTGCTCAGTTGAATACATCTACATGCAGCTAACAAAACAAAATATAATTCATAGATATCCCCAGCATCCAGATTCCAATGGAGCGAAGATTCCACGAACCTTGAGAATGGCAGAGCATTGGAATTAGTTAAGGAAAAACTTGAATCCTATAAACAAAAAGCTCAACAAGCTCAAAACATAGTTAATGGACATCTAGGTACCTATGAGTAGAACACAAAAGAAAAACGTGGTAAGAATAGTAGAACCAAAAACTAAAGGAGTGTATCAGGAATGAGAACCTCCAATATAAAAATATTAAGGGTTCAACGCAATGCAGGTAGAATAAAACCAAAGAAGGGAAATTACCTGTAATAACTCGTCACTCTTGGAGCCGAAGCACGAAATAACAAGCCGTAATGACCAAATCATGTATAAGCTTATTATATAAGAAGAAAATTACGTTACACGTAGCCCCACGCTGCATGTAGAATGTCACCTGGAAGGAATGGAATGTCTACGCGCAACAAATGTTAAGCATAACCCCTGAATCACCCCAACCCACGTCAAATCAGCTAAGCTGATGGTCCAATGAAAATACGTTCCGAATTTCTTATAACGCTAGGTCTTCCTTCTCAACCGCATTTGCCACCCCGCTGTCAGTCCCGTCTCCGCCAAACACAGTTAATGTAGAACTGCTGGTGTCATGACCTGCAACTTCATAGAATACTTCATTCTTTCGCTTCCAAGGTTACTATATATATTCATAGAATTCTCCACGGCCTCATATTGATCCATATGCGCCTCCATAGCCCTAGCAGACCTCGGATCTGCCCTTAGCACTCTATCTCCTTGACAATACTTGTCAAATCACAGACCAAATGCCCTTGACTGTCTTCCTGTAGCAATCTGCTTCCACTGTGCAAGCCTGAGGCTGATTTGGCCTCCCTTTAGGTCACTGTGAGAACACAAAACCCCTCCACAATCTTCCTGAGGAACTCGGTCCTCAACGACAAAGATTTCCAAGGCTAAGTCTGTGTCTTCCAGGGTCTCAGCCGTCTCCGCCAAACACAGTTAATGTAGAACTGCTGGTGTCATGACCTGCAACTTCATAGAATACTTCATTCTTTCGCTTCCAAGGTTACTATATATATTCATAGAATTCTCCACGGCCTCATATTGATCCATATGCGCCTCCATAGCCCTAGCAGACCTCGGATCTGCCCTTAGCACTCTATCTCCTTGACAATACTTGTCAAATCACAGACCAAATGCCCTTGACTGTCTTCCTGTAGCAATCTGCTTCCACTGTGCAAGCCTGAGGCTGATTTGGCCTCCCTTTAGGTCACTGTGAGAACACAAAACCCCTCCACAATCTTCCTGAGGAACTCGTTCCTCAACGGCAAAGATTTCCAAGGCTAAGTCTGTGTCTTCCAGGGTCTCAGCCCTCCATCTTTATCACTGCACAGACTTGGATCACGCACAGACTTAGAGCTGCTCTCGGCCTGGACTGAACATACCTCAGCACTCAATCTCTCTCTTCCAGTATATATACGCTGTCTCTATTCTAATTCTGAGGCATATTTCGGCCTCTTCAAGGGCAGATCTGGTCACAGAAGATCCTCACTCATCCTGAGGCCCTGTGGCCCTCATATTGATCCATACGCTCCGCCTCCGCCACCGCCACCGTACGCCCCTCCGCCTCCGCCACCGCCACGCCCACATCCACACCTAGGGACTGAGAACACAAAACCCCTCCACAATCTTCCTGAGGAACTCGGTCCTCAACGGCAAAGATTTCCAAGGCTAAGTCTGTGTCTTCCAGGGTCTCAGCCCTCCATCTTTATCACTGCACAGACTTGGATCACGCACAGACTTAGAGCTGCTCTCGGCCTGGACTGAACATACCTCAGCACTCAATCTCTCTCTTCCAGTAACATCCACACCCAGGAACTGATCCGTATGCACCTCCTCCACTGCCGCCGACCCCTCCATTTGACCCATTCGCGCCCACAACCAGGAAACCCTAGTGAGGGCTCTCTCTGCAAAATATTTTCCTTGCACCCAGGGGGTTTCCTTGCACGTTTCCTTGCAGTCACGAACCACCAGGTGCATTCCCAGCTATTCCGGATTAGGGTTACAAAAATAACAGAGTGATTGTATATCAGATCTTGATGCTAGTGATTAGTTCTTCACCGGACACCTCCCGCCATGCAAACATTGACCATACGGCCGACACCTGCGAAAGAACAAGCACGTTAGCAGCGAAAGAACAAGCAAGTTAGCAGACAACAAATTGAACACTTAACATTAAACGTTAAGGAATTAATGCCAGCATTAAAACTAAACCGCAGACCGTCAAGGGCACATGATTGTGGTTAAATATCAGTTTAACATATGGTCCGGCCTCTTCCGCCTCGGGAAGAGGCCAAATAAGATGGCCAACAGAAAATCAATTGCAAACTTTAGAACATAAGTGATAATACCACTGAAAAACCCTGCGAAGTAATGCTATCTCGCCGTCGAACGGTTACTATAGTCCCTGCCGGATGCCAGATGGCAGGGACTAATAAAGCAAACATATTATTATAAAGTATAATACAATATCTTTATCAATGGCATGGCTTTGATAGATAAAATGCTCGATGACACCACAAACATATGGTGGGAATTTTCCTTCCCAATTGCGCTATAAGTAAAAATATATGCAATGTAAAATTAATAGCCAAAACGATGCACTATAACATGAAAAAGCTTCATAAATAACCAAGAGTGTGAGAGACATCGCTTTTAAATATTCTCCATCTTTTCCCTTCTGCAACAAACATATAGTGAGATCGAATCTTACCCTATACCTTGTACGATATGCTCAAAGTTATTTATATTGTTTACGCTTATGCCCCTAGAAAATGAAAAATCCTAAAGCTAAAGCAATATTCTCGCAACAAGTGTCTAGCCCGTGCATGCCACATGGGATGACATCACCAACACGTGGATTACAGACTCAACTGTATCGTCCGACATATGGATTATAGACTCAACTGTATCGTGTGACGTGAGATCACAAGGGCTCCCCACAAATTGGACAATTAGTCTGGAAATACCTCTTTTCAAGAGCGGCGACATCAATAATCCCTCCAATTATAGGACCATCATGACAAACCCTTTGTTTGCAAAGCTATTTGGAAGCATGCTAGAAAACAAAATTAGCAAGTGGGCAGAAGAAAGAAATAAGTGTGCTAAAGGGCAAGCAAGTTTTAAACCTAAGCATTCCACAGTTGATCATTGCATAACTTTAAGGCACATCATTGAAAAAGTTTGGGAGAAGAAGGAAGAATTCTTTTGTTACTTTGTTGATTTTAGAAAAGCGTTTGACTCGGTTCCTAGGGATAAACTTTGGCAAAGAATGGAGGAACTTGGGGTTCCTAAACATTTGAGAGCGGCTGTGCATAGGCTGTATGAAGAGGTGAAAGTCAAAATTAGAACTTCAACAGGCATTTCTAAAAGTTTTAGAAGCGATATCGGGGTCAAGCAAGGTTGCCCACTGTCTGCTACCCTTTTTGGTTTATATATCGAAAGCTTGAGGAGTGGTTAAATTCGCAAGGGGGTGATGGTATCTATTTGTGCAAGTTTGTTATAAGGCTTCTTTTGTATGCAGATGACCTTATTCTGATTGCTAAATCGGCTTTTGGTTTGCAAGAGCACTTACTATCCCTTGAGCATTTTTATAGAAGTGTGGGGATGCAAGTCAATATCAGCAAAACGAAAGTAGTTGTCTTCTCTAAGAAAAGAAAACATAACCAACATAAGTTCTACTTTGAAGGAAACATTCTGGAAGAAGTTGTGGATTACAAATACCTCAGAATTGACTTCAAAAAAAATCTAAGTTGGAATGGCTGTAGAAAGAAAAGAACTTTGGGGGGTTGGAAAGAATTTTATGCTTTTCAAAATAGGTGTAGAGAGGCAGAGTTATGGGACTGGAAGACCACTCAAACTCTTTTTGGGCTTCTAGTGATTCCAGTGATTCTATATGTTTGTGAACTGTGGGCTAGCAGTACTTCCGACATGCAGTGGAGACAAATTGAGAAAATTCAGAAGCGTTTGATTACAAACAAATTTAAGTTTAAAAGTGCAGTTCCTTATGATATCTTGTTAAGTGAAACAGGGACTGCTCCTATTGAAGCAATTGCTATGGTGCGAGTCATAAGGTATTTAAAAAAAAATTGAGCAAATGGAAGAGGGTAGATGGCCTAAGGTTGTCCTTAATGATAGATTGTGAAAGAGCAAACAAACTTGGATGCAACAAAATAACAAATGGTTTAGTAAATGGGATATTTGTTTGAACGCGTGCCCCATAAACAATAAAGAGATAAAAGCTTTTGTTATGGAAAAGTTCCAGAAACGTACTTCGGAGAAGGAGCTAGGAAGAAAGAAAAATTACTATATTGAAGTGTTTAATCCCACTCATAATCATCAACCAAAAGCATACATAGAGGCCAATATCACTTGGAGAGCCAAAATTCTTATTGCTCAGTTAAGGATTAACTCTCATCAACTCCATTGTGAAACAGGGCACTGGAAAAGGCCAAAGGAAGTGTGGGAGGAAAGCGTATTCATTTTTTGTTCTTCTGGAAAAGTGGAAACAGAAAAACATTTCATTTTAGAATGTGAGGCCTTCAAAGACAATAGGGAAAGTTATGCAGATACACTGGCAGCTATCTCTTGCGATAATCTATTTAACAAGGGGTTTGTCGAGAAGATGGTAGCATTTATTGTGAAGCTTCACAAAAAAAAGGCCGAATACATCAAGCAGATGAAGAAGCAATCTGTCCCATAGGCTATCTTTAGCCTCGTGGATGTTAAAATAATTTCTTTCTTTCTTTCTTTCTTTCTCAACCTATAAAGACCGTGGAGATGTGTGTTGTGCGACATTTTTTTTTATTTTTGTTGTGTGTCATTTTGTATTGTTGGTGCGAGTCTCCTCGCTATGGCTCATCGTGCCAAATCTGGAGACATTGTTTTCTTTCACTACAATGGCCATGGCATAAATTTTATTAAGATTTTGATCAAATTTATATATATATATTTTAACTTTGCTAAGGCATCTAAAGAAATTGCAATTTGTATTGTTAAAGTTTATGGTTGAGGTTTATGATCTCAGAAGTTGGGACGATCGTAATTTGTATTGTTAAATGTTACGTTCGAGGTTTATTATCTCATAAATTGTTGTGTGGTGACATTCAATTTTTAGTTTATCAATGTAACCATATAGGAAAAAATTAAAAATAGTAAAAAAAACTCAAACAATAAGAAACCAAAATATATATATATATATAATAACAGGAACTTTAAAACATGGCAAAAAATCAACTATAAAAAAAAGCCAAAAAAAACTTTAAAAATTTAAAAAAAACATAAAATTAACTTATAAATATAAAAAATTAGGTTTATATATATATATATATAATAAAATAAGGAAAAATAAACAAAAATAAACTTACTTTAACAAAAAAATTCAAATTAACAAAATAAAAATAAAAGCATTTTCCTTAAATAAAAAACATTTCTTTAAATAAAAATCATTTTTTAATTTTTTTTTTTAAATAGAAAACATTTTTTTTAAATAAAAAAATACATAACTTAAAAATTAAATTGAATTAAAAAAAAACAAACAAAAACAAAACAAAACAATTAAAAATTAAAATTTAAATAAAACAATTAAAAAAATTTAAATAAATAAAAAACATAAAAAAAATAAAAATCCAAATAAAACAATAAATAAGTAAATTAAAAATATAATGAAGAAAAAAAAAAAATTACCCCACTCCTCGAGCAGGGTTGGCCGTGGGTGCGATTGGGGAGGCAGCTGCATGCAGAGTTCCTCCCCGCCTGTGCCTACGACCAACGAAAATCGACCAGCCAGCCCGTGCGGGGAGGTGGGCTGCACGAATTTGCCAGCAATCCCCGGGGCGTGGTTGGCTGCAGGCGCGGGCGAGGAGGTGGTCTGCACACAACCACCTCGCCGCCCACGCCCACGGCCAACCTTGCGTGAGGGTGGCGAATTTTGTTTTTTATAATTCTTTTTTTACTAATTTTTTATTAATTTATTATTTTTTTTCACCTTTTTTAAATATTTTTTTCTATTTTAAATATTTCTTCCTTTTTTTATTTTTTTCATTTTATTTTCAATTTTTCATTTTTTCCTTTCAATTTTTTTTTTTTTTATAATTTTTTTGTTTTTTTTTTTTTAATTTAGCATTTTTTAATATAATTTTTTTCTTTAATTTAAATATTAATTTTTATTTTTTAAATTTTGTTCAAGTTTTTTTTTTAATTATTATTATTATGTAGTTGTGTTTTTTTTTTTAATTTAAAAAAATCGTTATGGATGTATTTTTTTTATTAATATTCTAATTTTTTTTAAATTTTATGCTTTTTTGAAATATTTTCCTTTATTTATTTATTTTTTAATATTTATATTTATTTCTTATTTCTTATTATTTTTTAATATTTTTATTCGTTTCTTATTTCTTATATTTTTGTTTAATTTTTTGTATTTTTACAATTGAATTTTGTTTTATTTTTACATTTTTATGGGTATTTTTTAATAGCTTTTTAATAATTTTTAATTTTTTTAATTTTTTGGTCTCTTTTTTTTTTTAATAAAAAAAATATCAACACTTAATATATTACACATTTTAAAATGTAACTAACTAGACAAAAAAATGAAAGTGTTAAAAATCAATCTTCTAAAAAAGGGGTTGATGGTGCATCAACACTTTTCAAAATAATCACTAACATCGAAAAAAAATGTTTATACTTAATACATCAGAAAATTTAAAGTGCCAAAAATATGATAAAAAAAAAATTATTTTACTATGACATCACCTGTTGCACAGCCTTCCAGACAGGCTTACACTTGCTTAATTTATCTTAGTGGGTCTTGCTATTAACTACCCTACCGAAGAACCTTTACCTATACTCTTACCAACTTACCCACCTGGTTAACATTATCACTTACCTTTTCAGGCCCCAAACAGCCTTGCACTGGCTTCAGAGCTGTTGCACCGCCTTCCAGACAGCATTCACAGACCTGGAATCACACTTACTGAAATATGTTCATTAAAGTGTGGATCCAAAACTTATTTCTGCACATTGATCGTTGTTCAACCAGTGATTTAAGACGATGCTCCGGGAAAGATCGAAATACAAATCGGAAAGGTTTGAGCAGATTTACTTGCAGAAATGAGGTAAAGCCATTTGTTTTTTCAAATTTTATAGTAGAGTTTTGATTGCTGGAAGATTATAGCGCACACAATCTTGAATCTGGGCTTGAATGTGATCGAGAAATGATGCTTCATTGTGTGAGTCTTCCGCTTCAACATAGTCATTACGATGGTTATCATGAACCAGACCAACATCAGCCCATCTAGGGAAGAGTCAAAGTTCTTCCTCTGTACAGATTTCCCAAGCGTATTTCCACAATGCGTCACATTATACTAAACCTCACCAACAACATCCATCCTCTATTTATTCAAAATGATACTTGTGTTCGTTGGGGAAATTTTTTTGGGCGGAATTCGGCTTCAGAGCGAGAGAAACATGGATTGTAGCATGGAATATTCTCTTGGAAGAAGCCACTACATCTGGAGGTGAGTATCCCAAGTAGTTTATGCAAAGAATATTCATGGTCTGTTATCAATCTAGTTGAATATTTCCTCAAGGAGTAGCGACTTTTCTTTATTTCTCAGAAATAGTTATTGCAGATTCGTGAAAAAGCAATTCTGTTTTGGATTGATCGTCTCTATTTGTAGAAGCATTGGGTGTAGTAGTCCATCTTGTTCATCCTCTGAGTAATATATTAAAGGTGCAACGTTGGACGATTTGAGTGTATGACTAGAAATTTATTCTTACAATAAATCCTTGGGCAGGCGCTCTTTTTCATCACCAATTGAGACATTTGACAATATAATGTTCCATTCCTCAATCGGAGTGAAGTGAATTCGTGAAGGAGTGTGAGTGTTTGAAGAGGAGACATCATCTGATACATGATGAAGATTCGTAATGAGCCACTGTTGTGCCCAAAGAATTTCTATTGGTAGCTTACAGATCTGTAGCATAGCCCAACCTTGATGGAGAACATTTACGTGATGAAGGTGTGGTGAATATGTAAAGGAATATGCTCAACAAATAAAACTCCGTGGAGTGCGAGGCTCTACTTCGATTAGATGTAAGTTTCAGTTTATCTCGTGCCTGGAAATATTTTCTTTGCATTCATTCATGCAAATAATTTTCCATGTAAATTTTCCACTCGAATAAGGCTCAGCTAGATAATTACATGAAAATTTTCCCTATGGTTTTCCACTCACCGTCTCTAAGAATAAGGCTCAGCTAGATGATTACATGAAAGTGAAAAAGTAAATTCATAAAATGAGTAATGTGGACTTTTAACCTCCCGGTATGTAAAAGTTATATGGTTGTCTTCACCTGCATAATTTTTGTGGAATATTTTATTATTCCATTACAACGTAACGTATGGTGCATGTTTCAACACAAAGTTTGAAGTGATGTTTTCACTTTTTTATAAAGTGATATTAAGGTAAAGTTTTTGGAGGGATAAAGTGTATTAAAATTTTTCTATTAGATATATAAGTTATATTATGTAAATGTAGAGTGATAAGTGAATATATTTTTAGTTGAAATTTATTATTGTATTTTGAATTAATGTTTTTGATTTTAGGAGGTTGAATTAATGTACATTTAATTTTGAAGACAAATTTTTTCAATGGGTTGCTAACTTGATATTATCATTTCTTCTAATAAGCTTGATGTTTTTAAAGTTTTTTTGGAGAGATAAGATGCATTAAAATTTTACTTTTGAGTGATAAGGAGTCATTGTCCAAATTCAAGGCAATGTTAAAAGTGCTTGATGTATAAGTGATTGTGTATTAAAATGAGAATGAAAATGAAAATGAGAGGAACGTAGTGAGACTATTAGGCCGTTTCTGCAATGTTTATGTCTTTGATAATTTAGAGTGATTATTTTGTACCTAGAATCAAGAATCATGTGTCATCACAAACGTACTCATGGTGTACCTAAGATCCTCTTATTCAATTTCAGGTGGATCTAGGATAAAATCACCAAAAAAATGATATTTATAATGGTCAAATGATCAGTGGAAGGTTTTTTTGAAATTGGTTATGGTTGAGAGAACAGATCTGTAGCATAGCCCAACCTTGATAGAAAACATTTACGTGATGAAAGTGTGGTGAATATGTAAAGGAATATGCTCAACAAATAAAAACTCCGTGGAGTCCGAGGCTCTACTTCGATTAGATGTAAGTTTCAGTTTATCTCGTGCCTGGAAATATTTTCTTTTCATTCATTCATGCAAATAATTTTCCATGTTGTTTTTCCACTCATTGTTTTTAAGAATAAGGCTCAGCTAGATAATTACATGAAAATTTTCCCTATGGTTTTCCACTCACTGTTTTTTAGAATAAGGCTCACCTAGATGATTACATGCAAGTGAAAAAGTAAATTCATAAAATGAGTAATGTCGGAGTCCGAGGCTCTACTTCGATTAGATGTAAGTTTCAGTTTATCTCGTGCCTGGAAATATTTTCTTTTCATTCATTCATGCAAATAATTTTCCATGTGGTTTTTCCACTCATTGTTTTTAAGAATAAGGCTCAGCTAGATAATTACATGAAAATTTTCCCTATGGTTTTCCACTCACTGTTTTTTAGAATAAGGCTCACCTAGATGATTACATGCAAGTGAAAAAGTAAATTCATAAAATGAGTAATGTGGACTTTTAACCTCCCCGTATGTAAAAGTTATATGGTTATCTCCACCTGCATAACTTTTTTGGAATATTTTATTATTCCATTACAACGTAACGTATGGTGCATGTTTGAACACAAAGTTTGAAGTTATGTTTTCACTTTTTTATAAAGTGATATTAAGGTGAAGTTTTTGGAAGGATAAAGTGTATTAAAATTTTTCTATCATATATATATAAAAGTTATATTATGTAAATTTGGAGTGGTGAATATTTTTTTAATTGAAATTTATTATTGTATTTTGAATTAATGTTTTTAGTTTTAGGAGGTTGAGTTAATGTACATTTAATTTTGAAGACAAATTCTTTCAAGGGGTTGCCAACTTGATATTATCATTTCTTGTAATAAGATTGATGTTTTTAAAGTTTTTTTGAAAAGATAAGATGCATTAAAATTTTACTTTCGAGTGATAAGGAGTCATTGTCCAAATTTAAGGCAATGTTAAAAGTCCTTGATGTATAAGTGCTTGTGTATTAAAATGAGAATGAAAATGAGAATGAGAGGAATGTAGTGAGGCTATTAGGCCGTTTCTGCAATGTTTATGTCTTTGATAATTTAGTGTGATTATTTTGTACCTAGGATCAAGAATCATGCGTCATCACAAACGTACTTATGGTGTACCTAAGATCCCCTTATTCAATTTCACGCGGATCTAGGATACAATCACCAAAAAATGATATCTATAATGGTCAAATGATCAGTGGAAGGTTTTTTTGAAGTTGGTTGTGGTTGATAGAAGATAAAATAGTTTCGTTGATATCCATTCCATCACCCTTCCTCCTCACTACTACCAAGCACTTTACCATTGTTTTACCACTTATATTGTTTGAACTATTTTTTGAATTCCACACCTACATAGAATAAAAATGTAATAGAGAAGAAATGGGGGGAGGATTTAACAGAAGCGAACCCTTAGACACCAACAAAATTCACAACACCCTTTTCTAGTTGACATATCTAGAACACAACAATGCATTAGGGGAATTTTGAGATCTAAACGGGGCCTCCTAAGAAAATGTATGACCAAAATAAACTTTATAAGAACCAATAGGATATAGGATGATGATGTCAACGATGGGGGATGATTCATCTTGTTTGGAGTAAAAAAGTAAAAAGATTAAAAAATAATAAAACTATTTGTCCAACTTATCTCCCTAACGTTTTACTCAAATTTCGAGCGAGAGTACTCGTTGGATGAAAAATTTAATACCTCATCCAAGGAGTACCCATATTGCATACTTTCTATGGACCCCTACTATAAGAAAAATGAGAAATACATGAAAAATGTGATTGTAATCGCATTTTTTTTTATCTATTTCTCATTTTTCATGTAGCAGGTACCAACGAAAGTATGTTACATGGGTACTCCTTCGATGAGGAATCAAATTCTTCATCCAACGAGTATTTCTACTTGAAATTTGGGTAAAACCATACGGAGATAAGTTGAAAATACGAGTTGAAAAAATAGTTTTTCCATTTTTCCCTCTAAAATTTGATGATGTAATCTAATATTATTTTATTATTTCCACTATTATTTTATGATTTCCTAAGGATTCCCATTTTAGACTTCAAAATTCCCCTAAAGGGTTGGGTTTCTTTGAGTTTCTAAAGGGGTATGATGATGATATTGAACATGAATTTTCCATTGAATTACACTTTTAAGAGGAAGACAGTGCCGCTACTGTTATAAGAGGGTTGGACATATCTCTCAGCCCTGAAACCATAAGCAGAGTGACCATGTTTCCTCTAGGAATTAGGTGGGGTAAAGAAAACAAGCAGGTAAGTGTAACATCTAGGAAAAACTTCTTCCTTTCAAAAGAGAAACATGTATAAGACAAGAATGGAGTGAAAATAAAAAGTCTACCTTACCCTTGGGATGAGGTAGTTACCGTATCCTTAAATATATATTTTGTGAAGTGAGATTAAGTGTGGTTTATACCTACCACTTCAGGTTGCTCCAAGAGCTGAGATTTAAGGCACAATTACCCCTTCCTCAAAGACTTCGTGTCCCCTGTTTCCTCCTACAATCAATCATGGAGATGAGTCAGAAGGTAAGGGAAGGAAAGCACCAGCATTTAACTCAGCATGGCCTCTTTAAGTTGATAATGGTGGATGCTCTAAACCACTTGAGAATCCTTGTAATATGGAAAATTTGTGTATACATGGAAAGGTAGCCTTTCGTAAAAACCCCAGCCCTCACACCAGGAGAGACTCCATCCTGTAATGTTCGAGGAAGAGAAGGAAAAATAGAGGAAGAAGAAGGACAAAAGATAGAGGAGGAAGAGGCAACAAGAACATAAGAGGAAGAGAGAAAAGAGCAAGAAAAAGAGGCAACAAAGATAGAGGAAGGAGAAGAAAAGATGAAAGGATAAGATGGGGAGGAGAAGAAATAGTAAGCCCTGAGGAGACTTCTCAACCCCAAGGAGCAGAAGATATTGAATAGGAAGTAGTTGCAACATTAGATACATTAGGCACTCTTGTTAGGACCAAGTCAAATTTATTTCAGAATGAGGAAGAGCAGTAGAATAAGACAAGGAAAGACAAAAATTCCTATAAATGTTCCTATAATTATTGATGAGTTACCAAGAAAAAATGAAGAAATATGACCTAGTGAAGGAAATATTGAGGAGGCCACTCCTCCTAAAACTAAAAACAGGTCACCTATAACACCTGTGAGTAGGCCTACCACTAGGTCTATCACCATCAAGAATCCAAGGGCACAATATGCCTTTGAGAAAGAAGAAAAAGAGAATCTAAAGGAGGATAAAGGGTTTGCCACATGAGAGACAAGGTTTACTACAGGAGGGGTCGAGTTTCAACAAGTAGGATAGAGGAAGCTACACGAGCACAAGAAAGTGTTACAAATATATGATATTACTTTATTTACCCTATTGACTCTGCTTCTTGTCATATGGGATGTCAAAGGTGGAGGAGCGAAACCTGGTGAGAGTGGAACTCTCTTGAAGGGTTCATCTATCTCACACTCCCTCATCCCGAGCCCACTAGCATGTAACACATGTTAGATTATCCATCATTGGATTAGTGGTTTTTTGATCTGACGATTGTTGTGGAAACGAGGCAGTTAAGGGGTAACCACTCCTACCCTGACCTTGTTGTTGTTTGCATTCATTCTCAGCATTGCTAGTGAAATTCTCCAACTATCCTAGGTTTTCTTCCTTGAGCGATGGCTTCTGTTAGCCTTGAGAACGTATGATGAAGGTTGTATGTTTTTATTTCCTTTTTCCTACATGCGTCCTTTCAAATATGACTAGTTAACTTCAACTATTGTATTTTCCTGAGCATCTATGGCTAGACTCGCATGGAGAAACGTCGAATCAATTATTGGGTTTTGGCACTTTGTCTACCCAGGTAAGGGTATTTTAGTGTTTGTCCCTTTTACTTCTATGGGTATCGAAGCCAAGTTTTTAATCCTAATTCTCTTTATTTGAGTGAAACTTTTACCACACTCGTAAGGAATTAAATTTAAGCTATAATGAATTCCTTTGTTATTTTCTTTCTATGTTTTCTAATCCTCAAATGCTGATACTAATTCTGGAATGTATGTCATTAGTGCAAGTTAGGGTTTGTCCCCCCTTATTAAAAAATTTGGGCATATTTATATAAAAAGCATTTGAATTCATTTCCTCTAGCTAATTCACTTTCTGATATGGGTTTGCACTTCTACCAAGTTCTGTCGCCAATCACTCTATTTGGCCGAGTCTCTTTAATGTTTGAAGTTTAGTTTTGTAGTTTTTAATTTTCAAGCACCCATAGAGTTAGGAAACTTATATGTGTGGCCTAATAGTCACAACCTGCTTATAATTATCTCATATTGATACAATTTATTCGCAGTTTATTGTTGAAAAATGTATCCCCTCGAACAAAGTTTTAAAAATTACAGTTTTAGTACAAATCCTCTGGCTTTTTGGTATCACTGTGTGTAATAGAGTTCTATTGATCTATTATAAGGGTTTAAATAAATGGTTTTTGTGAACGCTTATTTTATTAAACCTAGACCTTAGGGTTATTCCATACTTTCCAGTTCTAAGTTATTCCATACTTTCCAGTCCTAAGTTGTATCATTAAGAAGATATTTTCTATTTATTTATGGTTAAAAAATGTTTTAATTAAACTCTTGTTTTGAGCGGAAACCCGGGGTTTTGTTATCTTTCTCACTGATACCGCTAATTCCATCCCAACGATTTGATAGGTCTTCGTTAATAGACTTTCTTTTCTTCCTTCTTTTTTTTTACAGAATTTTATTTCTTGTGTCTATTAAAAAGCTCTTGTGTCTATTAAAAAGGATACAATGCCTTTTTGATTGTTGAGATTTATATTTATATGTTGGCAATATCTTTTCTATATTGCTGATTTTCCTAACTTTTATATATATATATTCCACGTACTTTTCAGCACCAACTGTGAAATTAACCTTATTGAAATATATGTGTTTTGTTTACCTAGTGAACGTGCTTCTTTACCGCTTCTTGAATACCTTGTATGTATATATGTTACTTAGGGTTAATGATATTTGCGTAAATACTTAATTAGATTAAGGTTACACTAGATGTAACCCATAATGTTCATTCTATAACTTCTTCACATGCACTAAGTATTTATTTCGGTTTAACATATGAATATAAATTTGATTAATTTTATCACAGGGATCATTCTTCTTCTATTTGCATATAATCTCTTCAACGTTTCTCTTTGAGATAGTTTATAACTATGTATTTTAACTAATCTCTCTACAGGGTTCTTAGTAAAATTCTTACTTTGAAAATATATCTTTTTTTTTTTTTTTTTTTTATATATAATTATTACCAATACCGTAGACACTAGGTGGGACCTAGTCTCTAGTAAGGACCTATCGTTCGCCCTTCTATAGTGCTAAGATATATTTATTTACAAAAATAAGGTCGGATCTTGATTTGGACTTCTAATCCAATGGTAAGAACTAACCTATTTCTACAATGTATTTACTATTATTAACATCTTCCACCCAGACAGACTTGTATTGTAGCATAAGGAAAAAAAATGTATTCTCCTTTCCACACAGATCCTTAAGTGAAGCTTTACCATTAAAAATTTGCACAGATCTTCACTATGTTAAATTGACAAAGAGCCTCAAAGGAGATCTTCATCAATCATTGTTTGTAAAAACAATTTGTAAAAACATTTTTCATAAATTACTACCATTTACAACAATACTTCTATTACGAGAAAAACATTAATACCTTGAAATAGTTATCCGTTAGGAACCAAGTTGTCAGGGAATTCACAAGGGAGAAAGTTCACTCCTCCCAACCAATGAGAATGGTAACCACTGGTTCTCCCTTCCAGAGTTTTTCACCGTAAGAACAATTGCTTGATAGTGACCTAGCAAGGTGTGTCCAGTGGCATCAAGACTGTACAAGTATAGCCTAAGAAATCGTAGACTCAACAAGTCTGGCTTATGGATTCCACTGGCCAAAACCACCTCAAGAATACCTTAACTTACAATTTCCTACCTTAAGTTAACAACATATTGTTCAACGTAATAATTTCCTCTCTTCCTTCTTAGTTGCCTGAGGTGCTCTCATACCCTTCCCTTTGGCAACTAAGATGATAGAACTTTCCTTGGCTTTGTTTTCCAATATTTAAATATATTTGATAAAAGAATGAATGTTCAAGGATGAATGTTCAATGTTTCTTTCGCAATATCAGAATGTCTCTGATTCAGTTGAACAGTGCCGTCCAATGGCATTTCTTTCACATTAATACCTCCGTTTTATGGCTGAGCGTAACCATCTGTACAGACCAACATTGTTGGCCATTCGATTTACTTAGTGCTCATTAACTCTGCGCATCACTAAAATGAATGTTGTATTTTATTCTATTTACTGAATGGCCAGTCTTTTACTTCAAGTCAGATTGTGATGTCCTTCGGCTTTTATACAATTTAATAGGAAGGTTCTAACGTTTTTTCCATTTGTAAATTTTGATTGCTTCTATTGTATTCTATTTAATAAATGGGTATTTTAATGTACTTCAGGATTTATACAATTTAATATAACTATTGTAATATTTTTTCATCAATAAAATTTTCGACGAGATCCTATGGATGTTATTATATTTTATTAGTTTCTTAAATTTATAATTTTTAGTATTTTTTTTTAAATATTTGTCTTTATCTTTTAAACAGGATGCTATATGAGTCTTTGATTGGTGGGTTAGGGGAGACACTTGATTACATTCATAAGTATACTAGTTTAAGAGATTCATAAGACGACGGTATTTAGAACTAGTTTACTATGTGAGTGTTTGATGGGTGGATTAAGAGAGACACTTGATTATATTCATAAGTATACTAGTTTAAGAGATTTAGAAGACAAGAAGTTATTTTGAATTAGTTTAAGGGTGGTAGAATACAAGAAGCTATTTCAAGGTTCAGAAAGAAAACTGTATACTGAAAATTGGGCCTCCAAGGTCACATAGAAAGACAACGTGATCACTCTAAGCATGGCAATATCTGAAAATATACTCATTTAAGAGAGGCAAAAGACATGAAGGTGCCTAGAGATTAAAAATGCAGATTGCATATGGTAAATCTTGCTTGGAGACCAAATAGAAAGACAAAGTGACCTATAATTAATAAACCGAAAACATAACAAGAGTCTAAAAGATAAGAGGAGGGATCCAAGTCTATTGTTGCATCCTAGATTGGTTCATTGTTGCAGCCAAGTGAATACCAATAATAAGGAAGACACAAATGTGCTCCTCAATGTGCTCACTCTATAGTCCAACTTAGTCATGCATCCATGGAGATGGTCCATGGACAGAGAAAAGTCTTCTCTATTTTTGTTCTTATCTAATAAGATATTTCCTAACAAAATACTTCATATATCAATGTGGTCAACCATGTACATGTATTAATTGTATCATCAAAATATGTAACCTAAACACCCAGTATGCCATATCTACTAGTATTTTGAGAGAAAATATCACTCGTGGATTATTTCCTTCCCGTGAGAATTCTTGAATAGGAGGTGGCGTGATCTCGAAAACGTCTTACAATGACTACATTGAATGTCTAAAAACGATGTACCTTCTTCACATTTCTCAGGGAGAAATGTAAATCCTTACTTCTTGATGACATAATGTGCCTGTGGTTAGATGAAGAATGCAAATTTTAATGATTGTAGTGGTCAATATCTTAATATTTTCAGAATTTCTATCATGTGTCTGATAATTATCATCGAATGAACGCACACCTGTATTTTTTGGGCATTCCATTTTCGCTCCAAGGACATTGATTCCTCCGTTTGATGGCTGAGCATAACCATCAGTAGAGAGTCCAGACCCACATTGATGGCTAAGCCTAACCACCTGTACAAACCCACATTATTGGCCATTGGATTTCATTGGAGGTTTCTACATTTTTCCACACAATTAATGTGATTCCTCGCATTATATTCTATATATTAAATGGGTACTCTTTTAATATATGTCAGATTGTAATATCTATTTTAATTTGGATAAAGAATCTGAAGTTCCTTTTATTTATAAAATTGTGTTTGCATTATTACAACTTAGATGGTGACATCTTACTACTATTATACAATTTATTAAAAAAAATAATGCTTCTCCATTGTAAAATGGTTTTATTATATCTCTTTTACTTATTGAATCCAAAATAATTAGCACAACTTCAATTGTCGTTTCATCTTACAATAAGATAGTAAAACCTGCTTCATGCAATTAGCCTTTTTCTCCTCCTCAACTTCTTGATGTATGACGTTTCCTTTGGAGTCTTATGCAACTTGAGCCTCTAATACCATGGCAAAGAATGAAGAGAGATCATGGAGCAAAGGTTTTTATTTTTAATATTACGAATCACTTAAATAAGATTGTATTGTAGCTATCAACATTAAATGACTAGAGTGAAACTGAACTAACTAAAATTGACTTGGAACACTTGGAGTAAAAATGATGACACTTAACAAGTGGCTGGATCAGATACTCCCATAGGAATAAGGAGTTCCATGTTAATATGACGCATCACTCTGTGTCGTTGGATGTACGTTGGAACAAGAAGGGCCAAGTCACTTATTCCTAATGTCGCCAAAAAATTCACTAGATAATTGTAGTTCGAATAGGGGAAATGAATAAAGAAAATAAATTTTCAGTTATACATTGACCAAGAAAGATTCATAATTAACTAGAAAATTGAAACCAAACACATAAATAAACACACATGATTTACATGGTAAAACCTTGATAGGGTGTCAAGGAAACATCCACGGGGCAAGGGATTGGAATCTCTATGAATTCAACAATGATTCTCCATGATTACATTTCTTGGGCATTCACTAGTTTTATACAAGCCTCCTCCATTACATAACTACTATTTCGGTATAAAACTAACTAGTTACATTTTTACCCAAATTTACATAATTCGTTGTCAAACTTCCAACAAACTCCACCTTGACAACAATTTTCCTAATCCCTTGCCCATGCACATTCATCATATTTTCTGCAAGCCAAGAGAAGCTAAACACCATCGCAGCTTCTCTACTGTAACTGGCTTTGTGAATATGTCTGCACAATTCTCTCACCTATGGACCTTTTGAGGAGCTACTTTTTCGCCATCGATCACATGTCTCAGAAAATGATACCTTACATCAATGTGCTTGGTTCTGCTATGATAAGTAGGATTTTTAGCCAAGTGAATAGCACTTTGACTATCACAAAGTACATTCACTTTCTCCTGCGTCCTTCTAATCTCATCGAGTAGACCCTTTAACCAGATTGCTTCTTTACTGGAATCTGAAGCAACTATATATTCGGCTTCGGTAGTGGACAGTGCAACTGTTTCTTGAAGCTTTGACATCCAACTAATTGCTCCACCTACAAGAGTGGAGACAAAACCTGTAGTAGATCTTCTTTTGTCGAAATCACTTGCATAGTCAACGTCTACATATCCGCAGACTGATCCTTCACTACCATTAAAGACGATGAAATGGTCACTTGTGCCTCTTAGGTATAAAAGCACCCATTTCACTGCTTGCCAATGATCTTTACCTGCATTTTCCATGAACCTGCTGACAACTCCAACTGCATGTGAAATGTCAGGTCTTGTAGATACCATCGCATACATTAAGTTGCCTACAGCATTTGCATATGGTACATGAGATATATACTTCTTTCCTTCATCAGTTCTAGGACTCAAAACTGGAGAAAGCTTAAAATGGGAAGCTAGTGGAACATTAACAGGTTTCACATTGCTCATAGAGAAATTTTCAAGTACTTTCTCCACATACTTCTATTATGATAACCAAAGCTTACCATATTTCCTGTCTCTATGTATCTCCATGCCCAAGATATGTTTTGCTGCTCCAAGATCTTTCATATCAAACATCCTAGAGAGCTGAGCCTTTAACCTACTGATCTCTTCCATGATTTTGCTTGCAATAAGAATATCATCAACATACAAAGCTAAGATAATGAATATGCCATTGAAACTTTTGAAGTATACATAATGACCATAGTCACTTCTTATAAAGTTCTCACTCACCATGAAGGAATAAAACTTCTCGTACCATTGTTTGGGAGATCACCTCAGAACATACAATGATTTCCTGAGCTTGCAAACTAATCTTCTGCCACGACCTTGTACAAAACCTTCTGGTTGTTCCATATATATTTCTTCATTGAAGTCACCATGTAGAAAAGTTGTTTTAACATCTAATTTTTCTAACTCAAGATTAAGTAATGTAGTTAGTGCCAACACAGTACGAATAGAAACAAGTTTTACAACTGGAGAAAAAATCTCATGAATGTCTATACCTTCAACCTGATAATAATATTTTCCTACTAGTCTCGCCTTATACCTTTCGGTACTTCCATCAACTTTCCATTTCAGTTTGAAGACCCACTTACATCGAACAACACTTCTCCCTTCAGGAAGCTCTATAATATCCTAGGTATTGTTCTTCGCCTAGGAATCCGTTTCTTCTTCCATAGTCGTTTTCCATTTTTCGCTATCTGTATCATCTACTGCTTCGTGATAACAAGAAGGTTCCCCATCTTCAGTGATCAAAGAAAAAGACGAAGTAGAATCTTCATACCTTTTGGGAGTTTTTCTTTCCCTTGTAGACATTCTTAGAGTGACTCATTGCTAAATTGGTTCAGAAACTTGAATTGGTTCACAAACTTGAACTGGTTCAGAAGCTTCAATAGCTTCCTTTGTGTCTTCAACACCTTTTTCTCCAGAAGTCTCTCCTTCCTTTTGACTGTCACTGAAAGGTATAGCCTCCAACTAAACTCATTGATTTGGAGATACTTATTCCTGTTCAATTCTTTCAACATTTGATTTTAAAAGAGAAGATTCATCAAATGTTACATCTCTACTAATGACTATCTTCCGCAACGTAGGATCCCAAACCTATATCCTTTCACTGCATAGTCATACGCAACAAAGACACAAAATTTTGATTTTGGATCTAATTTTGAACACAAATTTTTAGGAATAAGAGAATACGTATCACAACCAAATATCCTCAAATGTGAATAATCACAAGACTGACATGTCCAATCTTCTTCAGGAATTTTACAATTAATTTCTATTGAAGGTGATTTGTTAACTAAATAACAAGCAGTAGATCCTTCTTCTGCCCACAACTCTTTTTGCAAGTTAGCATTGCTGATCATGCTTCTGGATCTTTCCATAAGAGTCTGATTCATACGCACAGAATCACCATTTTGTTGAGGAGTATAAATAGCAGTTTTGTGTCTAATAGTTCTCTCATCCTTACAGTATTGCTCAAATTCAATTGAAGTGACCTCATCGTCATTGTAAATTCGTAAACATTTAATAGATTTACTTGTTCTTTTCTCTACCATTGCTTTAAATTTTTTAAAGACATTGAATACATCATCTTTCCTTTTTAGCATAAAGACCCAAACTTTACGGGATAAATCATCAATAAACATTAAAAAATATAGAGCACTTCCATATGACACAACAGGGGATGGTCCCCATAGATCAGAATGAATATAGTCTAAAATATATTTACTATTATGATTTCCAACTTTAAATCTCTGTTTACACTTTTTTCCATACACACAATGTTTACAGAAATCTAACTTCAAGGATTTCAGATCGGGAAGAGATTTACATTTCATCAGTATTTGAAGACCTTTCTCACTCATATGACCTAATCACTGATGCCATAGACGAGTACCTACTTCTTCCTTTTCTAACGCAACCACTGCTTCACTGACCTGAGTACCTCCTTTTAACCTGTAAATATTTCTGACCTTTTTTGCTTTCATAATCAGTAGGGCTCCTTTAAATACTTTCAAGATGCCATCCTGCCCTGTAAACTTATAACCATCTGAATCCAAAACTCCCAAAGAAATCAATTTTTTCTTCAAATCAAGTACATGTCTAACACTAGTTAATGTTCTAGCTATGTTATCATACATCCTAATCTTGATATTCCCCATCCCAACAGTCTGACATGACACATTATTACCCATAAACGCAGAACTGCCATTTACATTTTCGTACGAAGTAAACAAATTTATTTGTGGACACATGTGATGAGAAGCACCAAAGTCTAACAACAAGATATCTGAACCCTGAGGGACAATACATTCAGGTGAAATTTCATCTATCATACATAATTCTTCAGCAGATAAAAATTCGTCTATCATACCTGAATTGACCTGATTCACTTCCTTCTTCGGGTTATCAGATTCTTTTCATTTCCAATAGTCTTGCTTCAAGTGTCCAATTTTATTGCAGTGCCAATATTTTTCCTTACACTTCTTTCCCTTCGATTTAGATCTGGAAGACCCCCTTGGCTTTTCTCCTCTTTCCTTTGAGCATCCTCTAGCTACCATGGCTTTTGATGCAGTTGTTTCAATACTGGATTTTCTTTGTACTTATTTAGACAGGAGAGCTCCCACAACTGATTCAAAGTTCAAAGAATCAGCAGTGCTCAAGCTTATTGAAGTTACGAAGTGATCCCATGATTTAGGCAAAGAACACAACAAGGTTATGGCTTTATCTTCTTCCTGAATTTTAACTTCCATATATGTTAATTGACATATGAGTGTATTAAAAGCATTCAAATGTTCTACAACTTTTGAACCTTCTTTCATTCGAAGACTGTACAACTGTATTTTTAGATAAATTCTATTGGTTAATGACTTTGTCATATAGAGTTTCTCCAATTTTTCCCAGAATCCTGGAGCTGTACTCTCTTCAACAATGTTGAAGAGAACCTCATCTGCCAGGCATAACCTGATCATATTGAGAGCTCAAGCATTGAAGTCCTCCCAGTTTGAACCAGTCATGGTTGCAGGTTTCTTAGTTGCCCCATCCAATGCCTTGTGCAATCCTTGTTGCATAAGCAGATCCCTAACCTTCTGTTTCCAAAGAGTAAAGTTGCTCTTGCCGGTGAATTTCTCCACCTCGATTTTTTCATTCGACATCTTGGCCATTTTTTTTTTTGCCTAGGGTTTCAATCTTTTAATAAGGGTTTATATTATTTTTTGTTTCCCTTTCTCAAAAAAAAACTTTTGATGAAAACTAATTCCCTAAATTCAACAGATTTTTATTTCAAATCCTTTGTTTTTTGTTCATTAATTTAATGGAAGAAACCGTTTTATTTTTTTTTCTTTAATCTAAATGAAATCTTCCCTCCACCCTTTTGTTTTTCACAAATTTCTGGAATAAAATTCTCTCAAAATTTAACAAAAAAATTACCTGGATTTTCCACACAGGCTCTTCATGCACAGGTTTGGCAGCAACTTCCTCAGCCATGCAAAATTTCTCGTCACGTTCTGCTCATATGGATAGTATTGGCAGCACGCTGGACAGAGCAACAACCTCCCTTCTCACACAGGTTCTAGACTAAAGTGGCAACACTTCACGCAGATCGGCTTCCTTAGATAGACTTGACGCGGTGATGGCTCTGGTTTTTTTTAACACGCAGTACTCAGGTGCAGCCCTCCTTTCTTCAGCGCAGACTCCTCACCACATAGTCCAGTTGTCAATGACAGAGGGGTTTCATACACAGAGGCAACACTTCAACTCCATCCTTCACACAGGCAAAGGCAGGATTTCTCTGGTCATGCAGTAGTAGCACCAGAATCATGCCACGCAGCCCCAACAGTAGCTTCCTTGCTCCTTACGCAGAGGCAGAGTCAACAACAGCCTTTACGCAGGAAAAGGCAGGGACTCCCACGCAGAGATAGGTAGCGTATTCCTCAAATGCACAACAGATTTCTTGCTCCTTAAGTAGAGACAACAGCGGCTTCCTGGCCTTCACGTAGAGATAATACACAACAGAGCATTTGGAAACAGCCCCACGCAGGCAGATGTCTTTCATTCATGCATTAAAGTCCACATACACCTCTTTTTCACTCCCCATTCCACGCAACAATGTCCTTTCTTCCACTCAACAGCAAGTCTTCCTCTCTTACACGCAGGCAGCAACACGCAGTACATGCAGGGCGCAACGATGGTGGTCTGACAATGTCTCTTGCACGCAGAGGTCTCTCGTCACACGTATCTGGTCACACAACGCTCATACAAGTGGTCTTGCACATAGCACAGTCCACCTTCAACCTTTGGCAATATGCCACACTGTTCTCTTAACACACAACGAATCAACTTAAATGCATCCACACAAAGGACTCAAACTCAACTCATTTGCTCCGATACCATTTGTAGTTCAAATAGGGGAAATGAATAGAGAAAATAAACATTTAGTTATACATTGTCTAAGAAAGATTCATAACTAACTGGAAAACTGAAACCAAGCACACAAATAAACACACAAGATTTACATGGTAAGACCTTGACATGGTGTCAGGGAAACATCCACGGGGCAAGGGATAGGAATCTCTATTAATTCAACAATGATTCTCCACGATTACATTTCTCGAGCATTCACTAGTTTTATACAAGCCTCCTCTGTTACATAACTGCTATTTCGGTATAAAACTAACTAGTTACGTTTTTACCCAAATTTACATAATTCATTGTCAAACTTCCAACAGTAATCGCAGTTATTTCCTTCCTATGAAAAAATATCAATCAATGCCTACATGTAGGATATTCAGGTTTTCTAGAAGGGATGTTTGTGTTGGTCAAGTCTTAACACTTTTCCAAATCCTATACAGACACACGGCTAGATAATTCACTTGCAAACACTTTCAAATGGATAGCTCAGTGTCTTTTACATGAGCATTACTCTGGAGTAGGAATTCAGTTATGCCTAACTAACTGAAGTAAGATCCCTAGAAATCTATTATTAAGGGTGCTTGTGCCATTTTCAACGTCTATTTTGGTTCTTGTTCAATGAATAACTTGTGGGGGTAGATGATGCACAAATTTGTGAAAAGATGACTATGAATATTAAATCATTGATACATGTTAGCAACCAATTTATATTAGTAAAAAAATCGGAAATTCCATGCGGAGTGTGGAGCTCTGCATAATAGAAATGTGGGGATTAAATTTCATGGGAAGTCTCTTAGAACTCATAATTGGACAAGGAGACCGTGCGTGGAATTATTGTGCAGAATCTAGAGGCCTCTACATACCTCCCCTTCTTTTTTGACTGATGGTGAGATATCTTCTTATGCTGCAATTTTTCATAAAAAACATAGTAATTATACCGACTAGCTCCGGTGACTCCACTTTTTTTACCAGCTATGGTAATTCCTATGATTGTGTTGCTATTACTATCTCTTCGATGAGTTTAAACTCGCCATTGTGTTGAGATATTAATCTTATTATCGGTTAAGTGTCATCTCATTTTATTTTATTTTCTGCTTGGTGTCATAGACAATTCAATTTTACTTCAGTTCTACTCCATAGGTGTTGAGTTCTACTTCAGTCATTTATTATTGATGTTTACAATGTAATATATTTAGCCATTTTGAATATTGAGAAGAGAAATCGTTGCTACACTTTTCGGTTTATTCTTTTTCATAGTATTAGAGCCCAAGGTCGCATAAGACAATAGAGAGAGTTGCGCTTCAAATTTTTTGGGCTCGCAAAAAAAAGGCGTGAGAGGGCGAGAACAAAAATGCAATTATGCACCTGTGAGAAAGACTCAGTGCATCATACACGAAACTCAACCAAAAAGAAACCTGCGCACAAAGTCATAAAATTGTGAACAAAGTCATAAAATTATGAATTTGTAGAGCTCTTAAAAGTTTTGCACCCCATGCATTGAAGGACTACTCACATTTGTGCATCAAAAGGATGTCGGAGTTGGACGCACGAGTTAACGAAGTCCACCCAAGAATTTGTTCAAAGTCAAATATTCATATTCTTTTAATTCATGAATACATGTGAAAGGAGTATTTGTTGTTTATCGAATCTCAAAAAGGTTCACAACAATAATTCATAAAACACTTTATTCATGAAAGGTGCTATTCATGAAAGGTTTTAATTCATGGTTAAAAAAGAGAGGATTTTTCGTGATTTTAATTTTAATTTTAAAAGAGATATTTTAAAAGCAAAGGGACTTCATCTATGTTTAAAGGTATAGTTGTTCTTTGAATTTATTTGTTTAAAAAGGGTTTATTAAAAAAAATCAAGAAAGGGATTTTTTTTTAAAAGAGGGTTAACATTTTTAAAGGATATTTTTTTTTAAAAAGAACTAGAAAAAGGTGCGTAAAGTTATATTTGAAGACATGGCTTCCTTTAACACTTTGCCACAGATCCCAACTCTTTTTGGCAAAAATTACGAGTTTTGGTTTTTCAAAATGAAGACATTCCTGCCAGCCCAAGAGTGTTGGGATACACTTCAAAATACGTATGTTGAGCTGGCCCAAGAAGCATGGGAAGCCATGTCCAATAATCAGAGGAATGCAACTACTAAACTCATAAGGAAAGAATAGAAAGCCAAATGTTGGATACAAAACTCGTTTTATGAATCTATTTTTCGCAAGATAATTGGTGCATCTACAACACATGAAGCTTGGGAAATCTTGAAAGTTGCGTATCAAGTTAATGATACAGTGAAGACAATTAAATTAGAGACATTGAGATCACAATTCAAATCCCTAAAGATGAATGACACAAAAAATGTGGATCAATTCATGACTAGAGTCATGGGAATAGTCAATTAGATTAAGCTCATCGGTGCAACCATTTCATATTAGAAAATTGTTCAAAAATTCCTTCGAAGTCTACCCTATAAATATGACATGATTAAAACAAGCATTCTGGAATCCAAATATTTTACAATTTTCTCGGTGGAAAAGTTAATTGGATCACTTCTAGAACATGAAACAAGGCTCAACCTCGCAAAATATTCTATAGAACAAGCTTTCAAAGCACAACTTTATTTTGGAAGAGGCAGAGGCAAAGAATATAGAGGCAGAAATGAGTGAGGCAGAGGTCGAAGCAGAGGCAAATATGAACATCATGATGCAACATACCAGACTCCACAAATCCAAACTTAGAGAAGAAACCCATAGATCAAATCTAATGTCCAATATTATTACTACAAGAAATTCATATGTTATGAACATGAATGTAGAAAGAGACAGCCATATCACCAAGGAGGTAGTGTCCATCTCTACAACAATGAAGGAGAATCCTCTGAAACAATGTTTCTTTCATGCCATGTTTCTGAAGACACTCACAACAAGGATCTTTAGTTGTTGGAGAGTGGCTGCAGCAATCATATGACAGGTAATAAAAATCTGCTTTCTTATCTTGATGCTTCCATAACATAAAAAATTACTCTTGGAGATCACTCTTGCATTAAAGTTGAAGGAAAAGGTATTGTCCCTATTCTTACCAAACAGATTCAACAGAAATACATACCTGATGTTTATTATGTTCCACATCTAAATCATAACCTCATTAGTGTAGGTCAACTAATGGAACATGTTTATGATATAATATACCAAGGGAATACATGTTATATCTATGACAAATTTCCCAATAGAAGACTACTGGCAAAGGTTGAAAAAATTGATAATAGGATGCTTCCTTTGACTCTTAGAAGTCGAAATCTATCATAGTCTTTAGTCCACAATGTATTAAGAATAGATGAATCTCAACCATAACATTGTAGATATGGTCATATCCCATTCAAGACTCTAAGCTAGCTTCAAAAATAGTCAATAGACATTGGCCTCCCTACTATGAATGAAAGGTACTGTAATTATGAAATTTATGTTATGTCCAAGAAAAAACGAGATAACTTTCCCACACCTTCCTCTAGAGAAAAAGAACCTTTAGAGCTTGTTCATACATATTTATGTGGTCTAATGAAAACACAGTCGATTGGTGGTAGTCTTTATTTTATAACATTCATTAGTGATTATAGCAGGAAGACATGGGCATATTTTCTCCAAAATAAATCAAATACATTCTCAAGGTTCAAAGAATTCAAAGAAGAAGCCGAAAACAAGAGTGGAAATCATTTGAAAGTACTCAGATCTGACAGAGGAGTGTATGACTCCAATGAATTCAAACCTTTTTGTCAACAGTAAGGAATTATAATGTAGAATATAGCAAGATGTACTCCACAACAAAATAGAGTAGTAGAAAGGAGAAATCATTCAATCATGAACATGGCCGGATGTACGCATCGTGAAAAGAAGTTGTCAAATAACTACTAGGCTGAAGCAATTTCGAGAGTAGTGTATGTTCTCAACAAATCTATAATAACCAGTCTCTAAGATACATTACCTCAAGAAGCATGGGATGGTAAAAAGGTAAATGTATCTCACTTTCGAATTTTTGGATCAATAGCATTTTCACATGTTCCTGAGAAACTAAGAAAGAAGCTTGATGATAAGAGTGAAACTTTTATTTTCTTAGGTTATAGTGAGAAATCAAAGGGTTACAAACTTTATAATCCAGTGACCAAGAAGTTTGTTGTAAGAAGAGATGTCAAATTTTTTGAAAATAAATCTTGGTCTGATAATGTTGGATGAATATTCAAATCAATATTTTTTTTCCACCACATCCACCTATATTTCAGGTTCAAAAAGAGCCATACCATTCTGAAAATCGTACATATTCAAGCAATGAAGCCACTAGTGATTCAACATCTTCAGAAGACAATTAGAAAACAAGAAGCATCAAAGAAATATATGAGCAGGAGCATGAGTTTGACCAAAAAAATATGTTTGCATTTCTTTCATCTCAACCAACTCATTTTGTAGAAGCAGGTAAAGAAAAGAATTGGGTAGATGCAATGAACCAAGAAATTTCTACTATAAAGGAGAATCAGACTTGGGAATTAGTTGATCTCCCAAGTTACAAAACCAGAATTGGTGTAAAGTTGGTATATAAGACCCTGCATAGTGAAAAAGGAGAGATTGAGAAACATAAGGCAAGGTTGGTTGCCAAAGGATTCTCACATCAATTTTGTGTCAATTATGGTGAAACCTTTGCTCCTGTAGCAAGGTTAGACATTGTCAGAACCATTTTTTCCACAATAGCTCAACACAAATGGAAAGTCTATCAACTTGAAGTAAAATCCGCCTTTGTAAATGGTATATTGCAGGAATAAGTTTATGTAGAGCAGCCTTCTGGTTTTGAAGTTCCAGGATATGAGCATAAGGTATACATATTTAAGAAATATTTGTATGGTTTGAAACAAGCTCCAAGAGCTTGGTATGGTCGCATCAACAATTATCTCATCAAAAGTGGTTTTTGTAGAAGCAAACATGAGCCAACTTTGTATACCAAAGTTCATGAAGGTAAAATTATTATTGTATGCCTTTATATATGTGACCTTCTTTATACAGGAAATGTAATGTTAAAAGATTTCAAAGCAGCAATACAAATAGAGTTTTATATGACAGATCTAGGAGTCATGAAATACCTATTAGGCATTGAAATTCACCAACCTGGTAATGGAATTTTCGTTGGTAAACAAAATATGCTACTAATATTAACCAAATGTTCAGGATGTCCAATTTCAAACATGTATATACGCTAATTTCTCAAGTCACAAAACTGACCAAAGAAGATTTAGCACCACCTATTGATCCCACATTGTGTAAAATAATTATTGGGGAATCTCAATTGTGGATGGTTGTGAAAATGACGTGATATGTGCGAGAAAGTATATGGTTCAAATCCCTCTCATTTACCCTATGAAAGGGGCATACTTAAGCACTTATATGTTATAGTGGTATCCATTAGAATCAACCCGTGTCAAGAGTATGAGACCAACCTAGTTGTTGATTCATGTAAATAATAATAATAATAATTCATGTTATTTAATGTCAAATTTATGTATACTTAAATGTTTTTCCATTTTCCAAAGGTGTTAGATTTAATGAATGAATAAAAGAAAATTCCACATAAATTATATTTTATTTCTCATTATTGTTAATTGCTAGCTCTTAGTTAGTAATTTCTCATGGTAAGGTTCTTTTACTAGTAATATTTTGTTTCAGCTATAGAATAGATCATACGCCATAGTATTGTAACATGTGGCTCTAATACCACTTGTAACATCCACTAATAACCTTCAAGAAAAGAATATTATTATCCTTTTTTTTTACTTTCTAACTAAGGTTATACTTACTCAAGTAATTTTCATCAATTATGTGGAATAAAATTTATAATCCACTCAAACTATTTATGCGAAGGTGGTTTATTACTATGGGAACTATTACCACCTCATAATCTAATTTCAATTTGGTTGTAGTATGATATATGTATACATTTTCTTTCGTGGTGCATTTTCTTAAATCTATGGATTGACTCCTTCGAACTTTGATCTTATTAAGTTATTGAATTATGGTACATATATGATATTACTTTATTTACCTTCTTGACTCTACTTCTCGTCATTTTGTGTGTTAAAGGAAGATGAGCAAAACCTAGTCAAAGTGGAACCCTCTTGAAGGGTCCAGTTTCTCACACTACCTGATCCTGAGCCCAGTAGCATCTAGCACATGTTAGCTTCTCCATCATTAGATTTTTGGGGTTTTTATCTGATGATTATCATGGAAACCAGGTGCTTAAGGGGTAACTACTCCTACCTTGCCCTTGTCGTCATGCACTCTCATTCTCATCACTCCTAGTGAAGTTCTCCAACTATCCTAGACTTTCTTCCCTTCAGGATGGCTTCTATTAGCCTTAAGTGCAGATATTAGGCTATAGATTCAAAACCGCTCATGAAATTTATTAAATCATAAGAATCGAAGCTACTCTATTACTCTGTGAAATTTAATTCACAATCTAAAACACAAATCATAGACATGAGAACAGAAACATCACACATGCACAGAGATTTATCTAAAAATCAATTCTTGAAACCCTTCTTATTTGCATTGAATTAATCAAAGAATAGAAATTAATCCATATTCTTATTCAAGCATGAGAAAAATCTGTAAGTGTATAGTATATATCTCTGCCTAGCTCGCTAACTCTAGCTAACAATTAGCCAATTTTCAAGCCCTCGAAGCTCTTATTTCATTTTTTTGTTCCTTAAAGAATTAGGACCATATTAATTAGGAATATCGCTGAAATGGATTACTCAATTTCTCTAGAGTCTTTCTCTAACTGCATGCACCACTTGTACCCTTCATAATAGTCTACAATTGGTAGTACAATGCCTTGGAATCTCCATCTCAACTAGCTAACTCGAGTTATCTTCATGCATGAGCTAATTTAGGTTGATTGATTAGTTCTCGGGATGATCACTTAGTGTGGTTCAAGTCACACTTCCACAACCTGACCTTCCACTACTTCCTCCAAAAGTTAGAACTAGTTTAACTAACCATAACACAGTTTAACTGAATTAAATTGCTATATTTGAAAGTATCTCAATCTAGGATCCTAAAATATAGGAATCGTTGCACACAACTAAACTACATTCCCCTAACTTGAATTAACTGAGTTAGACTCCTATTTTCTAAGAATCAAATTAAGAAAAATAAACTTGAACTCATTAACTCAAATTGAATGTTGTTAACTCAGTGACAAGAGCCATTTCACCTCAGTTAAATCCTCCAAGTTGTGTGTTGATGTAGAACTTTAAATTTCCTCAATTTGATTAAGGAAATATAAAAGATGAGACTTTCTTGCTGCATTTTCAACACTCCCTCTTAACAAGAAAGGGATTATCAACCAACCCTATCCTGCACTTGTGCAATGTATTGCATGCAATACCTCTCACCATTGCTTCTGTTTCTATAACAACATCTGCAACTGTGAAGAATCCAAAAAACAAACTAAATCAACTGTGTCTGCAATTGTCTACTAGGAAAGTTGTGTTGTTGTTGACTCTCCTATTGAACATTATTCTTTGTTTTCAACACTCCTCTGTACTCCTCAATATCTGACTGGAATTGATCCTCCTGCTACTAAATATTGTGGTCCCCCGTAGCAATGTAATGATCCATGAGGCGAATGCCTCAATGGACCTTGCCCAAATTTATGCAACTCTTGGATTAAGGATCTACATCACTCCACCTCAATCCTTGAGGTATAGTTGAATTTTCTCCCTTTTCCCACTTAGATCGAACCCATTATTTGAGGTCTTTTAATTTAGTGTATGTCTCCACATTTATTCCTCTCTACCTCTCCATTTTTAGTTGTTCAAAAACTTCCTGAGGCTTCTTCTGAGGTTGCATGTTGAAAGGTCTAACATGCTTCCTCTCAACCACCATATCTCTAGACTACTCATGAAACTACTCATGAAATTTACTAAATCACAAGACTTGAAGCTACTCTACTACTCTGTGCATTTTAATTCATAATCTATAAAACAAATCATAGACATGCAAAAGGAAACATCACACATGCACAAATATTTTTCTAGGGAAAAAAAATTCTCAAAACCCTTCCTATATGTAGTGCATTAATCAAAGAATAGAGATGAATATATATTCTTCCTCAATCCTGAGCATAACCTGCAAGTGTATAGTCTATCTCTTTCCTTGACTCACAGAGGCTGGACAACACTTAGCCAATTTTCAAGCCCTCCAATATCCTATTTCCTTATGTTGTTCCTTGAGGAATTAGGACCCTATTAATAATGAAAATCCCCTCAATTGGATTGCACAATTACTCTACATGTTTCTTCTGACTGCATGCACCACCTGTACACTTTAGAATAGTCTATAATTGATAGCACATTGCCTTGGAATCTCGATCTAAACTAGGTAACTTGAATTCTCTGCATGCATGAGCTAATTTGGTTTGATTGATCAGTTATCTAGATGATCACTAAGTGTTCTTGAAGTCACACTTCCATAACTTGACCTTCCACTAGTTTCTCTAACAATTAGAACTAGTTTAACTAACCATAACTAAATTTAATTGAATTAAATTGTTACAACTAAAATTAAATCAACACAGACTCCTAAAATTTAGTAATCATTTCAGACAACTGAACTTCATGCCCCTAACTCCAGTTAACTCAGTTGAAATCCTAATTTTTAGGAATCAACTCATGGAAACTAAACTTCAACTCATTAGCTCATATTGAGTGTTCTTAACTGAGTGACAAGATCCATGTCACCTCAGTTAACTCCTCCAAGTTATCTGTTGATGTGGAATTTCAAATTTCCTCAATTTGATTAAGGAAAAATCAAAATTGAGAGTTTCTTGCTGCATTTTCAACACTGAGAACATATGATGAACGTTTCATGTCTTTATTTCCCTTTTCCTACATTTTTATTTTGTAATATGACTCGTTAACTTCCACCATTGTATTTTGCTCAGCATCTATGGCTACAGTGGCATGGAGAAATGTCAAATCAATTGTTGGGTTTCGACACTTTGTCTACAGAGGTAAAGGTATCATAGTTTTTGTCCCTTTTACTTCTACACGTCTTGAAGCCAAACTTTGACTCTTAGTTATTTTTTTTTGGTACGGAATTTACGAAGTTGGAAAGGAATTCAATTTTAGGTATAGTGAATTCCTATGCCATTTTCTTTCTCTATTTTCTAAACCTCAAGTCATGATACTAATTTTGGAATGTATGTCATTAGTGCGGGTTAGGGTTTGTCCCGTGTTACTAAAAAATTTGGGCATATTTATCTTGCGAAATACTTAAAGTCGTTGTCATTATTTGATTCAATTTTTAATATGGGTTTGTGCTTTTACCAAGTTCTTTTGCCAAACGCTCTATTTGGCCAAAGACTCTCTTTAATGCTTGAAGCTTAGTTTTTTAGTCTTTGAGCTTAAGGCATGTATATAGTTATCGAACTTATATGTGGAGCGTAATAATCACGACCTTCCTATAATTCTCTCATATTGATAAAATTTATCTGCAGTTTATTGTTGAAAAATGTATCCCCTCGAACATGGTTCTACTAGTGTTAAAAATTACAATTCAATACAAATCCTTTGGTTTTTTTGTATCAATGTGTGTGTTACAACACTACATCTATATATATATATACAAAAAACAAAAAAAAAACCTTAGTTTTTATGGAAACACACACACACACATATATAGTTCTTTCTCTATTTTACATGCTCTTCATTTCCTGCAAGATATTGTGGAAAGGGTATTGGTTATGCACATTCTCAACCATCTCCAAGGTATATAGTTTTTGGTCATCCACTCCCTATTTTTATTTTTATACTCGTAGGATTATTATATCATTCTATTCTACCTAGCTTGCAATAAACATTTAATTTATTATATCATTTGGTTATACTTATATGTTCTCATTCCTAAGTGTGATTTACATATTAAAATGGATATACCCAATGGGGTAACACTTGCTTAATACATATTAGGTTATTGTTACTTCATGGCATGACTTATTTTTACTTCATGGCATAATTAAAGTTTTACATGCGTGTATTGAATCTCTCTTGGATGTTTGGTTATACAGTACCCCTTGGTTTTGAATGTTTCATGCTCTACCTGGCCTTAGAATACTACACACCCAATCCTTTATTGCCACATCCACCTCCTTCACATGGGATGCATGTGATCACACTAGCATGCCTGGATGATAGGGATGCGAGGATGAAAATTGAGGGACAAAACCCTAATCTCTTGTACCTTTATCATTTTCGCTCCCTTTCCTATTTTCGTTCACCATTTTCTTTTGAGGATTTTTTTGTGGCGTTGTTTCTTCAATCAATGTCATGTACCAACACCATTTTTAGTGTACATATTTATCTGGCCAGGATTTAAATGCACACAATTTTCTTATGGTAGAGGGTACCTTTTTTTTCTTTAAACTGATCTCGCATACGGTTATGTTGTCTCTACTACCTAAATTTCCTTAGAATCTATATTTTGTTTTCCTCCAGCAATATATGTTCCAGTTATAATGCCTTTACTTGTTTTGTGTATGTATACCACTCACACCAAGATTCCCACCAGTTTTGGGTTTTTCTCGCCTTCAAGTAATGTTGTTTTCTTTTATGACATTCACCTATGCCGTAGCATATTTATTTATGTTATTTGCAAGGATGGCCTTATATGTAATCTATGTGTGTAGTAATAAAAGTTTCCCCTCTTTCTGGATAGGGAGTAATAGAGGTCAAATGAATTGATTCGATGATTCTAGATACAATGGTGAATGTTAGGTAAGCGCCTGGAGTCTTTTTTTTTTTTACCTTCCTTTTAATTCTTATTTTAGTGTTTTTTTTCCTTGATTTCATTTTTCCCAAACTACTATTGTCCAAAAATATTTTCATAGAGAATTAATAACAACTCCTCTCTTTCTATTGGAACAACAAGGATTACATGAAACCTTTAACGGGTCTAAGTATTAATTTTTAATTCCTCTATTTGTGTTATTTCCTAGCTAAGTCAGACTTGTGCAATAGGGTATTTGTACTCTAGTTTTGCTATATTGCAGGTACCAGAATCTCTTTGGAAAACTATTTTACCCCTACACAATTGGATACCATAGTAACCATGTAATTTCTATTGCTAAGTTTTCCATCTCATTTTCATTTCACTCTTGGGAGCTCAATTCAGACCCATGGTCCTGCTAAGAAATTCATTGACTGCCACCATTGCTGACTATTTCTTCCTTGCATGACATATGGCAGTTATGTGTAAATTCCGAATTATTACTAGTTTAATGTGTAAATTTCTTTGGAATACCCTGACTAATAGGGAGCTTGATGCAATATGAAAGACATTGATTGCTAGTTTTTCGAAATTCTATACTCAACATAACTTATTCCTCCAGTTCGTGTTTATAAAATCACCTTAGAATAATTTATTCACTTCTCGGACCTATTTTAGGCAATATTTTTTGTAATTTAGCTGTTGTGAGGTGCACTATAGATCAATGAATATATGTTTTAATGTGTGTATGTAATTATGTTTTTGTCCCTTCCTTGGTTTTATAGAGCTGAAATTTGTAGGTGGATAGTTCCCTATATTTGTAAGCATATATACATAGGAATTCCTCTTCATGGTATTTATTAGTTGGATTGCACTTCAATATTAGTATTGTTGTAATTTATGGAATGTAGCATGGATCGATTTTTTTTTCACTAGTCAATTATGTGTAAGGAAAAACATAGTAATTTTTATCATGCATTTTCTCTTGGATACAATTTATTTTTTATCATGCATTTTACTTTTAGTGTTTTTTTTCCTTGATTTCATTTTTCCCAAACTACTATTGTCCAAAAATATTTTCATAGAGAATTAATAACAACTCCTCTCTTTCTATTGGAACAACAAGGAGTACATGAAACCTTTAACGGGTCTAAGTATTAATTTTTAATTCCTCTATTTGTGTTATTTCCTAGCTAAGTCAGACTTGTGCAATAGGGTATATGTACTCTAGTTTTGCTATATTGCAGGTACCAGAATCTCTTTGGAAAACTATTTTACCCCTACACAATTGGATACCATAGTAACCATGTAATTTCTATTGCTAAGTTTTCCATCTCATTTTCATTTCACTCTTGGGAGCTCAATTCAGACCCATGGTCCTGCTAAGAAATTCATTGACTACCACCATTGCTGACTATTTCTTCCTTGCATGACATATGGCAGTTATGTGTAAATTCTGAATTATTACTAGTTTAATGTGTAAATTTCTTTGGAATACCCCGACTAATAGGGAGCTTGATGCAATATGAAAGACATTGATTGCTAGTTTTTCGAAATTCTATACTCAACATAACTTATTCCTCCAGTTCGTGTTTATAAAATCACCTTAGAATAATTTATTCACTTCTCGGACCTATTTTAGGCAATATTTTTTGTAATTTAGCTGTTGTGAGGTGCACTATAGATCAATGAATGTATGTTTTAATGTGTGTATGTAATTATGTTTTTGTCCCTTCCTTGGTTTTATAGAGCTGAAATTTGTAGGTGGATAGTTCCCTATATTTGTAAGCATATATACATAGGAATTCCTCTTCATGGTATTTATTAGTTGGATTGCACTTCAATATTAGTATTGTTGTAATTTATGGAATGTAGCATGGATCGATTTTTTTTTCACTAGTCAATTATGTGTAAGGAAAAACATAGTAATTTTTATCATGCATTTTCTCTTGGATACAATTTATTTTCTGGTTTCCATACAAAAGTCTTTGTTGATATCTTTTTGCAGGAATACAAAATCAATGTTTTAGCTATAAATGAGCCTTATTGAGTAATTTATAATTAAGTGAATTTTCCATTTAAAGGTAGACTACTATATAATGATACTTGAGTGCTTTCTCACTAACATTTTAATTTTTCTTTCAATAATGTTTCACCAGATATTAGAGTTGTCATGCACTCTAAAATATTAACACTGAGGTTTTCAACTCTCTTCCTCTTGCTGTTTTTTTTTAGTTACTTCACCATTACCCTTCTTGGCTCAATTGATTATTTCCTACTGTAATTTCTCTCCTTACGCTATCCCCTTGAACCATTATCTCTTATACCTACAAAGACCTTGCATGCATAATTTTATTGCCTTTTTTATTCTATAGTCAGAATATTTACTATAAGAAAGCCATAACCCTATAGGGGTATCTAACCTATCAAAATCACTAAGGGATTGCATGTGGCTTAGGCTACACCAATGCTTCACATGGATTGATTTTTCCCCCCAATGACTTTCACATCATGGAGTGTCTTAACAGTACACCACGTCACTATCTATTCTACTCCTGTGAACAAATTTTTATCTATTTAATATATATATATATATATATATATATATATATATATATATATATCAACATTCAAAGTAAAAATTTAAATTTAAATTTAAAATTAAAATTAAAATTAAATAAAATATATTTAACCTAAATAAAGTTATGTAAAATACACAATATATTATAAATTAATTTATCACGATTATATGATATCATAAATTAGGATGAAAAAAAGAAAAAATAATTATAACAATATATAATACAAAATATGGTTAATTAAATAGATGACCATGCAATAAACTATTTATACATTAATTTATGTTTTTACAACATACATTTTGTTATTAATAGAGGTAGACTAGATGGCTTAAGTGTCAGTATAACATTTTTTGGGGACAGACACACGATGAAGCTTTTAAGCAGTTGAATGAGTGTTTGGTGTAAGCCCTAATCCTTCGATTTCCAAAATTGATAAAAAATGAAAACTTTGGAGGAGATTATTTCTCTTCTATATATTACAAAACAGTTAAATAAGATTACATTACAGACATCAACATTAAATGACTTAAGTGAAACTCATCTAAACTGAACTATTTGAATGTTAATCAGGACACTTGGAGTAACAAAGATTACACGTAGCAGGTAGTGGGAAATATATCCTCCAACACTCCCCCTTAATTTCAACTGCAAAAAATTTAAACTAAGATATCTGCTGGTCTATATCTGAGCTAGGCCTACAATTTAAAATTTTGAGATCATCTTGATTTCCTTTTCTCTTTCCTTTCTTCCAAATCCTATAGCCTCTAAATTGGTTCAACTTTTTCTTTTTGTTGTATCGTTCAAACATCAATTTCTTCATTTGCTGGTGTAGGTCTTCAATTGTTCTAAGTTGTGTATGGATATCATTTATCTCTTCAAAAATATGTTTGTATGTGGAATGCAACCACATGTTATCTTTCGTAGTGTATTTTTCATCATCAATCTGTGGCAACACAAGAGGAGAATAAAATTTTATCTATTCAAAACTCCAGTACCTGAAAGTTTCATTGATGTGTTATTCATGCATTCTATTTTCAACATTCATTTTTGCAACTTCTATGTAGACCTCATCTAGACATGGTGTTGCAAGTCATGCCCCAAGGAAATTTAATTGTTGATCATAATCGTCATGTTGGCCTGCACAATGGAAATCAATGGTAAGTTTAAAAACATATGAAAAACTACATTGGGTTTGTTCCTTCTTCTCTGCAATGAGAGATCTCCATGATTGTGCTTCCTTCTCTTTGTCAATTTCTTCAGCTGCTTCAAAGAACTATTCTTCTACTTGGTTCGAAGAGTCAAGTGGGATTATCGCGCCAAATAACATCATGTTGATATTATTTTTTTGTTGCACCATCTGTAACCATTCATATTAAGCCATTTGGTCTTCATCAAACTTAACATGAGCAATTTGAATTGTTGGATTCACTATAACACCGATTGCTCCAATGACAACTTCATTGTCATCAGCAAGCGTTGTTGTTGGTGATTGGATTCACCAAATTGTTATCATCAAGCTCTATTGTTGGATTCACCAAATTGTCATTAGCAATCTCTGTTGCTAGAATCACCAAATTATCATCAACAAGCTCTATTGTTGGATTCACAAAACTTTCGTCCACTTGTGGTTGTGCATGGTGGGCTTAGTGAGCATCAATGTGCTCTCCCTCTACTCCTTCTGCAAAATATTCATAATCATCATCCACTTGTGGCTGAGCTCAATGGGATTCACCAAACTCCTCATCTTCAACTGAATTACTTCCCCTTACACCCAAACACCTCTCAAGGGTATCTCAGGCTTCCTTCGCTGACTTTGCATCTACTATGAGGGGTAGAATGTTGTCATCTATAGATTTTTTTATGCATTTTAATGCGAAGGCGTTCTTTTGACTTTTCAGTTCCTTTTTAAAAAAAAAAAACTTCCTACATCTCTAGTTTTTGCTTCGAGTTTCTTAGCTTATTAGCTTCCCCATTTATTGAGTGTGGCACACTATGACTCAACAAGAAAACTGTATTGCAAACATAGCGGCTTCTCTATTATCAACTTCAATCAAATTAGATTGTCAATTGTCTTTCTGGTTTTGACTCTAGCTCATGGTGGCTAAAAAATACCAAATTGATTCACTTTCAATACAATCTTTATCTCATTTTTTTACAAAAGAAACATTTGCAGAAAATAATTTCACAAAATCCTTTTTAATTTGAATAAGTTTAAAAAATTTTTAATGGCTTGTTCTAAAGTATTTCTCCTTTTCTAAGTAAAAAATAATTTTCGACAAAGCCAAAATCATATGATTGCTTTAAAACCATATGAAAACCTTTTTTTTTTAACTGTTTTAAAAAATTACATAACAATTTTAACAATAATACCCTTCATCCAAAGAAAATAAGAAATAAATGATATTACTTTTGCCATGCACCTTGGAATTTTCAAGCTTAGGAATACACTATAGTTTTCGTGCCATTCGAGCCTTCCCAGTTCCGAATTCGTAATTCGAACTTTCATCACGATGACCTCAAAGATGACCTCGTTTGACCTTCACCACAGATTTGAATCTCGTGCCTCTTAAGAGGACCATATTGGCTTCGTGCCATAGATGTGACTTGTGCTCGTTTCGGGTATGTCGTCGTCAACACATTTTTTGACACACAAAATATGCGGCTAGTGGCTAATTTTACATGTTGGTTTTGTACTTAAGCAGAGAGATCAAGTGCATTGGTCAATTCAAAAAAAAAAATTTCTTAAAATCTGGCTAGCTTGTAGTGGTTTCTCTTTGATTTCATATTCCTCTTGAATTGTCTCCCTCGAGTCTTCATCCTTTTCGTCTTTTAAAATATCCAACTTTCTTTTTTGCAAAACCTGCTTCATGCAATTAACCTATTTCTCCTCCTCAACTTCTTGATGTATGATGTTTTCTTTTTCTCCTCCTCAACTTCTTGATGTATGATGTTTTCTTTGGAGTCTTATGTAACTTGGCCCTCTAATACCATGACAAAGAATGAAGAGAGATCATGGAGCAAAGGTTTTTTCTTTTCAATATCATAAATCAGTTAAATAAGATTGTATTGGAAATATCAACATTAAATGACTAGAATAAAACTCAACTAAATTTCACTAACTGAAATTAACTTAAAACACTTAAAGTAAAAATGATAACACTTAACAGGTGATTGGATTAGATACTCCCATAGGAATAAGGAGTTCCATGTTAATGTGACACTATGTGCCGTTGCATTTACGTTAGCATAGGAAGGGCCAAGTCACTTATTCCTAAGGTCGCCAAAAAATTCACTTGATAATCGCAGTTCTTTCCTTCCTATGAAAAAATATCAATCAATGCCTACATGTAGGAGATTCAGGTTTACTGGAAGGGGTGTTTATGTTGGTCAAGCCTCAGCACTTTCCGAAATCCTATACAGACACACCGCTAGGTAATTCACTTGCAGACATTTTCAAATGGATAGCTCAGTGTCTTTTACACGAGCATTACTCTGGAGTAGGAATTCAGTTATGCATCACAAACCAAAGTGAGCCCTAAAAATCTATTGTTAAGGGGGCTTGTGCCATTTTTTAACATCTTTTTTGGTTCTCCTTCAATGAATAACTTGTGTGGTAGATGAAGCACAAATTTGTGGAAAATATGACTACGAATATTAAATCATTGATACATGTTAGCAACCAATTTATATTAGTAAAAAAATTGGAAATGCCATGCGGAGTGTGGAGCTCTGCATAATGGAAATGTGGGGATTAAATTTCATGGGATGTCTCTTAGAACTCATAATTGGACAAGGCGACCGTGCTTGGAATTATTGTGCAGAATCCAGAGGCCTCTACATACCTCCCCTTTTTTTTGACTGAGGGTGAGATATCTCCTTATGCTGCAATTTTTTATAAAAAACATAGTAACTATACCGACTAGTTCCGGTGATTTCACTTCTTTTTACCAGCGATGGTAAGTGCTCCGATTGTGTTGGTATTACTATATCTTCCATGAGTTTAAACTCACCGTTGTGTTGAAATATTAATCTTACTGTTGGTTAAGTGTCATCTCATTTTATTGTCTGTTTCGTGTCATAGACAGCTCAATTTTACTTCAGTCTTATTCCATAGACCTTGATTTCTACTTCAATCATTTATTATTGATGTTTACAATGTAATATATTTAACCATTTTGAAATATTGAAAAAAGAAATCTCCACTGCACTTTTTGGTTTTATTTTTTTCAGAGTATTGGAGGCCCAAGTGGCATAAAACACCAGAGAGAGTTGCGCCTCAAAGTTTTTGGGTTCGCAAAGAAAAGGCGTGAGAGGCCGAGAAAAAGAATGCAGTTGCGCACCTTTAAAAAAGACTCAGTGCATCGTATACGAAGCTCAACCAAAATAAATTGCGCACAAAGCAATAAAATTACGAATTTGTAGAGCTCTTAAAAGTTGTGCACCCCATGCATTGAAGGACTGTTCACATTTGTGCATCAAAAAGATGTCAGAGTTGCACACACGAGTTAACGAAGTCCACACAAGAAAAATCCGCCCAAGAATTCCTTCAAAGTCAAAGGTTCATATTTTTTTAATTCACGAATACATGTGAAAGGAGTATTTGTTATTTTTCTAATCTCAAAAAGGTTCACAACAATAATTCATAAAACACTTTATTCATGCAAGGCCCTACTCATGAAATGTTTTAATTCATGATTAAAAAAAAAAAGGATTTTAATTTTAATTTTAAAAGAGATATCGGCTTCGTCTAAGTGAATTTATTTGTTTAAAAAGGGTTTATTAAAAAAATCAAGGTTTTTTTTAAAAGAGGGTTTACATTTTTAAAGGAGATATTTTTTTTAAAAGGACTTGAGAAGGGTCTGCAATGTTGTATTTGAAGAAATACAACACCTTGCCACAGACCCCGACTCTTTCTAGCAAAAATTACCAGTTTTGGTTTTTCAAAATGAAGACATTCGTGCAAGCCCAATAGTGTTGGGATACACTTCAAAATACCTATGTAGAGCCAACCCAAGAAGCATGGGTGGCCATGTCCAATAATCAGAGGAATGAAACTACTAAACTCATAAGGAAATAACACAGAGCCAATTATTGGATACAAAACTCATTTGATGACTCTATTTTTGACAAGATAACTGGTGCATCTGCAACACATGAAGCTTGGGGAATCTTGAAGGTTATGTATCAAGTTAATGATACAGTGAAGACAGTTAAATTAGAGACATTGAGATCACAGTTTGAAACCCTAAAGATGAATGACACAAAAAATGTCAATCAATTCATGACTAGAGTCGTGGGAATAGTTAATCAGATTAAGCTCATCAGTGAAACCATTTCAGGTCAGAAAATTGTTCAAAAAGTCCTTCGAAGTCTACCCTATTAATATGACCTGATTAAAACAAGCATTCTGGAATCCAAATATTTTACAATTTTCTTGGTAGAAAAGTTTACTGGATCACTTCTGGCACACGAAACAATACTCAACTTGGCAAAAGATTCCATAGAACAAGCTTTCAAAGAACAACTTTATTTTGGTAGAGGAAGACGTAGAGGATATAGAGGCAGAAACGAGTGAGGCAGAGGCCGAAGCAGAGGCAAATATGAACATCATCATGCAACAGACCAGACTCCACAAAACCAAACTCAAAGAAGTAGCCCATAGATCAAATCGAAGGTCCAATATTATTACTGCAAGAAATTCAGGCATTATGAACATGAATGTACAATGAAACAGACATATCAGCAAAGAGGTAGTGTCCATCTCTACAGCAATGAAGGAGAATCCTCTGAAACAATGTTTCTTTCATGCCATGTTTCTGAAGACACTAACAACAAGGATCTTTGGTTGTTGGAGGGTGGCTGCAGCAATCATATGACCGGTAATAAAATTATGCTTTCTTATCTTGATGCTTCCATAACATCAAAAAATACTCTTGGAGATCACTCTTGCATTAAAGTTGAAGGAAAAGGTATTTTCCCTATTTTTACTAAACAAATTCAACAAAAATGCATACCTGATGTTTATTATGTTCCACATCTAAAGCATAACCTCATTAGTGTAAAAAAACTAATGGAAAATGGTTATGATGTAATATTCCAAGGGAATACATGTTATATGTATGACAAATTTCCCAATAGAAGACTATTCGCAAAGGTTGAAAAAACCAATAATAGGAGTAGTTCAAAATCGTTATTCTGCCGAGGCAGATTATCGTCGGAACTTAATCCTGATGTTTCATTTTACTCTTAGAAGTCGAAATCTATCACAGTCTTCAGTCCACAATGTATTTAGAATAGATGCATCTCAGCCATAACATTCTAGAAATGGTCATATCCCATTCAAGACTCTGAATTAGCTTCAGAAATAGTCAATAGGCATTGGCCTCCCTACTATGAATGAAAATTACTGTAATTGTGAAATTTGTGTTCTGTCCAAGAATAAAACAGATAACTTTCCCACATATTCCTCTAGAGCAAAAGAACCTTTAGAGCTTGTTCATACATATTTATGTGTTCCAATGCAAACACCGTCCATTGGTGGTAGTCCTTATTTTCTAACATTCATTGGTGATTATAGCAGGAATACATTGGCGTATTTTCTAAAAAATAGATCAGATACATTCTCAAGGTTCAACGAATTCAAAGAAGAAGATGGAAAGAAGATTGGAAATCCTTTAAAATTACTCAGATCTATTAGAGAAGGAGAGTACAACTCCAATGAATTCAAATTATTTTGTCAACAGTAAGAAATCATAATGTAGAATACAACAAGATTTACTCCACAATAGAATGGAGTAGTAGAAAGGATAAATCAGTCAATCATGAACATGGCCATATCTACGCTTCGTGAGAAGAAGTTGTGAAAATGAAGTGATATGTATGAGAAAGTATATGGTTCAAATACCCCTCATTTACCCTCTAAAAGGGGCATACTTAGGCACTTATATGTTATAGTGGCAGTTGTTAGAATCAACTTGTGTTAAGAGTATGAGACCAACCTAGTTGTTGTTTCATGTAAATAATAATAATAATAATTCATGTTATTTAATGTCAGATTTATTTATACTTAAATGTTCTCCCACTTTCCGAAGGTGTTAGATTTAATGAATGAATAAAAGAAAATTCCACATAAATTTTATTTTATTTCTCATTATTGTCAATTGCCAACTCTTAATTAGTAATTTCTCATGGTAAGGTTCTTTCACTAGTAATTTTTATTTTTATTTTTATTTTTGTTTTTTATTTTCTATTTTTTTATTTTATATATATATATATATATATATATATATATATATATATATATATATATATTCTTCAGTTGTAGAATAGATCAAAACCATAGTATTGTAACATGTGGCTCTAATACCACTTGTAACATCCACCAATAACCTTCAAGAAAAACTTATTATTATCTTTTTTTAACTTTCTAACTAAGGTTATACTTACTCAAGTAATTTTCATCAATTCTGTGAAACAAAATTTATAATCCACTCAAACTATTTACATGAAGGTGGTTTATTACTATGGGAACTATTACCACGTCATAATATTATTTCAATTTGGTTGTAGTATGATTTATGTATATATTTTCTTTCATGGTGCATTTTCTTAAATCTATGTATTGACTCCTTTGAACTTCAACCCTATTAAGTTATTGAATTATGGTACATATATGATATTACTTTATTTACCTGGTTGACTCTGCTTCTTGTCATATGACGTGTTAAAAGCGGATGAGCGAAACCTAGTTAGAGTGAAATTCTCTTGAAGGGTCCAATTTCTCACACTACTTGATCGTGAGCCAAGTAGCATGTAACACATGTTAGCTTCTCCATCATTAGATTTTTGGGCTTTTGATCTGACGGTTATCATGGAAACAAGGTGCTTAAGGGGTAACTACTCCTACCTTGCCCTTGTCATCTTGCACTCTCATTCTCAACACTCCTAGTGAAGTTCTCCAACTATCCTAGGTTTTCTTCCCTATGGGATGGCTTCTGTTAGCCTTGAGTGTATATATTAGGTTGTAGATTCAAAACCACTCATGAAGTTTGTTAAATCATAAGACTCATAGCTACTCTATTGCTCTGCAAAATTTAATTCACAATCTATAACACAAATCATATACATGCAAAAGGAGCCCACGGGGCTTTGGATTGACGGTGAATGCGTTGTTAAGGCACCCCTTGCGATAGGTCACTGGTTCAATTCCCCGTGGGTACTTAGTTTAGTCTTAACCTAGAAAAAAAAATCATAGACATGCAAAAGGAAACATCACACATGCACAGAGATTTATCTAAGGGAAAGCAACTTCTCAAAACCCCTTCTTATTTGTATTGCATTAATCAAAGAATAGAAATTAATACATATTCTTGTTCAAGCCTGAGCACAATATGCAAGTGTATAGTTTATCTCTCTGTCTGACTCATTGACTGTAGCCAACACTTAACCAATTTTCAAGCCCTCCAAGATCCTATTTCATTCTGTTGTTCCTTAAATAATTTGGCACCTATTAATTAGGAATTTCCCTCAATTGGATTATGCAATCTCTCTAGGGTCTTTCTCTAACTGCATGCACCACTTCTACACTTCGAAATAGTCTACAACTAGTAGTACAATGCCTTTGAATCTCCATATCGACTAGCTAGCTTGGATTATCTTCATGCACGAGCTAATTTAGGTTGATTGATCAGCTATTGGGATAATCACTAAGTGTGGTTAAAGTCACACTTCCACATCCTGACCTTCCATTACTTCCTCCAATAGTTAGAACTAGTTTAACTCACCATAACATAGTTTAACTGAATTAAATTGCTACAATTGAAAGTATATCAACCTAGGATCCCAAAATATAGGAATCGTTGCACACAACTAAACTGCATGCCCCTACCTTGAATTAACTAAGTTAGACTCCTATTTTTGAAGAATCAAATTAAGAAAAATAAACTTAAACTCATTAACTCAAATTGAATGTTTTTAACTGAGCGACAAGAGCCATTTCGCCTCAGTTAACTCCTCCAAGTTGTCTGTTGATGTGGAATTTCAAATTTCCTCAATTTGATTAAGGAAATATCAAAGTGAGACTTTCTTGTTGCATTTTGAACACTCCCTCTTAACAAGAAAGGGATTATCAACCAACACTATCCCGCACCTATGGAATGTACTGCATGCAACACCTCTCACCATTGCTTCTGTTTCTACAACAACATATGCAACTGTGAAGAACCAAAAAACAAACTAAATCAATCATTCCTGCAATTGTCTACTAGGAAAATTGTGTTGTTGTTGACTCTGCTACTGAACATTATTCTTTGTTTTCAAAACTCCTCTGCACTCCTCACTATCTGAATGGCATTGATCCTCTTGCTACTGAATATTGTGGTCCCCCGTAGCAAGGTAATGATCCATGACGTGAATGCCTCAATGGACCATGCCCAAATTTATGCAACTCTTGGATTAATGATCTACATCACTCCACCTCAATCCTTGAGGTATAGTTTAATGTTCTCCCTTTTCCCACTTAGATCGAACCCATTATTCGAGGTCCTTAATTTAGTGTATGTCTCCACACTTCTTCCTCTCTGCCTCTCCATTTGTAGTTGGTCAACAAATTCCCGAGGCTTCTTCTAAGGTTGCATGTTGAAAGGTCTAACATGCTTCCTCTCAACCACCATATCTCTAGTCTATGTGCTTCTCCTCAAGGCTTTATATGCATCTTCTACCTCAATTTCAATAGATTCTTGACTCGAGCACTGATCTATTTCACCTGCCTCATGGATATGTGTCTCAGGAGTGCTTTCCCTTTTCTGAAGATCACATTGTAACCACAGTCTTCTAAAAGTGCAACAAAGATTATATTTTTCTTTAGTCCTCGAATGAACATGACATCCTTGAATCTGAGAGGGGAGCTCAACTCCCTATGAAAGGTGACTATACCAATCCTAGTCAAAATGTACCTTTCATCATCTCCAAACTCAATGTTCATATGGGGATCTTTCTCCTCCATGTCACTGGAAAATTCTCTATTCCCCTTCATGTGGAACGAGGCACCACTGTTTAGGTACCACACACTCCCCATCACTATACTCTTCATGCATGAAATGAGAGTGAAGTCTAGCTAGAACTATGAATCCAAAACTTCACCTGTTCCTGCTACTGCAAGATCCTTATTGCTTGCCTTCTTATGTGGACACTTAGTGGCATATTTTCCGAATTCATGATAATTGAAACACTGAGTTTTGGATAAGTATTTCTTCTTTCCCCCTTGAATGGATTCAACTTCACCTTGGGACTTCTTTCCCTTGGCCTTCCTTCCTTTGCTTACTAATGCAAAGTCCTCTTCCTCTTCTTTGTATAAGGTCCCATCTCTAGTATTCTACCTTATTTCCTCTTGTACCAGGTTAGAGCATAAGTGCTTCCAAATCAGTAGTTTCTCCCTCCCATTCAGTGACAGCTCTTGGGAAGGCTGAGATGGGATAGAGCTACCAAATATTCTTTAGGGAAATTAAAATTGTCCCCACCAAGTTCATCATGACACTATGTAAACTTTCTCAGATACTACATAATTGTGTCATTCACCTGCATCTTGAAACTTCGAAGTTTATCATTGAGTGCTAGCTTCTTGTGGTCACTATTTTTCTGGAACAATTCTGTCAGTGTACTCCACATCATGAACATATTTTATTTTCCTTGGATATTCGAGACAATATGATCCCGTACTCCATCCAAGATGATTCTCCTCACCTTGCCTACATATTTCTTCCACTTAGCAAGTTTATGAGCATCAAATGCTTGATATTTTGCAACATCTGTCTTGATGTATTCTAGCAACCCATTTTCATCCAATATTTCCTCCATGTGCTCCTTTCGTGTAACCATATTTGAGGTGAGTTCCAAGGGATACTCTAGCCTTAGTCCGTTGTAATCCATCTTCTTTGTCCTGAAGAAAACCTGGAACAATGATCTTCAAATTCAAATCTCTGAGGCATGACTTTGAATTTCCTGTTCTATTGTGAATTCAACTCTCATACCACGTAAAATTTAGGTTGTTTATTCAAAACTACTCATGAAATTTACTAAATCACAAGACTCAAAGCTACTCTACTACTCTGTGGAAGTCAATTCATAATCTAGAAAACAAATCATAGACATGCAAAAGGAAACATCACACATGCGTAGAGATTTATCTAGGGATTTTTTTTTCTCAAAACCCCTTCCTATATGTAGTGCATTAATCAAAGAATAGAGATGAATACATAGGCTTTCTCAATCCTGAGCATAACATGCAAGTGTATAGTCTATCTCTCTACTTGACTCGCTGACGCTGGACAACACTTAGCCAATTTTGAAGCCCTCCAAGCTCCTATTTCCTTATTTTGTTCCTTGAGGAATTAGGACCCTATTAATTAGGAAATTCACTCAATTGGATTGCACAATTACTCTACATTTTTCTTCTGATTGCATGCACCACCTGTACACTTCATAATAGTCTACAATTGATAGCACATTGCCTTAGAATCTCGATCTAAACTAGGTAACTCAAATTATCTGCATGCATGAGATAATTTAGCTTGATTGATCAGTTATCTAGATGATCACTAAGTGTCATTAAAGTCACGCTTCCATAACTTGACCTTCCACTAGTTTCTCGAAAAAATAGAACTAGTTTAACTAACCATAACTAAATTTAATTGAATTAAATTGTTACAACTAAAATTAACTCAACATAGGCTCGTAAAATTTAGTAATCATTTCACAGAACTAAACTTCATGCCCCTAACTCTAATTAATTGAGTTGAAATCCTAATTTTTATGAATCGACTTAAGGGTACTCAACTTAAACTCATTAACTCATATTGAGTGTTCTTAACTGAGTGACAAGATCCATGTCACCTTAGTTAACTCCTCCAAGTTATCTGTTGATGTGTAATTTCAAATTTCCTCAATTTGATTAAGGAAAAATCAAAATTTAGATTTTCTTGTTGCATTTTCAACATTGAGCACATATGATGAAGGTTTCATGTCTTTGGTTCCTTTTTCCTACATTTTTATCTTCTAATATGACTTGTTAACTTCCACTATTATATTTTCCTTAGCATATATGGCTACAATGGCATGGAGCAATGTCGAGTCGATTGTTGGGTTTTGACACTTTTTCTACACAGGTAAGGGTATCATAGTTTTTTTCCCTTTTACTTCTATAGGTATTGAAGTGAGAGTTTGAATCTTAGTTCTCTTTTTTTTAGTGCGCATTTACAAAATTGGCAAAGAATTCAGTTTTAGGTATAGTGAATTCCTACGTCATTTTCTTTCTTTATTTTCTAAAACTCAAGTCGTGATACTAATTTTGGAATGTATGTCATTGTTGCAGGTTAGGGTTTGTGCCCCCTTACTCAACAATTTGGGCATATTTATCTTGCAAAATATTTAAAGTCATTGTCGTTATTTGATTCAATTTCTGATATGGGTTTGTGCTTTTATCACGTTCTTTCACCAATCGCTTTATTTGGCCAAGGACTCTCTTTAATGATTGAAATTTAATTTTTTAGTCTTTGAGCTTAAGGCATGCATAGAGTTAGTGAACTTATATGTGCAGTGTAATAATCATGACCTTGTTATAATTCTCTCATATTGATAAAATTTATTTCCAGTTTATTTTTTAAAAATGTATCCCCTCGAACATGGTTTTACTAGTTTTAAAAATTACAGTTCAATACAAACTCTTTGGTTTTTTTGTATCGGTGTGTGTGTTACAACTCTACATCTATAAAAAAACAAAAAAGGAAAAACCTTTGGTTTTATGGACATACATACATACATACATATATATATATATATATATATATATATATATATATATATATATATATATATATATATATATATATATATATATAAATATATATAGTTCTCTCTCTATTGTACATGCTCTTGATTTCCTACAACATATTATGGAAGGGGTATTGGTTATGAACATTCTAAACCATCTCCAAGGTATATAAATTTTGGTCATCCACTCACTATTTTTGCTTTTATACTCGTAGGCTTATTATATCATTCTATTCTACCTAGCTTGCAATAAACATTTAATTTATTATATCATTTGGTTATACTTATATGTTCTCATTCCTAAGTGTGATTTACATATTAAAATTAATATCCCCAATGGGGTACAGACTTGTTGAATACATATTAGGTTATTATTACTTCATGGCATGACTTATGTTAATATGTCTAGAGGCGCCCATCAAATTCTTTCTTGTGCAAAAAGATATTTTTGGATGATGATATCCACATGGTCATGGTACAATTAAAGTTTTACTGGCGTGTATTGAATCTCTCCTGGATGTTTGGTTATACAGTACCCCATGGTTATGAATGTTGCATGTTCAGCTTGGCCTCAGAATACTGCACACCAAATCCTTTATCGCCAGGTCTGCCTCCTTCACATGGGATGCATGTGATCGCACTGACATGGCTAGATGATAAGGATGCAAGGATGAAAATTGAGGGAGGGGATCTCCCCACACAAAATGCTAATCTCTTGTACCTTTGACATTTTCGCTCCCTTTCCTATTTTCATTCACCATTTTCTTTTGAGGTTTTTTTTGCAGCGTTGTTTCTTCAATAAATGTCATGTACCAACACCCTTGTTAGTGTACATTTGTATTTGGGTAGGATTTAAATGCACACAATTTTCTTATGGTAGAGCCCATTTTTTTTTTTTTCTTTAAACTGATCTCACATATGGTTATGGTGTCTCTACTACATAAATTTCCTTAGAATATATATTTTGCTTTCCTCTAGAATTATATCTTGCAGTTCTAATGCTTTTACCTTTGTTTTGTATGTATACCACTCATACCAGGGTTCCCACCAGTTTCAGGTTTTGCTCGCCTTCAAGTAATGTTGTTTTCTTTTATGAAATTCACTTGTGCCTTAGCTTATTTATTTGTGTTATGTGTGAGGATGGCCTTATATGCAATCTATATGTGTAGTAATAAAAATTCCCCCTCTATTTGGATAGGGATTAGTAGAGGTCAAATGAATTGATTCGATGATTCTAGATACAATGGTGAATGTAAGGTAAGCGCCTAGAGGTTTTTTTTTACCTTCCTTTCTAATTTTATTTTAGAAATGGGAAGTTTTGATTTTATTATTATGGAAAATGACTCCTATGTTGGTTTTCCTCATTGATTTCCTATAATAAATTTCACATCGGGTCATCCTTTTTACTTTCAATTTTTTTTCCTCGATTTCATTTTTTGCCAACCTGCTATTGTCCAAAAATATTTTCGCATAGAATTAATAATAACTCCTCTCTTCTTATTGGAACAATAAGGAGTACGTGCAACCTTTAATGGGTCAAGTATTAATGTTTAATTCCTCTATTTGTGTTATTTCCCTACTAACTCAGACGTGTGCAATAGAGTATTTGTACTCTGGTTTCGCTATAATGTAGGTACCAACATATCTTTGGAAAACTCTTTTACCCCTACATGACATGATAGCACAGTAACCATGTAATTTCTATTGCTAATTTTTCCATCTCGGTTTCATTTCACTCTTGGGAGCTCGATTCAGACCTGTGGTCCTACTAAGAAATTCATTGACCACCACCATTGCTGACTATTTCTTCCTTGCATGACGTATGGAAGTTATGCGTTAATTCGCTATTGTTACTAGTTTAATGTGTAAATTTCTTTGGAAAACCCTGGTTAAGAGGGAGCTTGATGTAATATGAAACACAACGATTGGTAGTTTTTTAGAATTCTATACTCAACATAACTTGTTCCTCCAGTTCGTGTTTATAAAATCACTTTAGAATAATTTATTCACTTCTCGGACCTATTTTAGGCAGTACACTATAGATCAATGAATGTATGTTTTAATATGTGTATGTAATTATGTTTTTGTCCCTTGGTTTTATAGAGTTGAAATCTGTAAGTGGATAGTTGCCTATATTTGTAAGCATATATACATAGGAATTCCTTTTCATGGTATGTATTAGTTGGATTGCACTTTAATATTAGTATTGTTATAATTTATGGAATGGAGCATGGATCGATTTTTTTTTCACTAGTCAATTATGTGTAAGGAAAAACATAGAAATATTTATCATGCATATTCTCTTGGATACAATTTCTTTTCCGGTTTCCATACAAAAGTCGTTGTTGATATCTTTTTGTGAGAATACGAAATCAATGTTTTAGCTATAAATGAGCCCTATTGAGTAATTTATGATTAAGTGAATTTTTTATTTAAAGGTAGTCTACTATATAATGATACTTGAGTTCTTTCTCAATAACATTTTAATTTTTCTGTGAATTATGTTTCACTAGATATTAGAGTCAGCATGCACTCTAAATATTAACACCGAGGTTTTCAACTCTCTTCCTCTTGGTATTTTTTTTTATATTTACCTCACCATTACCCCTCTTGGCGCAATTGATTATTTCCTACTGTAATTTTTCTCCTTATGCTATCTCCTTGAACCATTATCTCTTATACCTATGAAGACATTGCATGCACAATTTTTTTTCCTTTTTAATTCTATAGTCAGAATATTTACTATAAGAAAACCATAACCCTATAGGTGTTGGATCCTACCTTGAACACACTAGATTACAAACATACATAGCAATTTTAACCTTAATTTCCCTCGATTTCTTTAAACCTATTGTGTGAAACCAACTAGATGGTAAACTCCATATTCCACCTTAATAAAAAATATATTTTCTGATGGAAAATTGCATTCATAGTAGCCAATGATTAATAATAAAAGAAAACTAAAATTTATAATGTCTGTAGCATCAATCTTCAAGCACGACTAAAAATTATAATAACAGAATACATGTATCTTATCCATAAAATCAGATTTCCAGTAGAATTAAATTTATGATATCAATATCCAAGTCAACATATTCATGTAACTATGCATATAAAGAAAGAATAAAATCACAACTAATCTACCTTGAATCACCAATTGGGGAACACTTGGGAATTTTGCACCTTTTTCTAACCAACCTTGAACTGAAACCTCTAGTTTTCCCCTTAGCTGAGATGTACTTGCCAAAGTATCAACAACCCCTATTGATCCATTCAGTTGGTATTTTATAACTTTTCTTCCATAATCAATTTTTCCTTCAGCAGCTTCCTACTTTGGTAATTCTAAAATTCCATTTGCCTAGGGTTTTCCTTTAAAACCCATTTTTCTCTACCACATGCTTTACTCTTATTCATACTTAGCATCTTTCGCTAGCAAAGCGATTTAATGAATTTTTCTCTCCTATCCATTATATCTTATCTAGAAGTTCTTATCATGGAATATTTATCTCAATCTCATCCACTTTGGCAAGAATCTCTTAGTCAAGTGCCTCATTCCCAAGTATTTTCACTCTTCTCTATTTATCAATAAAATTACTTATTACATAAGCATTTTAATGTATTTATTTGATTAAAAAATCATGACTTTTCTTCCATTCACACTAACATAACTCAGTCTGAACAAAGAAAATAACATTACAGAAACATAGGGGAACTACATTCTTCCCCGCTTTTAATTCACAACTTCCCAGTGTTAATTTCCCAATTACTTCCTTCTGGAATAGTGCTAGATAATTATGTTTTGTCTCATCTTCCCATTCCCATGTGGCCTCTTCAGGATTGTAATTGTTCCATTGCACTTTAACCCAAACGATAACTCCATTCTGGAGCCAAATCTCTTTTCGGTCTAGGATACAGAGAGTTTTTGCCAGAAATTCTCCTTCGGGTTCCACCTGTAGCATTTTCCAATCAATTATATGAGAGCTATCATCTACATATTTCTTAAGAAAATATACATGAAAAACATTATCAACTCTAATATGACTGGGTAATGCTAATTGGTAAGCTACAGGCCCAATTCTGTCGAAGATTTTGCACAACCCACAAATTTGTGGGGCTAATTTTGTATAGGTTACCATCCTTAAGGTATGTTTCCTTGGTTCAACCCTCAAATAGACATGATCTCCAACATTAAATTCCCTATGTACCTATTTTTTCAGCGTAGCTTGTATGCCTGTCCTCTGTGATTTTTATGTTTTGTTGAATCCTTCATATTATTTGCTCCATTTCCTGCAAAACAGACGATTCGAGTATAAATTTATTCTCCAGCTGACTCCAACCGAGAGGCATATGGCATTTTCTGCCATATATTGCTTTATAGGTACTCACTTTTATGGATGTTTTATAGTTTTTATTGTAATAAAATTCCATCAAATGTAGAAATTCCTCCCATTTAGTAGGTCTATCCATTGCATACATTCTTAGCATGTCTTCTATTATCTAGTTGGTTCTCTTAGTTTGCCCATTTTTTTAATGACGATATGACATGATGAAATTTAGATGAGTTCCCATGCCCCTAAATAATATCTTCCAGAACATTGAGGTGAATTTGGAATCCCTTTCTAACACTACCATCTTGGGTACTCAGTGTAGTTGAAAAATATCCATCATGAAAATATTGGCAATCAATGTTGTGCCATAAGTGGATTGTACGGGTATGAAATGGGTTTCCTGGTCCTTGGTAATCCTTTGATAAAACCCAATGAAATTATTTCTGATTTCCATTCTAGGATAGGTAGTGGATTCAACAACTCGACAAGGTGTTGATGTTTAATCTTAAACTCTTGACATTCTAGTCATTTGGATAGATATTCGGCCACCTCATTTTTCATACCTCACCAAAAGAAGTTATTTCCTAACACGTGATCATATTTTGGTACCCACGATGTCCTGCCCACGGTTTCTTATTATACTCATCTAATAATATTCATTTCAGGGCATTCACATTGGGAATATATAATTGTTTCCTATCAATCAACAAATTAATAGAATTTTCATCATAGCCAAGAATGTTAGTTTTTTGCATTTCTTGTTCGATTTTCAAGTATATAGGGTCACTGGTTGTTGAGATCTTTATTTGCTCCACCAAATCTGTACTAAAACTAATAACTTACACCCCCATTAGAGTATAAGCATGTATGCTTAAAGCATCTCCTATCTTGTTTTATTTCCCTTTGATGTGTTTAATGTCAAACTTAAACTCACTAAGGAATTCCATCCATCTAGCTTGTCTCACATCGAGGTATGGTTGGATGAAAATATATTTTAGGCATATGAGATATGTTACTAAACTGAATTTCTTCCCTAACAAATAATGCATCCACATATTTAAGGCATGTATTACAACAACTAGCTCTAATTCATATATAGCATAACTCCTTTCATGTGTTTTCAACTTTCTAGACTCATAATTGACCACTGAATTTTATAGCATTAAAACTCCTCGTATCCCTTCCATACAGGGTTCAGTACAAACTATAAAATCTTTATTTTGATCTGTAAGTTTTAGAATAGGAACCACTATAAGCAGATATTTCATCTTATTAAAACTTTCCTCACATTTGTTTGTCGCTTAAAATTTTACTCCTTTCTTCCGGAAATATGTAATAGGATGTGTTAGTTTCAAAAATCTCTCTATAAATCTTTCGTAATACCCCTTAATTCCCATAAAATGAAGGGACAATAGGCACATCCTTTGGTATGGGTCAATTTACCATGGCCTTAATCTTTTCTATATCAAATGCTAGTCCTTCATTTAAAATGATGTGGCCCAAGTACTGGATTCTATTTTTGTAAACTTCATATTTGCTCAATTTGGCATATAATTGATGTTTTCTTAAAGTTTTCTACAATAATTTTAGGTGCTCCTTATGTTCCGCTTCATTCTTAGAATATACCAGAATGTCATCAATAAATACCAACAAAAATTTATCGAGATACTTATTAAGTACTTTGTTCATCAAACACATAAAGGTTGTTGGGGCATTAGTAAGACCAAATGTTAACACTACAAACTCGTAGTGACAATATCTGGTTATGAAAGTTGTTTGAAAAATATATTCATTTTTTATTCCTAATTGATGATATCCTATCCTTAAATCAATTTTTGAGGAAATGGTTCCCCCCCTTACATGATCAAATAGATCATTTATGTGGTGAAATGTATATTGATTATTAATAGTTAACTTGTTTAGTTGTCGATAATCAATGCAAATCCTAAATGTATCATCCTTATTCTTGATGAATAACATAGGAGCTCCCCATGGTGATACACTAGGCTTATTATAGCCTTTGTCCAATAGTTCTTGTAGCTACATTTTGATCTCCAATAATTTAGGTGGACTCATTCGGTAAGGGGCTCTAGACACTGGGGCTGCACCAGGTATCAAATAAATGGAAAAGTCTATATCTCTGTGAGGGGGTAAACCTAGACATTCCACCGAAATACATCATGAAACTCCTTAATAATTGGCAGGGGGTCTAATTTTGATTCTTCTCCTTGTTGTTATCTTGCTTCTACATGAACCATAAATAATTGACACCCCTTCCATTCACTTTCTTCATTTGTAAGGCTGAGATTTGAATGACTGATATGGGTTTTGGTATTCATTGGATTATTTGAGTTTGCCCATGTTGATTCACATAACTCAGTGTTTTTTCTAAACAGTTATAATAGCCCCTTGTTTTCCCAACCAGTCCATGCGAATCATTACATATTATGATCCTCGAGGAAGTATGTTTAGGTTCATTGTTCTAATATAGCCATTTAAATAAAGATGGCATTGATTTACTTGGTTGGTTAGCCTTCTCTTGGTGCTATTTTCTAACTATACTAGGCAGGAACTTTTATATTTTTCAGTTTTAAGTTTAGAATTTTCTGCTATTTGTGGCCTAATGTAACTTAAACTAGCTCCTAGATCAACTAAAACAAGAACAGGTTGGTTGGAAATAATAACTTCAATCTCGAAAATTGTTGATTGATGTTATGCTTATCTATCCTCCAAGGTTGTGCTTATCCTGGGAATGCTTCTAGCAATATCATTCAATATGGTGGCTTCGTGGATAACTTAGATGTTTTGGATAGATCTGAGATTATGCGGCCAATCCCTCAATAGATGATTGTCACCACGCCCTTAGCACTTCAATTGTTATTTTTCTTGACCCCCACTACTATTTTAGTATTCAGATCCATAGGTTTTGACCCACCTTGAGAGTGTGCCAAATGATTTATGTTCCCCTTGCTAAATTTTTTCGTTGATGGTCCTTGCCAAATTTTTTAAGATAGCCAGGTTTCTATCATTTTGCCCCAATTGCAGATTTGGCTTCGTCCTTATTCTACCAAAACTTGGGGCCTTCACCTTTATTCAAAAACTTATAATAAAATAACCTCGCCTTTCTTACTGCTTCATCAATTGGCTTAGGATTGTCTAACTCAATCCACTCTTTCTAGACAGTGGGTAAACAGTTCAGAAACCATTGCTCCTAGGATTTTTCTTCTTTAATGTAGGGAACATGCCACAGAAAATTGGTAAAATTTTCCACAAATTCGTCCATAGTTAATTGTCCCAACCTTAACTCATATAACTCTTTTACATTATCTTCATAATAAAGTTCACCTAAGTAGCAGTTTTTAAGTTGCTTCTAGAAATTCTCCCAAGATACTTTCTTTTCCTCCAATAGATGCACACTTTTATCTTCTTCCTACCAGAGAGAAGATTTACCTTGCAACTGATAAATGACTAATCTAGTCTTTAAGTTTCTCTCGTATTCATAAACTTGAAAATATTTAGTCATATTAAGTAGTCATGCTTTTGCATCATCCTCTTTTCCCCCATCAAAAGTAGGTGGATTTATTTTCCTAAATTCACCTTGTAGTTATGTTGGTTTCCTTCTCTTCCATGTCCTTAGATACGTTCTATCAGACTACCCCCCACTTTCAAATTGCTTTGATTATGTGCCATTTTTATTTCTTTTCAATACTTCAATTTCCACAGTTTTATGGCTAAACGTTTCAGTGAGTCCCTTGATCATCCTTCCTGCACCTCGCTAGCCTTTAACATGTGTTTCTCCTCAGATATGCAAATTCTTCCTAAATATTTCTAATAACTTCTATAAATTGAGTAGTTTTTGGGTTGGCCCTGTTTCCCGATTCAACATACAAGTCTTCACATTTAGTGATGGCTACAGCCTCCTTGGCCATTCTGCTATAGGTGTATCCATTCCTTACCTTATAATTAAAAAAAATCAATTGTTAGTTCTTCCTTACATCAGATTTTCAGGTCTACACAATTATTTTTTTATTGTTTTTTCGGTGGTTCCTTAAGGCCCCAGTTGCAAACATTGGCTCTGATACGATCTGACACAACACCGCATCTTAAAAAAAAATATTAGTTTATATATATATATATATATATATATATATATATATATATATATATATATATAGTTCTCACTCTATTGTACATGCTCTTGATTTCCTGCGAGATATTTTGGAAGGGTTATTGGTTATGAACATTCCGAACCATCTCCAAGGTATATAGTTTTTGTTCATCCGCTCCCTATTTTTGTTTTTATACACGTAGGCTTATTATATCATTCTATTATACCTAGATTTCAATTAAAGTTTAAATTATTATATCATTCAATTATGATTACATGCACTCATATTTAAGTGTGATTTACATATTAAAATGAATATCCCCAATGGGGTACACCCTTTCTTAATACGTATTAGGTTACTATTACTTCATGGAATGACTTATGTTATAATTTATGTGTACAGGTGATGAACCCTAGAAATGGGTAATTATATCGGCTCATTTAGCCTCCTAATTCGACTTAATCCACTATTCTCATTAGTTTATTGCATGTTTTTTATTATATTTATGCTAATAGAGTGAATTGGGTTAGTCATTATGCCAAAAAGTCTAATGTGTGCTTTATGTAGATTTTTGGTCAATTTTGAGACAAAATCAAAGGTTTTAATGAGCACTTGGCAGCCAAATTCGTGGAAGAACAAGGGAGAGGATTTGTAGGAAGGTGTCCCCTTCATTTATGAGCCCTTACCTCGAATTCTCCACCAGCAGCTCGGAGTTCAAGGGCCACCACATCGATGATCACAAGGGCAGCCGAGCAGGGCTAGTAAAGTCGTTGTTAACTGCAAGTTTTCACAGCCGACTTCCTAAAGTTTAGGAGGACTATTGGGGTCCTAAATTTGTATAAATAAGAAGGCTTAGGGCCTCAGTTTTTTTAGTTATATTGTAGGCAGATGTTAGTTAGATTTTTAGTTATATTTTAGTCATTTTTTTAGTCGATTTTCACACTCTAGTGCAGCCCTGTATCAACACATTTTCGAGCTTTTTCTTGTAGACAGTTTTTGGGATGTAACTATTATTTTTTGGTGAATAAAGATGACTCCAAATTTGCACCGGCTCTGATCTTTCTTAGGAGGCTGTAGCTCTTGGGGTTGGGCCCAACCCAAGTGCCAGTACCTCCTTTGAGTACTTTCATGTGTCTTTGCTACATTATAGAATAATTTATGTTATTTACGTTAAGATATTGCTTTGTTACTTAGGTTGTTTTTTATCATTAGAATATCTTTTCATGATTTCGGTTTATTTGACAGTTTGGTAACAGAAAGGATCTATAAAAAGGCCTTCAATCAATCCTTGGTCTCACCTCTCCCTCCTTGGGACCATGAGCTGAGACCAAGGCATACTTGCTGCCACAAAAGCATTATTTTTGCCTTTTCATGCAATTGCTAATGTTAGATTTTTAGTTGGAGAAGTTGATACCAGTCGTACTTGCATGTTTAGATCTATTCATGCTTAGTTTCCATAGCTATCTTGCATGATTTCCTGTCCATAAACTTCTGTTCATCATGTTTATGGTTTTTAGGTCAAATTAGGTCAAAATAGATAGATCTCTGTTTTTTTCAGTCTTTGTTCAATCAGTTTTGAAAAATAGTCTGCAGAGTACCTGTGATACATCCCTACCTACCCTTCCTCCATCACACAACCTGTTCCAGCCCCTAATCCAAGATTCCTTCCCTTCATTTGCCACACTTTCCCAATTTGCCCTAATTTCTACATTGTTGTGCAACATTTCTTTCTCCATCCTTGAGAAAATTCAACTATCTTCATCACTCCTGAGCTTCATTTACCAGGTCCCACACCTCTCAACAACCTTATCCATCATTCATTTCCACTTTCCCATTGCTTTCCCACCATCAACCCTCCAAAATCCTCTTTCGGCTCTTCCTGTAGAACTTCCTATAGAATCCCTGCAGACTTCTTGTAAAAGTTCATGTGAGTAGTTTTCCAAGATTTGATCACTGTGAAACTCTCTGGAAGGGGGATAGGGACTACTTAGTCCCTCTTCTCACCTTCCCAACCTCCTGCAAGTTCCCACTCCATCTCCTTTCGCCAATCAACCTCTGCACAGTTAAAAAAAGTTAAAGCACATGCATAATAATTCTGCAAAATTAATCAAAAATACAAAAGGATGCTTTTTCCATATTTTCCTTCAGAAGTATCTTAGTCACATGCATTTTACCTTTCCAAGAGTCAATGGCATCCATTTCAGTAGCTTTCATCTCCTTCCTTGCACCAGTAGGGTTAGTCGGCAAAACTAGGGTTTGCTAGGGTTCGCATTTCCTTTCGTCTTTCAGCTTCTTTCTACAAGTAGATTAGCCTGTTTTGAGTTAGCTTTCATCCATTATAGTTAAAAGCTTCTTCTAAGAACTCATAGAAGTTGGCTTAAGCTCCTAGCGAACTTGTGCTAGCTGATCAAGTGACAGCCTGCAATAAGAGCTAGTACTTGTGCATATAGCACCGTCGCTTCCAATTTTGTTACGAACTACCGGGTTGATAAAAGTAAAGAAGGGAGTCCCAGGAGTTGCAACATCATTGTTGCAATATTGAAACCCACTATATATTTGGTGCCATTGACGGGGAAGCATCAAAGTATTTGTGATAGCTGCTTTTCTTCTATTTTCTACTGCAACCTTCTGCTAAGTAGTTTATTCCAGTAAGAGTAGAGTAGTTGTTTCATTTCCATTCTGCAATTTCATTTCTGCAAAAGTAGATTATACATTTCCTACTTTCATTTCATTTCTGAAAGCGTAGACTAGACATTTCTTGCTTTCATTACAGTTCTGTAATTTCAATTCTGCAAGCATAGATTAGCCTTTCAATTCCGTAATTTCAATTCTGCAAGCATAGATTAGCATTTCAATTCTGCAAGAATAGATTAGCATTTCAATTTTGCAATTTCATTTCAGCAACATATATTATTCATTTCCCCTTTCATTTCAATTCTGTAATTTTTCAACAAGGTTTATTTTAGTTATCTGCAATTTTTTGTTCAATCAATTTCAGTTTTGCAGGTACAAGCTGAAAAAGACAAAAATCAACTAAAAAGATTTCCTTTCATTCCTTGTAGGAGTAGAGATAAGTCAGAAAAATGTTTGCACAACACCCCCACTACTTCACACAGCCAACCTTCTCTCTTCTTAGATGGTTGTGATTAAGAAGAACCGTTAGGTGGACAACAAGACATATTTGAAGAACCTCTAGGGGAGAAGAAGAAGAAGAAAACATTCCTCTTGAGCAAATGGCTAAAAACAGAAATGTTGGGAGCAGTACCTTTTCTTCCAACTCATCCCTTTATGTTGGAAAAGGTGAAGGTCAAAATATGCTGGAAGATTTCAAGAGTGAGATGAGGCACTTTATTGCCATGCAACTGGATACCTTGTGGATCCAAAGGAAGCAAGAGGAAGCCGAGAGGGCTTTGGCCATATTTTGTCCCAGGTGCACTAGAAAGCATCCTAGGAACGAATATCCATTTCACTCCATAGAAGTGTGTTTTGTCTGTGGAAAATACCATCCTACGAACGACTACCCTTCCTTGCCCAGAATTAAAGCTGCATATCAGAGGGCCAAAGGAGCCACTAAACCATTCTATTTCATGAACCAAAGGAGGCCACATGGACCCATACCTTACGAGCAGGGAATGCAAGTGACATCCCAGACCTATTACAACCCCTATCAAGCCACTTCCATGCCTTCTTAAGGTCCCCCTGCTCATCCTTCCTGGTCCACACCTCCTCCTTGGTCCTTCACATCTCCATATTATGCCCAATCAGCTCCTCATCCATTTCACTGCTAGACTCAGCCATAACCTCAGTGGAATGCACCTCATCAGGGGTGGAGGCCCCAGTACAAAACAACTCCCTCTCCTTTTCCTCCACCACCTGCCCAACCACAACCCCATCCACATCCATCTCAAATATACACCCCCACTCAACTACCCGTACCACCATTTCCAAACCCGGCACATTGGAGTAGCTTAACCCAATTACAATGCTGAGGCACAACATTTCCAAACAACTCCTTTTGAGCTCAATGATATTCACCATAGCTCAGGAAGAGTATTGCAAGGAAGAGATTATATAGATATCATTGAAAGACCAAATCCAACAGGAGAAGACACAAAAGAGAAGAGAAAAGAACCATGGGCTGCACTTGATAAAGAGAAGACAAAAGAATTAATTATCGAGAGAGCTCCCTCATGGTTACCATCAAATCCTCCATGTATTCAAGAGAAAAATCAACAAAAAGAGGAAGATGAGAAGGTCATGATAGAAGGTGACATGAAGAATGATCCATATCAACAAAAGGACCAAGGATATCAGAGCTATATTGAGATATGGCTCCAGACAGTCACTAAGTTGCAGCAGTACTCTCTTCCTCAACTATGTTTGATCCCTTGAAAGTCAAATCCTCTGGTCTCTCAAATCCGGATAACTGTCAAAGCATGCATTTCAAGCCTCCACATCATTTTGTCTCTAATCTCGATGTGCACATGGTTCCATTGGAAGTGTTCTTATACATGAAAATGAATTTGTTTTTCAAGTAGGGTAGAGTAGAAAAAAAAGAAAAAAAGAAAAAAAATGAAAATAAGATGAAAATAAAAATCTAAGGTGAAAACCTCCTCAGAGGTGCCTCAGGTTGGCCCATTGATTAGAAACTTCCATGATGCGGTCAATGGGTTGGAAAGAATAGAAAAGAAAAGGGGAATAAGATCCCTGGGTGAAAACCTACCTTAGAGGCACCCAGGGCAGTCAATTAGGGTGAAAACCTTCTTGAGGCGCCCTAGTTGCTTTAAAAAAAAAAACAAAGAGAAAAAGAAAAATAGACCTAATTTCTGTTGAATAATTGTAGGTTGTAGGAAGGACATTGTAGGTTAGGAGGATCACACAAAGCAAAGACAGAGGTCAGCACTAGGCTACAAGAATCCCTCACAATCCATTCCTCCATGACCACTACCATTTCCCAAGATTTAGTCTCATTCGGACTGAGATTTCACCTTCTACAGGAAGTTCTATATCTTCTACAAGAAGATCCTGTAGAGCCTACACACAAGGCAAGATCAATCTCCGAGGAGGACCCGAAGGTTTGGAATCTGTCCATGAGGTCTGTAAACATCCCTGCTTCCATCCATCGCCATATGTCACCTTTTTCCCTCTCTGTACAGCTCGATTGCACTCATTTTTTTATGTTCCTGCACAGTCACACACACAAATCCTATTTTCTTCATACTGCCAGCAAAAACTCCTTAATGACAAATAAAGTAGCAGTCTTTCACTCACCATATCTGTTACCCTCCATCTAAATTCTTCATCAGCTGAGGCCCAAGTCTGCATTACAGCCCAACCTCATTTTTTCCTTACTGTGCAAAAACTGTAGAATGCTCTGATACAAAAATACATAGAGAAGAAATTTGTTTTTTTCCATAACTTGAAAACTGTGCATCCATTTAAAAATTTGTTTTATGGGGAGTTGTAGAGGGATGATGGCAACATGCTCAAGTAATTTCAGCCAATTCCAATGCACAGTTTCTAAGAAATTAGCCCCCATCACCTTCACCCATTTTTGCATTTTCTCCATATCTGTGAATCCATTTAAAAACCTATTTCATGGGGAGATGCATGTGTGTGATAGTAACCTGCCCAAGCAATTTCAGTGACTTCTAGTGGACGGTTTTTGAGAAATTGACCTTTGTCACCTTTAGCCATTTTTAGCTTTTCTCGAAATATTAGCATCCATTCACCACAATTTTGCTATGGGAGGTGCATAACAATGATAGAAACATGCTCAAAAAAATTCTGGTCAATCCGATCTATCGTTTGGGAGCTATGGAGAAAACAAGTTGTTGTCTTGCAAAAATCCAGCATGAGCAGCATGAGGGTGCAAATCTGAATGTTGAAATAGACTCCTGCAGTTTAGATCTAGCTAGAGGATACCTGCACAAGATAAATAGCCACGTATAAGCAAGCAGACCAGCATGCATCTACAAAAACAAAGGCATGCAACAGAAGGAAAGGCCACAGTGCCTCACAGCAAATGCATTTGACTTCCAGGTACGTGACTAAACCCATTCCTCTGTTGCATGAATGTAATTTAAGAACTGCATGGACAGAGAGATGGTTGTGATTAAAAAATATCAGTGGCTAGGTAACTGGCCACCCTCATCTAGTTCAGACATCGCCTTGTCTAGTTCAAACAACGCTCAATGGGTGCAATCGGCATGTGTGCTCAGCAATCTCAGGAAGAAAACTAAAAACAGGTAGTGGTGGCTATTTAAACTCCAACGTAATTGATGGAAGTGATTACGGGAAAGTAGCATATAGTTTCGTAACAACACTATAGTCTACATGGGGCCAACATACATCCGCCCACCTCATCTCCTCACCACGAATCACGCCAGCAGTTAAAAGACAGCTCGGTTAACGCATTCACCACTCTTTGTTCACAGTGCCTTCACAACGTTCTCGACTGGATTACGCATCTACCACTTCCATAACAGCTAACCAGTCATCCCCTGCCAGATTTTTTGTTGTTTTTCTGAAAATCTCCCGCCTATCAGGCTTTACAGGAAGCACAATTTCATTCTACAGGAGTCGGGTGACTTCTACAGGAAGGCTTCTACAGGAAAGGCAAAAAACAGCCTTGCAGATAGAAAACCCAAGATTTTCATCGAATTTCAAGCTCAAAATGAGGAAGGATCGGGAAAGCTTCTCTGTGTACACCCTTTCTTAATACGTATTAGGTTACTATTACTTCATGGAATGACTTATGTTATAATTTATGTGTATAGGTGATGAACCCCAGAAATGGGTAATTATATGGGCTCATTTAGCCTCCTAATTCTACTTAATCCACTATTCTCATTAGTTTATTGCATGTTTTTTTATTATATTTATGCTAATAGAGTGAATTGGGTTAGTCATTATGCCAAAAAGTGTAATGTGTGCTTTATGTAGATTTTTGGTCAATTTTGAGACAAAATCAAAAGTTTTAATGAGCACTTGGCAGCCAAATTCATGGAAGAACAAGGGAGAGGATTTGTAGGAAGGTGTCCCCTTCATTTATAAGCCCTTACCACAAATTCTCCACCAGCAACTCGGAGTTCAAGGGCCACCACATCGATGATCACAAGGGCAGCCGAGCAGGGCTAGTAAAGTCGCTGTTAACTGCAAGTTTTCACAGCCGACTTCCTAAAGTTTAGGAGGATTGTTGGGGTCCTAAATTTGTATAAATAAGAACACTTAGGGCCTCAGTTTTTTTAGTTAGATTGTAGGCAGATGTTAGTTATATTTTTAGTTATATTTTAGTCATTTTTTTAGTCGATTTTCACACTCTAGTGCAGCCCTGTATCAACACATTTTCGAGCTTTTTCTTGTAGACAGTTTTTGGGATGTAACTATTATTTTTTGATCAATAAAGATGACTCGAAATTTGCACCAGCTCTGATCTTTCTTAGGAGGTTGTAGCTCTTGGGGTTCGGCCCAACCCAAGCGCCAGTACCTCCTTTGAGTACTTTCATGTGTCTTTGCTACATTCATAGAATAATTTATGTTATTTACGTTAAGATATTGCTTTGTTACTTAGGTTTTTTTTTATGATTAGAATAGCTTTTCATGATTTAGGTTGATTTGACAGTTTGGTAACAGAAAGGATATATAAAAAGGCCATCAATCAATACTTGGTCTCACCTCTCCCTCCTTGGGACCATGAGCTGAGACCAAGGCATACTTGCTGCCACAAAAGCATTATTTTTGCCTTTCCATGCAATTGCTAATGTTAGATTTTTAGTTGGAGAAGTTGATACCAGTCGTACTTGCATGTTTATATCTATTCTTTCTTAGTTTCCATAGTTATCTTGCATGATTTCCTATCCATAAACTTATGTTCATCATGTTTATGGTTTTTAGGTCAAATTAGGTCAAAATAGATAGATCTCTATTTTTTTCAGTCTTTGTTCAATCAGTTTTGGAAAATAGTGTGCAGAGTACCTGTGATACATCCCTACCTACCCTTCCTCCATTATACAACCTGTTCTAGCCCCTAATCCAAGATTCCTTCCCTTCATTTGCCACACTTTCCCAATTTGCCCTAATTTCTACATTGTTGTGCAACATTTCTTTCTCCATCCTTGAGAAAATTCAACTATCTTCATCACTCCTGAGCTTCATTTACCAGGTCCCACACCTCTTAACAACCTTATCCATCATTTATTTCCACTTTCCCACTGCTTTTCCACCATCAACCCTCCAAAATCCTCTTTCGGCTCTTCCTGTAGAACTTCCTATAGAATCCCTGCAGACTTCTTGTAAAAGTTCATGTGAGTAGTTTTCCAAGATTTGATCACTGTGAAACTCTCTGGAAGGGGGATAGGGACTACTTAGTCCCTCTTCTAACCTTCCCAACCTCCTGTAAGTGCCCACTCCATCTCCTTTCGCCAATCAACCTCTGCAAAGTTAAAAAAAGTTAAAGCACATGCATAATAATTCTGCAAAATTACTCAAAAATACAAAAGGATGTTTTTTCCATATTTTCCTTCAGAAGTATTTTATTCACATGCATTTTACCTTTCCAAGAGTCAATGGCATCCATTTCAATAGCTTTCATCTCTTTCCTTGCACCAGTAGGGTTAGTCGGTAAAACTAGGGTTTGCTAGGGTTTGCATTTCCTTTCGTCTTTCAGATTTTTTCTACAAGTAGATTAGCCTGTTTTGAGTTAGCTTTCATCCATTATAGTTAAAAGCTTCTTCTAAGAACTCATAGAAGTTGGCTTAAGCTCCTAGCGAACTTGTGCCAGCTGATCAAGTGACAGCCTGCAATAAGAGCTAGTACTTGTGTATATAGCACCGTCGCTTCCAATTTTGTTACGAACTACCGGGTTGATAAAAGTAAAGAAGGGAGTCCCAGGAGTCACAGCATCATTGTTGCAATATTGAAACCCACTATATTTTTGGTGCCATTGACGGGGAAGCATCAAAGTATTTGTGATAGCTTCTTTTCTTCTATTTTCTACTGCAACCTTCTGCTAAGTAGTTTATTCCAGTAAGAGTAGAGTAGTTGTTTCATTTCCATTCTGCAATTTCATTTCTGCAAAAGTAGACTAGACATTTCCTGCTTTCATTTCATTTCTGCAAGCGTAGACTAGACATTTCTTGCTTTCATTACAGTTCTGTAATTTCAATTCTGCAAGCATAGATTAGCCTTTCAATTCCATAATTTCAATTCTGCAAGCATAGATTAGCATTTCAATTCTGCAATTTCATTCTGCAAGCATAGATTAGCATTTCAATTTTGCAATTTCATATCAGCAACATATATTATTCATTTCCCGCTTTCATTTCAATTCTGCAATTTTTGAGCAAGGTTTATTTTAGTTATCTGCAATTTTTTGTTCAATCAATTTCAGTTTTGCAGGTACAAGCTGAAAAAGACAAAAATCAACTAAAAAGATTTCCTTTCATTCCTTGTAGGAGTAGAGATAAGTCAGAAAAATGTTTGCACAACACCCCCACTACTTCACACAGCCAACCTTCTCTCTTCTTAGATGGTTGTGATTAAGAAGAACCGTTAGGTGGACAACAAGACATATTTGAAGAACCTCTAGGGGAGAAGAAGAAGAACAAAACATTCCTGTTGAGCAAATGGCTAAAAACAGAAATGTTGGGAGCAGTACCTTTTCTTCCAACTCATCCCTTTATGTTGGAAAAGGTGAAGGTGAAAATATGCTGGAAGATTTCAAGAGTGAGATGAGGCAGTTTATTGCCATGCAACTGGATACCTTATGGATCCAAAGGAAGCAAGAGGAAGCCGAGAGGGCTTTGGCCATCTTTTGCCCCAGGTGCACTAGAAAGCATCCTAGGAACGAATATCCATTTCACTCCATACAAGTGTGTTTTGTTTGTGGAAAATACCATCCTACGAACGACTGCCCTTCCTTGCCCAGAATTAAAGCTGCATATCAGAGGGCCAAAGGAGCCACTAAACCATTCTATTTCATGAACCAATGGGGGCCACATGGACCCATACCTTACGAGCAGGGAATGCAAGTGACATCCCAGACCTATTACAACCCCTATCAAGCCACTTCCATGCCTTCTTAGGGTCCCCCTGCTCATCCTTCCTGGTCCACACCTCCTCCTTGGTCCTTCACATCTCCATATTATGCCCAATCAGCTGCTCATCCATTTCACTGCTAGACTCAGCCATAACCTCAGTGGAATGCACCTGATCAGGGGTGAAGGCCCCATTACAACACTCCTCCCTCTCCTTTTCCTCCACCACATGCCCAACCACAACCCCATCCACATCCATCTCAAATATACACCCCCACTCAACTACCCGTACCACCATTTCCAAACCCGGCACATTGGAGTAGCTCAACCCAATTACAATGCTGAGGCACAAGATTTCCAAACAACTCCTTTTGAGCTCAATGATATTCACCATAGCTTGGGAAGAGTATTGCAAGGAAGAGATTATATAGATATCATTGAAAGACCAAATCCAACAGGAGAAGACGCAAAAGAGAAGAGAAAAGAACCATGGGCTGCACTTGATAAAGAGAAGACAAAAGAATCAGAGATCGAGAGAGCTCCCTCATGGTTACCATCAAATCCTCCATGTATTCAAGAGAAAAATCAACAAAAAGAGGAAGATGAGAAGGTCATGATAGAAGGTGACATGAAGAAGATCCATATCAGCAAAAGGACGAAGGATATCAGAGCTATATTGAGATATGGTTCCAGACAGTCACTAAGTTGCAGCAGTACTCTCTTCCTCAGCTATGTTTGATCCCTTGAAAGTCAAATCCTTTGGTCTCTGAAATCCGGATAACTGTGAAAGCATGCATTTCAAGCCTCCACATCGTTTTGTCTCTAATCTTGATGTGCACATGGTTCCATTGGAAGTGTTCTTATACATGAAAATGATTTTGTTTTTCAAGTAGGGTAGAGTAGAAAAAAAGGAAAAAAAAGAAAAAAAATGAAAAAAAGATGAAAATAAAAAACTAAGGTGAAAACCTCCTCAGAGGTGCCTCAGATTGGCTCATTGATTAAAAACTTACATGAGTGGTCAATGGGTTGGAAAGAAGAGAAAAGAAAAGGGGAATAAGATCCCTGGGTGAAAACCTACCTTAGAGGCACCCAGGGCAGTCAATTAGGGTGAAAACCTTCTTGAGGCGCCCTAGATGATTTCAAAAAAAAAAACAAAGAGAAAAAGAAAAATAGACCTAATTTATGTTGAATAATTGTAGGTTGTAGGAAGGACATTGTAGGTTAGGAGGATCGCACAAAAGAAAGACAGAGGTCAGCACTAGGCTGCAAGAATCCCTCACAATCCATTCATCCATGACCACTACCATTTCCCAAGATTTAGTCTCATTCGGACTGAGATTTCACCTTCTACAGGAAGTTCTATATCTTCTACAGGAAGATCCTGTAGAGCCTACAAACAAGGCAATATCAATCTTCGAGGATGACCCGAAGGTTGGGAATCTGTCCATGAGGTCTGTAAACATCCCTGCTTCCATCCATCACCATATGTCACCTTTTTCCCTCTCCGTACAGCTCGATTGCACTCATTTTTTTATGTTCCTGCACAGTCACACGCACAAATCCTATTTTCTTCATACTGCCAGCAAAAACTCCTTAATGACAAATCAAGTAGCAGTCTTTCACTCACCATATATGTTACCCTCCATCTAAATTCTTCATCAGCTGAGGCCCAAGTGTGCATTACAGCCCAACCTCATTTTTTCCTTACTGTGCAAAAACTGTAGAATGCTCTGATACAAAAATACATAGAGAAGAAATTTGTTTTTTTCCCTAACTTGAAAACTGTGCATCCATTTAAAAATTTGTTTTATGGGGAGTTGTAGAGGGATGATGGCAACATGCTCAAGCAATTTCAGCCAATTCCAATGCACAGTTTCTAAGAAATTAGCCCCCATCACCTTCACCCATTTTTGCATTTTCTCCATATTCGTGAATCCATTTAAAAACCTATTTCATGGGGAGATGCATGTGTGTGATAGTAACCCGCCCAAGCAATTTCAGTGAATTGTAGTGCACGGTTTTTGAGAAATTGACCTTTGTCACCTTTAGCCATTTTTATCTTTTCTTGAAATATTAGCATCGATTGACCGCAATTTTGCTATGGGAGGTGCATAACAATGATAGAAACATGCTCAAAAAATTTCTGGTCAATCCGATATATCGTTTTGGAGCTATGGAGAAAACAAGTCGTCTTGCAAAAATCCAGCATCAACAGCATGAGGGTGCAAATCTGAACGTTGAAATAGACTCCTGCAGTTTAGATCTAGCTAGAGGATACCTGCACAAGAGAAATAGCCACGTATAAGCAACCAGACCAGCATGCATCCACAAAAACAAAGGCATGCAACAGAAGGAAAGGCCACAGTGCCTCACAGCAAATGCATTTGACTTCCAGGTACGTGACTAAACCCATTCCTCTGTTGCATGAATGTAATTTAAGAACTGCATGGACAGAGAGATGGTTGTGATTAAACAAGATCGGTGGCTAGGTAACTAGCCACCCTCATCTAGTTTAGACATCGCCTTGTCTAGTTCAAACAACGCTCAATGGGTTCAATCGGCATGTGTGCTCAGCCATCTCGGGAAGAAAACTAAAAACAGGTAGTGGTGGCTATTTAAAATCCAACGTAATTGATGGAAGTGATTACGGGAAAGTATCATACAGTTTCGTAACAACACTATAGTCTACATGGGGCCAACATACATCCGCCCACCTCATCTCCTCACCACGAATCACGCCAGCAGTTAAAAGACAGCTCGGTTAACGCATTCACCACTCTTTGTTCACAGTGCCTTAACAACGTTCTTGACTGGATTATGCATCTACCACTTCCAGAACAGCTAACCAGTCATCCCTTGCCAGATTTTTTGTTGTTTTTCTAAAAATCTCCCGCCTATCAGGCTTTACAGGAAGCACAATTTCATTCTACAGGAGTCGGGTGACTTCTACAGGAAGGCTTCTACAGGAAAGGCAGAAAACAGCCTTGCAGATAGAAAACCCAGGATTTTCATTGAATTTCAAGCTCAAAATGAGGAAGGATCAGGAAAGCTTCTCTGTGCATGATTTGTTTGTGCAAAGTGGTGAATTGAACACGGCATGAGATTGAAAAATGAGAGTAAAAGTATGCTTGTGCATTGAGAAAAAAGTGAAAGTCTGCCTGCGTATTTCACTGAGTTTACCCAGTTTTTTTCTCTGCATCCGAAATCTCCTCATCGTTTTTAATTTTCTTGTAAATAAGATACATGCAGCAGTAGAGGCCAACCTGTGTGTGTGAAAAAAACCAGTTTCCTTATGCTCTATTCTATATAAAAAAAATTGTTCTTTCATAAACAAACAGACAAAATTCTGGGTGACAGCATTTTTCAATCAGGTGAATTATTGCCATTTGATATTGTAAGGAGCAAAAGAGAAATTCCATCTTTGATCTAAAAAAAAATTGAATGCAGCTATCCTCTGTTTCAGTGATTGACTGTTTTTTCCACCTGAGCAATTTCTTTTCTGGTTAAAACACGAAAAGAAGCACTCAACACCATGCCAGGAGGATTAAGGAGGAGAAAACTGAAGAAATTGAGAAGAACATTGATGAGGGAGCACATGCCATTCAAGCAGAGGGAAAAATAGAGGAATAACAGAAGGAAAAAGAGAAATTTGAAAAGAATGTTGAGCCTGAGACAGAAAAGGAGAAAATAGCAAAAATGGAGAAGGGAGAAAGGAAAAAGATTGGCAAGAAAAAGGCCAAGAAAGCCCAAAAGAAGGCTACCATAGCCAAGGCAGGCACCCAGCAGAGAAAGAATAGACACACCCTAAGATATCAGTGACACAAGCAAAAACTGTGGGCATAGAGATTTCTACAGGAAGTGAAGAAAAAGAATAGCAGAAAGAGAAATCCCCTAAAATGTTGGCAAGGGAAGAAGCAACTATGCTTGCTGCATTAAGTACACCTACCAAACAAAAAGGAAAAAGAAAACGGCAAACCTCCATGTATTTCAAAGGCTAGGAAAAGCACAAGAATTCAAACAAGCAGAATAGGAGGAACAGTGGAAGGGCATGGAAAAGAAGGAAGAATATTATGGCACACATGAGTAGACCACATCAGAAGCTTGGGATGATAAGGAGGCCACCAGGGCCATCAAAGATGAAGAGATAGATTAGTTGCTTAGAGGATGAGAAACACTTTTAGTAGGGGGTGATGATGAGCCCCAGAAATGGGTAATTATATGGGCTCATTTAGCCTCCTAATTCGACTTAATCCACCATTCTAATTAGTTTATTGCATGTTTTTTATTATATTTATGCTAATAGAGTGAATTGGGTTAGTTATTATGCCAAAAAGTCTAATGTGTGTTTTATGCAGATTTTTGGTCAATTTTGAGAAAAATCAAAGGTTTTAATGAGCCCTTGGCAGCCAAATTCGTGGAAGAACAAGGGAGAGGATTTGTAGGAAGGTGTCCCCTTCATTTATGAGCCCTTACCTCAAATTCTCCACTGGCAGCTTGGAGTTCAAGGGCCACCACATCGATGATCACAAGGGCAGCCGAGCAGGGCTAGTAAAGTTGTTGTTAACTGCAAGTTTTGGCAGCCGAGTTCCTAAAGTTTAGGAGGACTGTTGGGGTCCTCAATTTGTATAAATAAGAAGACTTAGGGCCTCAGTTTTGTTAGTTAGATTTTAGGCAAATGTTAGTTAGATTTTAGTCATTTTTTTAGTCTATTTTCGCACTCTAGTGCAGCCTTGTATCAACACATTTTCAAGCTTTTTCTTGTAGATAGTTTTTGGGAAGTAACTACTATTTTTTTGAGCAATAAAGATGACTCCAAATTTGCACGAGCTCTGATACTTCTTAGGAGGCTGTATCTCTTGGGGTTGGGCCCAACCCAGGTGCCAGTACCTCCTTTGAGTACTTTTATTTGTCTTTGGTGCATTCATAGAATAATTTATGTTATTTGAGTTAAGATCTTGCTTTGTTACTTAGCTTGTTTTTTATGATTAAAATAGCTTTTCATGCTTCAGTTTGATTTAACAGTTTCGTAACAGAAAATATCTGCAAAAAGGCCATCAAGAAATCCTTGGTCTCACCTCTCCCTCCTTAGAACCATCAGCTGAGACCAAGGTATACTTGCTGCCACAAAAACACTGTTTTTGCCTTTCCATGCAATTGCTAGTGTTAGATTTATAGTTGGAGAATTTGATACCAGTCATACTTGCATGTTTAGATCTATTCTTGCTTATTTTCCATAGTTATCTTGCATGATTTCCTGTCTATAAACTTCTGTTCATCATGTTTCTGGTTTTTAGGTCAGATTAGGTCAAAATAGATAGATCTTTGTTTTTTTCAGTCTTTGTTCGATCAGTTTTGGAAAATAGTGTGTACAGTACCTATGATACATCCCTACCTACCCTTCCTCCATCATACAACCAGTTCCAACCCCTATTCCAAGATTGCTTCCCTTCATTTCCCACACTTTCCCAATTTTCCCTAATTTCTACATTTTTGTGCAACATTGCTTTCTCCATCCTTGAGCAAATCCAACTATCTTTGTCACTCCTGAGCTTCATTTACCAGGTCCCACACCTCTTAACAACCTTATCCATCCTTCATTTCCGCTTTCCCACCATTTTTCCACCATCAACCCTCCAAAATCCTCTTTCGGCTCTTCCTGTAGAACATCTTGTAGAACCCCTGTAAACTTCATGTAGAAGTTCACGTGAGCAGTTTTTTGAGATTTGATCACTGTGAAACTCTCTGGAAGGGTGCTAGGGACACCTTTGACCCTCTTCTCACCTTCCTAACCTCCTGCAAATGCCCACTCCATCTCCTTTCGTTAATCAACCTCTACACAGTCAAAAAGAGTTAAAGCACATGCAATATTACTCAAAAATACAAAAAGATGCTTTCTCCATATTTTCCTTCAGAAATAGCTTAGTCACATGCATTTTACCTTTCCAAGAGTCAATGGCATCCATTTCATCAACTTTCATCTTTTTCCTTGCACCAGTAGGGTTAGTCGGTAAAACTAGGGTTTGCTAGGGTTTACATTTCCTTTCATCTTTCAGCTTCTTTCTACAAGTAGATTAGCCTCTTTTGAGTTAGCTTTCATCCATCACAGTTAAAAGCTTCTTCTAAGAACTCATAGAAGTTGGCTTAAGCTCCTAGTGAACTTGTGCCAGCTGATCAAGTGACATCCTATAGTAAGAGCTAGTACTTGTGCATATAGCACCGTCGCTTCCAAGTTTGTTATGAACTACCAGGTTGACAAAAGTAAAGAAGGGAGTCCCAGGAGTTGCAGCATCATTGCTCTGAAATACGAGAGCCCACCAACAGGAACCCGTCAAATGCTTTGTAGTGCACAAAGATGTTCTTGGATGTTGATATCCATGTGGTCATGGCATAATCAATTTTTTACAGGTGTGTATTAAATTTCCCTTAGACATTTTGTACATAGTACCCCAAAGTTCTGAATGTCATCTGTTTGGCTCAGCCTCAGAATACTACGTACCCAATGCTTTATTGTCACGCCCCCTCCTTCACACGAGATTCATGTGATGACACTAACATGTTTGGATGGATTGGATGTGAGGATGAAAATTGAGGGCAGGGATATCCTCACACAAAATCCTAATCTCTTGTACCTTTGTCATTTTCTCTCCCTTTCCTCTTTTCGTTCGTCATTTTCTTTTGTGGCTTTGTTGCAGTGTTGTTTCTTCGACCAACGCTATATACCAGCCCCCTTATTAGTGTATATGTGTCATCGAGGCATGGATGAATTCTATCATCTCTCAAATTTGTCTGTGGTTAGGCTTTTTAGGTACAAAGTTTTCTTATGACAGAGAGCAGCTTTGTTTTTCTTTAAACTCATCTCGCATACAGTTATGGTGTCTCTACTGGATATATTTCCTTAGCCTCTATATTTTGTTTTCCTCTAGCATTTTCTCTTCTAGTGCCAATGCTTTTACTTGGGTTTTACAGGTGTACCACCCATACCAGGGTTCCATTCCTATCAGTCCCAAGTTTTTCTCGCCTTTAGGTAATGTTGATTTCTTTTATGACATTCACTTGTGCCTTAGTTTCTTTATTTATGTTAGTTGTAGGTTTCACCTTATAATAAATTTGTATGTGTAGTAATAATGTTTTGTCCTCTTTCTAGATAGGGAGTAGTGGAGGTCCAATTAATGGATTCTATGGTCATGGATCCAATGTTTAATGTAAGGTAAGCGCCTATAATTTTTTTTTCCTTCCTTTTAATTATTATTTTTGCAATGGGAGTTTTGATGTTCTTGTTATGGAAAAAGACGCCTCTGTTCGTTTTCTCGATGGATTTCCTGTAAGAAATTTCACATCGGGTCACACTTTTTACTTTCGGGACCATTGTTTTTTTTCTTGATTTTTCTTTTCCCCAACATGTTACTATCAAGAAATATTTTCGCAAACAACTGATAATACCTCCCATATTTTTGTTAGCACAAGAAGGAGTACGCATTGTATTTAAGAGGGTTAGGCAAGAATGTTTAATTCATCTATTTGTGTTATTTCCCTGCTAACTTATACTTGTGCAATACAATATTTTACCCTGGTTTTGCTATAATTCAGGTACCATAATGTCTTTGGAAAACTCTTTTATGCCTATGCCATTGGACACCACAGTAACCAGGTAATTTCCATTGCTAATTTTTCCATGTCAGTTTCATTCACTCTCAGGAGCTCAATTCAGACCCATGTTCCTACTAAGAATTTTTCTTATCGCCAATGTTGATGTTTATTTCTTCCATGCATGCCCTATGGAACTTAGGCATTAATTCCTTGTAGTTACTAGTTTAACTTGCAAATTTCTTTGGAAAACCCTCGTTACCAGGGCACTTGATGAGATATGAAACACAATGATTGGTAGTTTTTTAGAATTCTACACTGAGCACAACTTGTTCCTCCAGTTCATGTTTATTATTTCACTCCAAAATAATTTATTCACTTATGGGACTTATTTTAGGAAATATTGTTTTGTAATTTAGCTACTATGAGGTGCTCTATAGATCAACAATTATATGTTTTAATATGCATATGTAATTATGTTTTTTTCCCTTCCTTGGTTTTACAGAGCTGAAATCTGTAAGTGGATAATTGACTATATTTGTAAGCATATATACATAGGAATTCCATTTCATGTTATGTATGTCTTCAATATTAGTATCGTTATAATTTCTGGAATGGAACATGGCTCGATTTTTCTTTCACTAGTCAATTATGTGTAAGGAGAAACATAGTAATTATTATCATCCATGTGCTCTTGGATATAATTTCTTTTCCAGTTTCCATACAATAGTCATTTTTGATGTATTATTACAGGAATACGGAATCAATATTTTAGCTATAATGAGCCCTTTTGTGTAATTTATAATTAAGTGAATTTTGTATTTACAAGTAGTCCACTATATAATGTTACTTTAGTGCTTTCTCACTAAAATTTTAATTTTTAGTTCAATTATGTTGCAGCAGAGATTAGAGTTGGCCTTCGTTCTAAAATCTTAAAATTTTCTTTATGCTAGCTCAAACCATTATTTGTAATACCTATAAGACCTTGCATGCATAGGTTTCCTGCTTTTTTATCCTATAGTCGATATATTTACTATAAGAAAGCCAGAACCCTATAGGTGTTGGATCCTACCCTGAACATCCTCAATTACAATCATACATATCAATTTCAACTTTAATTTCCCTCGATTTATTTTAAACTATCATACGTAAGAAATTAGCTAGTAAACTCCATATTTGACCTTAATAAAAAATAAAAATTTTGATAACAACTTGCATGCATAGTAGCAAATGAGTAAGAATATAAAACAAAACTAAAATTTATAATAACATATAGCATCAATGTTCAAGAAAAACTAAAACTTATAATAACAGAGTACATGTATCTTATCCATAAAATCAGATTTTTAGTAGAATTAATTTTATGATATCAATATCCAAGAGCCTGCATCTGCATATAACCGTGCATATAAAAAAAATAAAAAAAATAACAACTAATATACCTAGAATCACCAATTGGGGAACACCTAGGAATTTTGCACCTTTTTCCGCCCAACCTTGAACAAAAAGCTCTGGTTCGCCCTCAAGATGAGATGTAGTTGCCAGGGTATCAACAACCTCTAATGATTCCTTCAATAGGTATTTTATACATTTTCTTCCATTATTGACTTTTCCTTCAGCGACATCCCACTTTTGATGTTGTAAAATTATACTTGCCCAGGTTTTTCCTTTAAAGCATGTTTTTCTCTCTCACGGTGCTTTATTCTTATTCATGCTTAACATCTTTCCCCGACTAAGCAGTTTAATGAATTTTTCTCTCCTATCCATTAAAGCTTATCTACAATTTCGTATCATGGAAGATTTCTATCAATCTCATCCACTTTGGATAAATATTTTACTCAGATGCCTCATTCCCAATAATTTCACTCTTCTCTATTTATTGATAAAATTACTTATTACCTAACAATTTCAATGTTACTAAGTTTGAACAAAGAAAAAAATGTTACAAAAATTTAGGGGTGTTACAGTGTGCAATTCAGTTTTATTGATCTATTATAAGTTTCTACATGAATGGTTTTTGTCAATGCTAATTTTATTAAACCTAGACCCTAGGGTTCTTCCATACTTACTAGTTCTAAGTAGTGTGAAATATAATTCTATTGATCTATTATTAGCTTCTACATGAATGGTTTTTGTGAATGTTTATTTGATTAAACCTAAACCCTAGGGTTCTTCCATACTTACTAGTTCTAAGTTGTATCATTAGGAAAATAATTTTTTTATTTCTAGTTACAAACTCTTTTAATTAAATTAACTTCTTTTTATTGGCCCAAATTGGGGGTTTGTAATATTTCTAGCTGATACTACTAATTTTGTTCCAACGATTTGATATATCGTCATTAATATAGTTTTTTTAGCTGAATTTTATTTCTTATTTCTATTAACAAGGGATACATTTTCTTTTGGATTGTTGAGATTTATATTTATAGGTTGACAATACTTATTGTATATTTTTAAGTGAAAAACTTGTGTATATATATATATATATATATATATATATATATATATATATATATATATATATATATATATATATATATATATATATCATCCAAATACCTTTCAGGGCGAGTTGTGAAATTAACCTTATTAGTCCTTGCCACAGGCAAGGCAGGGACTATAGTAATTGAAATGGTGATCTTTAACATTTATTTAAGTTGATTACTGTGAGGAATAACCAGTTACTATTATGAATAACCAAATTCTTTAACACAAATCACTTTGATCATCTTATTTGGCCTATTCTTGAGGCGAAGGGGCTATAAGCTTATGTTAAATTCATTTGTTTGCTTCTAATTTTTCAAATATGTTTCAAATAGAAACTAATGTGAGCATTAGTTGATTAGAATTAAATGTTTTGTTTTTGGTAATACATACATATATATATATATATATATATATATATATATACATACATATATATATATATATATATATATATATATATATATATATATATATATATATATATATATATATATATATATATACATACACACATATATATATACAGATATATATATATATATCTATATATATATATATATATATATATATGTATATATATATCTGTGTGTCTGTGTGTTTTCATGTGCTAGAATTAAATGTTTGGCTTTTGGTAATACATACATACATACATACATACATACATACATATATATATATATGTGTGTGTGTGTGTGTGTGTGTTGTGTGTGTGTGTGTGTTTTCATGTACACCCCACAGGCCACACCACATGGCAATGGTGTGGCTATATGCATGGAAAGCGATGGCGTGGCTATATGCATGTACTTGCCCTTGCTATTTGCATGTACTACTACTTGTCAGCAAGCAATGTTTTCGAATTAACTACCAAAGTAACTAGGCTCTGGTGGTCAGGTGAGGCAGGTGGGAACCGAAGTATAGGAATTGAATTGCATAACAATACAACCAAGTGCTACCTGTGAATAAAACATTTAATTCAACAAATAAAACACAATTGAACAATGGGATATATTTGTTCGAGGGCAAGAAACACAGGTAGAAAAAAAATTCATTCTAGGGAAAGAACCATAGGTAGCAGAAAAATAACCATAGCTACCAAAATAACGAGAAACAAAATTCGAAGTAGTAACAAAATTTGAAGTAGCAGGGGAAGAGAAAATGATTTTTAAGGAGGTCAAGAGAGATGAAAAATAACGTCAAACTAGGTTGAAACTATTGCAAAAGTTGCAGTGGAACTTGAACATGTTGGGCTACAAAAATTGTTCTTGTTGAGGATGTAGAGTGGTCGATAGCTATGGACATAACTAAAAGTTGTTCTGGATGAGGATATAGAACAGTCGATAGATATGGAAGTAACTATAGCAGAAGCAACAAAAGTGATGGAGTCAACCATAGCTATAGAACTGACAAGGAAACAGAGCATCCCAAAGTCTTAGAAGTCAAACTAGTTGAGAAGAAGCAGAAGGACATTGACTACTTTCATGGTAAGCCTAATTGAACAAAACCAAACAATAGTAGTATATTAATGAAATAACTGGAACAATAGAATTATTACTTGATTAGTTTTACCTCCATAGGTTGCTTTTGGTCCAGTTCGTTTAGGTCTTTTATGTCCCAAATTTTTCTCCCCTTGGCATGACTAGATTTCCTGCTACTTGAGAAAGAAGGCAAAGTGCTACTTGGTTTCCTACTACTTGAGAAATAAGGAAAAGTTCTTATATGAGTGAAATAAAATAGTGGTGGAAATGAGGATTCATATTCCTATATAAACAAGCTATTTGATAACCACAGGATGAGATACCAACATATCAATATCTATAGATGAGTGAGAGCTAGAGAGTGCATTTGATCATCTTTCACATGCAGCGGATGATGCACTTATTCTTCTTCATAGCTTAGTTTATAAGCATGTTCGAGTTAAGGAAGACTCTCACTTGGATGGATTTGTTGGCCTCTTTTCTCCTTTAAATACCCATGTAGCCTATTCATTTTGGCATTTTTTACTCAAATGCCTCTTTTTGCATGGATTTGACTCATCTTGGGTGCATGGACCTGTTCATTTTTGGGTTTATATGCGTGCTTGAGATATTGATGGTTGCTTCTTTAATTACCACAGTTTAGGTTTATGTCTTTGCGAGATCCGTGATGCCTTCCATTTCTTATATTATGCGCCTTACCAACCCTTGTCACCCTTACTACCTTTGCCTCTTTTTGTTATGCTATTGCTGGTTCTAGAACTCATTATCGATCTTTATCAAATGGAACTACAGGTAATTCTTACAGGTAGACAACTAAATCAATGGGTTTTGGTTCCACTGGTATCCCAAGTTTCTTTGTTCAATGTTTCTTATTATCACGAGACATTTATATCTTGATGTGCTTTGATCTGGACATGAAGTGAGGGTGTCAACACCTAATTCTTATCGTTATACAGAGGCATCTTCTCTTCCTCCAAATGCCCAATCTAGTTGATACGCTTACTATTGCCATATCTCATTATCTATGAACCTTTGTACTCTTGCTATGGTATCATCTCATAGTACGCCTACTATAGGACATTTCTCATATGCCTACAAGGAACTTATTTCATGCACCAGCAATGGCATTTCTCTCATATGCTGGAGTGTAACTTATAGAAACACACACAAATATTATAACATCAGAAGTAGTTATACATCCTACTCAGATCAAATAATGACCAAAAAATAAGTGACTACTACATCTATAGGACTTGGATAATGGCTCTCGAACAGGGAAGGATGAAAGCGGATATGGAACCGTAGAAACTTCAATCACTTCTTCTCGGTCAAAAACTTGATTTGTATTCGATTATGGTTCATGGGGAATTCAGTCTTTTTCTACCTTCATCTTTGGTGGTGCCTCTACCTATTTTGTTGCTGAATGAATGGCTTCTACCTCTACCCACGCTGTTTATTTTACTTAGTCACCAGACACAGAATATAGATCATCCGTTGTGGGGTTATCCACTGCATCAACAAGTATAACAACTATTGTATTTTCCTCCACTCTTGTTGATATCTACACCTATGCTTGTACCTCTATCACTGAAGCCTTTTTTTCCACCACCACCTTTATTGTGTCCTCTGCATTAGAATTTGTCTATTCCTCGGCCTATTTTATTGGCAGAAGCAACTAACTGGCCCCCTCGTCCAGCCCGTAGCCTACATGAGATAGTTGAATTTCAGCAGACCTAGGAAACTTATTGATCCACTCGCTTACCTCTCATTTTTCCATTTTCAATTGATCCAAATATAGAGCCAATCACATAAGCAAGGGTTATAATACCAATTACAAAACTTACAATTGCAGTTACGGTTGCATTTGTCCGAGTTTAGGTTCCTTGGCTCCTTATATGGTTGGTGAAATGCTAATTGTTTCATCGACTAGCATGGACTCTCAAACTGCCTCGCCTACTACCGTTTGGTCGCATTAAACCACATTACAGAATAGAGATTCTTACAATTGCAGTTATAGTTGCATTTGCCTGATTTTAAGTGCTTTTGCTCCTTATATGGCTGGTGAAATGATAATTGGTTCATCGACTGGCATGGACTCCCAAACTGCCTCGCTTATCCCCATTTGGTTTCATTAATCCACATTACAGAACAGAGCTTCCTTTGGTTGGCATGGACTCCCAAACTGCCTCACGTATTCCTATTCTGTAATATTCCTAATTAGCCATGGCTAATTGGAATATTTGATTTTTCTCAATTTTTCCTTCTATAGTTATTTATAAATGAAAAGGTGAAGGGGGACATAACTCACATTTAGAATAAAATCACTTCCCAATAGCAAAACATTGTGCCTTAACGGGGAGCCAAGGGGGCCAAAGGACCACACAGAGATGGGGTCCACACAAACACTTGGAGGGACTGCGCAGATGGAAAGGAACACGTGGCAAGAAAGGGACTGCATTGGAGGAGGTGGGCCTTGGGATTGAGAGAGGACAATGCTATAAAGGAGAGGGGAACCTCCTCATTTTGGTCATTCGATTATGTGGATTTGAGCTAGTCACTTCGACTTAGAGCACGCTGGCTGTTTAGCTGGTCTGCAACACTGTTTAGTGCATCGAGTGTCTCCATTAGGAGATCTCACCCTTAGCCCCTGGGGACTTTGGTTGCCTGCTCAGGAAAGGTAGTTTTCAACAGTATTTTGTAGGAGTATTGATCTTTGGATGGAGAAGGAACTGGGCATTTTGGATAACTGCGCAGTCTTGAGAGAGGGACGCAGTTCTTTTGGTGAGAGTTCCAAATTGATGGTTTTGCAGAGGATTTGAGCTGAGAGATTGTGTAAGGGATTAGCCCTTGCATATTGGAGGATTTTGGCAGAATTTTAGGTGGAGTTTTTGAGGATTCTATTCAGTGGCAGTGCAAAGCATTGAGGGACAGTGTAGATCCCCAAGGGGGTGATTTTCGGGGGTCGGCTATTTCAGAAAATCTTTCTAGGTTTTTCTGGGTTTCTTGAGTAGAGTCTGATTCCAAAGTTTCAGCGTTTTCTGAAGAGGGGAACAGCCCCAAATCCTCATTTGATTTCCAGAAGTGGCAATAACACAGCTATTCTCCAGCAGTTGGGACACAGTTCAGAGAGAGGCCATTCCTTTGCTATTCTGAGTGTATTTCTTCACTTGCCTTGTGAAAGTCAAGGTGCTACCTATTTGATCACATCTTGTACTCTTTCCATTACTTAGTATAATAAAATGGCTTAGCATTTCTCTCTGCATTTCTTGAGTATCTGCTTATATTTCGTGTTCACATTATTACATATTGTACCACTGTTGTTTTCATCACTTTGAGTTTCCTGGTCACTATATCATTTGGACGTGTTTGGTTAGAGTTTGCTTGGGTTTGAGGGATATCCTGGAAACGGGATATTACAGTGGTATTAGAGCATAGATTTGGCTCAGCCTATGGAGCTAGCAATCTATGACAGCAGAGGAAAAGCCCTACATATGTTACAGAGGCAGGTGATATAGAGACACTGGGCATAGGTTGGAGAACACCTATGGAGAAGGAGACTGTGTTCTAGCGGTGGACCCAGAACAAGAGGAGCCTGTGGTGGATGCGGAGCAAGAGGAACCGATGGCAGATGATGACGGGAAGGAATTTGTAGACATGCTCCTCAAATCAGTGCAGAATCTGTCGAGGTAGATCGAGATGATGGGGCAGAGATTCATGGCGGTGGAGGCTAGATAGCGTGAGAGCCCATGGGTTTTCCAGGTTGGAGAGGGATCAAGTGCATCTCACCATTTGCCAGAGCAGGGTGCCACTCAGTGTGATACTACTTAGTAGGTGGCCTCACATGCCCCTATATGCTCTACCATGCCCACTTTCCTAGGAGTAGATATGGGGGCTGGAGCATAGCAGGAGGCAGAGCCCGGTCATATGGGTGATTATTTTGCAGAGTACCATGCCTATGAGCAGGAGTTCACGGATGCTCTCTCATTCAAAGACTTCGTTTAGCTCTAGTGGGATAGTAGACCCCGCCACCATCACCATAGATACTGGCATTATCATGATGGAGACACCCACTGCACAGCTAGTAGATTTCACTTTCCTACATTTGATGGTTCATCAAATAGTTCGGTAATGTCTTGGGTGGAGAAGCTGGACATCTATTTCTAGCTTAACCAGATGTTGGAGGCAGAGGCCATCAAGGTGGTGACATTACTTTTGGATGGTGAGGCTCAGGATTGGTGGTTCCATGGGATGGTTACACTCGGACATTCCACAGTGATGACATATGCTGAGTTTACCAGGAGATTGATGGAGAGGTTTGACCAGAGGGATCTAGAACAACACTTTGTTGAGCTGACGAGGCTCAAGCAGACAGGGAGCCCAGAGACCTACATTACAGACTTCTTCAGGATTTCAGTGATGGTGCTAGATCTATCCACTGCATGGAGGATCTACATGTATGTTGAGGGGTTAGCAGAGCCACTTCAGGGTCTAGTCAGGTCCACTAGACCAACCACACTCCAAGATGCTATTAGCAGGACCTGGGACTTACAGGATGCCTTACCCAGGACCCGGACACCTTACCCCGAGAGACAGGGTTTCCAACCTAAGGGGAAGGATCTGAGGATTCCACCTCCAAAGGGGAATCCAAGATGAGCACAGATTGATGATGATGCCAAGAGGGAGTTGAAGAAGAAGTGGTTGTGATTTACCTGTCAGGAGCCGTGGGCACCAGGACATAGATGTGTTGCTCGCAAGGCACATTTTATTGAGGTCTTCTCCGAGAGAAGCAGGGAAGAGGATGAGGAGGATGATGTGGAGGCAGGAGGTATTCATGCCTTGCAGGATCGTTTGCCACATCCACCACCAGCAGTAGGTGGTGCAACTTTTTCACCTATCGAGGGGCCCTTGAAGCATTGCGAGGAGTTCCCAAGTATTTGATGCTATGCATACGGGGGACAATATGTGGCCAGTGGGTATCGGTTTTGGTTGACAGTGGGGCAACCCACAACTTCATCGATACACAGATGGTTGAGTGAAGAGGTATACAGATAGAGAGCTTCGACGACTTTTCAGTTTTGGTCCCAGGAGATTAGACCATGGCGTGTGTTCGTTATGTTCCAGAGTTATCAGTGACGATGGGAACCTGCACACTAACTGACCGCTTTTTCGTGGTCCAATATTCTGGACAATAACATGATATTGGGTGTTCAGTGGCTTATCACTCTAGGGAAGGTCACGACAGATTGCAAGACACT